>PVJD01001069.1:0-227257 GCA_004026545.1 Mormoops blainvillei
GGGGGACATTGGATGTTGGGAAGGTACGAGGCAGAAAATGTGCTCAGGATGCAGTGGACTTGAGCAAGTATGTAAACAGGTAAAGGAACTTTCCTAAGAAGCATGTTAGCCCCCTAAGTGGTGCTTAAACATATCACAAGGGTAGCAGATGAAGGATCAGATTGTTAAGGAAGAACTTTCTTGTAAAACCCAAAGAGCAGTGGTTGATCTGATAACCTGGGGATTCTTAATAGCTGAACACAAATAAACCACTTGTAAATACCCCTGGGCTGGCCTGCCTCACAACTCTTTCGCATGGCAGTAATATATGGCCCGTAATTACCGTAATGAGCCACCAGAAGGCATCTATTTGTTAGCCCTGGAAGAGCTTGCATCTGGCTTTTAGGTGTGAAGCTCGGAGAGGCAAACGACAAGGGGCATTTGAATATACATTTCCTCGGGCAGCTACTTATTTGAACAGCTGCTCGGGAGGCACACAGCAACGTTCAGAGTCAGTCCCATTCGGGAGGCTGTGTGCATCTTGATTTCTATTTTTTTTCTTTGAAGTACAGGACCAGCCTATTTTCTCCCTGGGTAATAATTTCTCCAAATTAAAAGTGGTTACCCGACTTAAAACCTGTGACAAGTCTATTGTGTTGACCCCTACAGCTGGGAGAGGGTGGAGGTTGCCAGGGAAATGGGCTCTAGAAATGAAACAGGGAACACACTCAGAAGTCACGTGCCAAATTGTTTGGTTTTAGATTAAGTTTCATAGGAAAAATAATCCAGAGCTTTCTTTCTCCCTCTCTTTTTTGTCTTTGTCAAAACAAAGAATGTATAACAAAGGCAACAGTTTTAGCCATCTGCTGAAAATACAGAAATATTTTCATCAAGATAACAAATTAGTGGTTTGTTGTGTCAGTTTGTACATTTAATAATTCCAATGTTAAGCATTCTCCAGATATCAGATAGAGGCGAATGTGCCATCTGAAGAAAAAGGAATCTAGGTACATAAGAAATGAGCTTAAAATGACACTGGAGCTGGCATCGCGATTGGAGAACGGGGAAGATTTTTTGGAGGGGAGTCTGTGAATCTTTGTCACTGTATGGCTAGGAATCAAAACAAGCGTGTGCCACCCATTACCACAGAACACACTGCCATGGTCAGGGATGGATTGTTCCTTGCCATAACCTCTGCTTACGAAAATACATTAGAAATGTTGTATATTTCTTGAGCTAGTAGGAAGATATGTGACATAATGCCTTTAAAACACAAACATAAAACAAAAATCACAGATATTTCTCACTGACCCCAAGTTTACCTTAGATAAAGAGATTTATATGAAGTCTGGAAGAGGCATATGAGGGTGTTGCCTTGACTGACATTCATGGATCACTGAGCAGTTCCAAATGCTTCTAAGAAGATTATCAGGTGGTTGTGCTTTCTGGGGTTTCCTGATCTTTCCTTTTACCTAAGGGTCAAACTCGAAGCATTTGGTAGCTTATCCTTGAGATATTAGCAAAACTCGAGATAACAGAGCCAGCAAATAAAATACAGGTCAGTAACACAGATCCCCGTGCCACGGATTCATCAGCTCAAAATTTTCTTTTGGACTGCTGTTACATTATCGTATTTTTCATATGATAAAGCACTTTCAAATTATACATATATAGCTAATATAGTCACGTGGTTCAAGGACAGTACAAAAAGTGTATAAAAAAAGTGACTCCTTACCCTTGGTCCCAGTCATCCTCATTACCTTCTGCTTATCCTCCCTGCCCTAAATAACCACTTATTAGTTTCGTCTGTATTCTTCCTGTGTTTCTTTTTTAATAGTCAAGTAAATACCTATATATATATATATTATTCTCACCTATTTTATGCAAAATCAGTATACCCTGCACACTGTTCTATATCTTAGTTTTACATTTAACACTATAACTTGGGGATTCTTAAAAATTTCAGTACATGGTTTCCTTATTCATTTTTATAGCTGCATAATAGCTCATTGTCTGAATGGATCATAATGTATTTAATCCGAACTATTGCATTTTAAAGTCCTGGTCACCCTTAAAAACACTATAAAAAATATGATGTGACAAGCCCCATGTACTTTCGCTTATATTAAACTTCAAATTAAATTTTTATGTGCCTGAATTTTCAAGACTCTGGAAAAATATAGCGGATCTGTGGAGTCAGGGATTATTTGAAAGAATAACCTAATTTATGAGTTTGAATTAGATAAAATGCATGGAATTAGAACATAGACTCAACTGTAAACATTTAAGATATTAGTTCTCAGTAGGCTTTTGTCTGGGTTGCCTGTATTCTATGGGGTGTTTGTCATGTCCACCTTATTTTCTTTAAATATTGTATAAACATCCAGAATTACTTTGATTTTTTTTTCCCAAACATGGGAACAGCTGCCCTTCAGGGCTTTGCCTCTCAGACCGCAGAACTAGTGTTTCTTTAAGGTCTTTCTACCTCTCTGATCCTACTTTTACATTTAATTAAGGTAATCCTTCAATCTACATCCTCTTCCAGACCCCATTCTCCTTTCTTTCTAAGTTGTTATCCATGTTCCACCTGAAGTAGGAGATCATATTGCAGTTTTGGTCCTAAGCTCATTAAAGAAGAATGCATCTGGCATTTCTCTGGGAGGAAAATGGGCTTTCAAGTTCTAATTGGAAAGATCTGAAGAGTGGAGAACTACGATGTCTTTTCGACCATGGGCCCCAGACCACTGAGTTTATATGTTCACTACATGAAAAATGTAGGGTCTATGATCTTGGTTTCAGTTGTTGTTTGCCTATTAAAATTAGTGTTTTTCATTTGTTTGTTTTGTTAAACCTCCATCCTAATGTGGACAAAATTGTGTAGGCATGTGCACATTAACCGATTTAATAGAATTTGTCACTCTTTAAAGAAACTGCATGAGGTTTGTGAATAAGCCAGGAGTATTAGAAAAGTTCAAACAGAGAAATTCAATGAAGAGTGAAGTTATGCCATCAGAGAGCAAGAAAAACAGAAAAGGAAGGAAGGAAGGAAGGAAGGAAGGAGGGAAGGAAGGAAGGAAGGAAGGAAGGAAGGAAGGAAGGAAGTCCTCAGAACTCAGGCTGCTGCCTTTGTCTTTATCTCCTATGAAGAGCAAAGATTTAGCCCTGGCTGGGTGACTCAGTTGGTTGGAGTGTCTTCCTGCACACCGAAACTTTGCAGGTCTGATCCCTGGTCAGGACATATACAGGAAGCAACTGATCTGATGTTTTTCTCTCATATCAATGTCTCTCCCTCTCTCTCTCTCTCTCTCTCTCTCTATATATATATATATATATATATATCTCAAGCCAATAAACATATCATCAGGTGAGAATTTTTTTAAATAGGGCAGATTTATGACTTTATGGGGGTAGAGAGCTAAAGCATGAGCACTTGGTTTTGTCTGAAGAAAAAAGCTAATAAGTAATGTTCCCTTTTTGTTTTTAACAGAGCATTGGTGGCTCAAAGTCTTTTTACTGCAGAAATTGAAAGAAAAGAGAAGTAGCAAAAAACCCAAACCAAACCAAACCCAGAGTAATGAACAGTCCCCTGCCCATATTTCCCTAAATATACGCGGGTCACTCCGACACTCTCTTATGGGTCCACATGCCTGTTTCCTACTTGCCTCACCCTAAAGGGCATGTCATAAATATTTGCTGATGTTACTAATAACAGGTGGTATTATTTCCCCACTTGGTCCTACTCGTGACATGAAAATGTCATCTTTGTAAGTCTTCTAAATATTAAGTTTCTTACAATGCTTCCTTTCCCAGGCCCCCTTTTAAAAATGGTACGTATTTTGCTCTTACAAGACTTTAAAAGAGAACAAGAGGGCTAGCAGATTCCCTTCCTGCCCTCTGACCCATGCCCACCCCGGGGTCAGCCCCCTGGCCTGTCTTTATATAGTTGCTAGAAAATGGGTGCCAGACCCCCTTCTCTTGGTTTCAACCCTGGCCCTGCGTGTGTTTATTTTCACCTGTTGAGAATGCAGTTCCACTGAAGTATTGAACCAAACATACAGGTCCCTTCTGAAATGATCATAAAAGGATTTATTTCCCTAACAACTTGTTAGCTTATCTAAACATCTGCTACTCAAAAGTGATTACTTGGGAATTTCCAGGTCACACAGGAACATGCAAGTCTGTCGCTACTGGATTCATTTAGACAAAAACCAGTAACCAAACATTCTGAGGTGAGGCAGAGAATGTTTAACAACTAGTCCATGCTGAAGGAACTCAAAAAATGTGAATTTTCATACTTTTAAATGCCATTCCTGCTTTCGTTTTACTCTAATCAATCTGTATTATTGGCTTTTCTGCTGAAGTCTTACATAGCAAATATACAGAAACCATGAAAGCTTTTGCAATAAAGGCCAAAAGATTAATTCTCATGTAGCAACATCTTTTTCTTTATTTTTTTTTTTAAGTAAGAGAGAAACAGAATTTTTTTTTTAATGCGTTGGAGAGAAGTGTTTAAGGAGAGAATTCAAAATCTAGGAAATACATATGGTATTAACAGTAGGTTGAAGGAAAATCAAATTTTGAAAATAATATATTTAAAAAGACTAAGGGTAATGCTGAAAGTAATTTAAGAGAAGGGGAAGAACCAAATTCCCTAGGATGGTTTTAGCAAACATTCGGCTTGGAGGAAGGAAAGGAAGCAATCATCAGTGGAACACCCACTATATGCCAAGCATTTGGCATTTATTATCCCATTTAATCCTCAAACAAATGTGATGACTCCCATTTAACAGACAAGGAATCTACAACTCATTGAGGTTTAGTAAAGTGGCCAATGTAAGGGGCAGAGCCAGGATTTCAACTCATAATTTCAATTCTGTCTACTCGGCAGCTCACCATGCCATGTCATCTTTGTTTTTATACAGTTATTATAAAACATGACTTAAAGCGACAGTCATGTCCTTTTGTTATGTGAGTACTGTGGCTCCTGATGCTTTGTTCTGGCCTCAGCTAGTTGAAGAGGCAGGTAGGCAAGTATCACAGTAGGCACATACATTCTTTCTGGATTTCTCCATAGCTCCTTGGTCTGTAGGTTGGAGTTCACAATGTCGTACTGTGAATAGAGCAAGTTTGGAGAGAGCAATGGAAGAAACGGGAGGTAGAAAGGAAGCCAGAGCTGTGTCTAGAACCGACACCCTCTCCACACTAGGTTTTGACAGTTTGCTTTTGACGGTTCGGAATAGAAGAGATGCTTGTGCTGACTGGGTAGACCAGGGGCACTGAGGAGAGAGACAGGTGTGGGCTACATTGGTTCTCATAATCGGAGGTCACCAACAGGTTGCCCAGAGTTTTGGCTTATATGTTGTTTCATTTAGCCCACACAATATTTGTTAAAATAGCTGCCAGCATTTAAGAATTCATTCCACAAATATCTGTTGGGCATGTGCCTGGCACTGTTTTAGAAGCTTAGGATCCATCAAGGAACCAAACAGGCAAAGCTGCCCTGTTGGAACTTACATTCTAGCAGGGAAAGACAGACAATAAACAATGAATGTAATAAATTATTAACATATAGTATCTTAGGAAGTGAGAGTTAAGAAAAGTAAATTAGGACAATGGGAGTTTAGAAGAAAGGTGGGGCGGGCTGTTGGCCTCAGTGAGAAAGTGGCATTTGAACAAACACTTGCAGGAAGAAACAGAGTTGACCATGTGAACATGGGGGTGTGAGGAATGTTCCAGGCTCAGAGAATGTCAGCCAAAGCCTCCAAGCTGGAAGCATGTGTGCTTTCTGAGGACTGATAAGGAGACCGGCAGGCCTGCTGGGGCATGAGCCAGTGAAGAGGTAGTAAGAAAACGGTGAGAGGATTGACGAAATCCTGGATGGTGTAGGGCCCTCCAAATTCTTGTAAGGACTGGCTTTTAATCAATGAAAATGGGGAGCCATGCAGGGGTTTAACCAGAGGAGTGACATGATTTAACTTACAGTTGAAAAGCATTATTCTGATTTCTGTGTTGAGAATAGACTGTAGAGAGGAAGTAAGGATTTATTTATAGATCGATTGATTTACTTATTTATTTAAATCATCCTCCAAAGACATGCTTATTGATTTTAGAGAGAGAGGAAGGGGAAGAGAGACAGGTGGAGGGGGAGGAACATTGATGTAAGAGAGAAACATCAACTGGTTACCTCCCGCAAGCACCCCAATCAGTGATCGAACCTGCAATCCAGGTATATGCCCTGACCAGGAATCAAACCCACAGTCCCTCAGTCTATGGGACAACGCTCCAACCAACTGAGCCACACTGGCCAGGGCAGGAATCTTTTAAAGTACTCCTGATGAGAAGTGAGACTGATTAGGCAGTTACCAGTGAAAATTATGAAAAACAGAGTGTGAAAATATTTTAAAGGTTAAAGCACCAAGATAGCCCATTGGATTGGATGTGGGGGGAGCTGAAAAAATGACCGCGAGGTAACGAGTGTCTGCAAGGATGGGGAGGAACCAGAGTCCCTTTGCACTGTTGGCGGGAATGTAAAATGGTGCAGCCACAATGAAAAACAGCATGAAAGCTCCTCAGAAAATTACAAATATAATTACCATATGACCCAGTAACTCCATTTCTGGGTATAGATTTAAAATAATTAAAAGCAGAGTCTTGAAGACATATTTATATACCCATGTTCACAGCAGCGTTATTCACAATAAGCAACCTAAATATCCATTAATGAATGAATGGATATACGAAATGTAGTAAGTATGTACAATGGAATAGTATGTGGACTTAAAAGGGGAGGAAATTCTGACACACACGGCAACATGAGTGAACTCTGAGAATAATATTCTAAATGAAATAAGCCAGTCACGCCAAGACAAATACTGTATGATTCCGTTTGTATGAGGAACCTAGAGTAGTCAAACTGACAGAGACAGAAAATAGAATGGTGGCTTTCAGGGGCTGGGGGAAAGGGAGAATGGTGAGTTGTTATGTAATTGAATGACGTGGCAACTCTGAACCCACATTTCTGCATGTCATCAATCAGCTGGGGCTGAATAACCATTGAACATTCTCTACCCTCTTCTGGCCCCATCCATTCAGACAGGGTATGTGGTCTCCAGCTCACCATTATCTTCATCAGGCTGGGTTTGTTCATTTAAATCACCTGCCTAGATGCTGGGGTCTTCTGACTTTGCCAATTATGATATAGACCTATGAACACAGATGATAGTAATGTTTCAACCTCTCACCTAAGGTTAATAATCTCTCTATCTTGAACTAATCTAGTTTCTTCCCTAATTGTATATGGGAAATCCAGCCAGCATCTTCATAAGAAGACACCTGGCCGATTGGTAAACTGGAGTCTGACATCGTTACCTAGAGAAATAAGGAGAAAGATGGTACCGAGAATGACATACAGAGTATTTCAAACTTTCTTCCCATTCAAGAACTCAGAGGACTGTCTCAATCTTCATCAGCTTGGAAATAGCGGCAAAAATCTTAGAAATGATTAAACGGAGAGTCAAGTACAGGCAGGGAAAAGGCAAAGCAATTGGGAAAGAAGGGTGGATTGAGGAATGATCAGGATGAGATGTCCAGTTAAAACTGAAAGGTTGCGGCCCTGGGCCTCAAGCATGATGACTTCACCTTTATAGCAGCCTAAAATTCCGTATTTATTGAAAAATAAAAAAATAACAAGTTTAGTTTTTAACCTACAATTCACTTGGAATGTGGCTCCATGTGTTGAGTGAATAGGAAATTGCAAATGAGCCATAACTTCAAAGTAATGTGCTTGGATGTCAGACTTGGAGCAAAAAAGTATTTTCTCCTCAAATCTCAGGCCTGAGCTGAGATTCTGTCTTCATTTGCCTTAAAGACAATCTTAAGAAACTTCTTAGTAAGAGAGTGGTTGGCCAGTCAGCAAACATACTAAGTGCCTATTATGTGGTTCTGTAGGCTGGTTGAAAAAAAACAAAAGGAAATGTAGTTGAGATTTATAATAATTCTCCAGATTGACCCTTGGAGTCATGGAGTGGTAGTGAGCTTTGGAGGAGAAGGTAGCAGCCAATCAGGACCTTCTTCCTGCCTCATACATCACTATCTGCTCTTTGAAAAAGAAATGACCACATTTTGGGCATCTTCCCACCCCGCCCTCACTCTCTGAGAAAACACCATATTTTCAAATGCATGCAAAAGGTGTATAATATTTTCTAGTGCCAGATTGCTTTGTTTTCTCCATTTGTTGGCTTTATTTTGTTTGCTACTCTGTCTTCTTTAGGAACTGATATCTTGGGCAATTGGTAAATGGTTCCTAGAGCAACAGTTACCAAGCAAAATCCCCCCTAACTGGTCTTCTTCTTCCCTCCAACCCCACCTCAGCGGCATTTTTTTAAAAAGTTTTTTTAGTCTTTTACATCAACATGTTTGGGTAAGTAGAGAGATGTTCAAACTCATTAATGAACTAAACTTATCTTTAATGGACATTGAAATTTATAGGACAGCTTCTTCCATATAGAGAGGCCTCCGGCCCACTAAGGTACCATCAATTGTGTATTTGTGGTGCATAAGAATTGTAAGATCGTTGTACTTGATAATAAAATAAAATTTTATTAAAGAAAACGTTCTTTTAAATAGGTTTTTCCACTTTAATTTTGATTATGACATATTAAAGAGATGCCAAATGGGGTTTAAAAATCGAGAGAGGAACAAATCCCCATTGCACTGAGCAAAGAGGCAGAGCAGCGGCGGGGCGCACCGCAGGAGCACACGCGTGAGAAAGCCGCCCGGGCTTTGTCTGCTGACTGTTCCACACTTAACATCAGCAGCACTCGGAGTGGCCAGCGGCAGGAAGACCCTTCCAGATCTTTAAAATAGTCTTTCTGTAGCTATTATGACGCAATAGGAGCATGGGACTTTTTGTCCAAGGGCGCCCACATGTCCCCCTGGTTTCTCTGAGCAGAGTTTCTTAGGCAGAGAGTCTGGTTCATTGGTACCTACAGGTGGATAGCCTCCAATTTCCCCAATGTCCTTTCATATTACACAATGGATTTAACACTCATAAATTTCGTACTCGTGCCCATTTATATTTGTAACCATTGCCACATCTTAGTATAAAGAGTTCTCTAAGTTTTATAAATATTCCAAAAATTGGGCTTAATTCAATGAAATCGGAGATCATCTGGTGTGGTAGTGAAGGGCATAAACAGGTGCCAAGTAGGCTAGAATCAAATCCCAGCTTTGCCACTCCGAGACCTCAGGGAAATCCATTTATCTGCCATATATGAAAGGGGTTAATAATAGTATTTTTCTTATAGTATTGTTATGAGGATTAAATAAGCTAAACAATGTAGAATACATATCAGTTCATTAATTTATTGGTTTTAATAAAAATCCCTTTTAACGTTTCCCTCCCCATGTTAAAATCCTACTTTAAAATGAAGTTACCCCAGTGTGGGAGGCCACCAGGTCCTTCGGCCATCCTGCGGCTCCTCAGCCTTCAGTTCGAAACAGCCATTCAAAGGTGTGAAGACGAACTAAATTCAAATGAAGTATGATGTTTTGATTTTTCCAAAATAAATATTTACCAAGAAAACTGTCATGGTTAATTTTACCTATTAACTTGACTGTACCAAGAGATGCCCATTTAGCTCATTAAACATTATTTATGGCTGTGTCTCAGAAGGTGTTTTCAGAAGACATCAGCATTTGAGTTGGTGGGCTGAGTACGCAGATGGCTGTCCCCAAATTGAGTGGACAGCGCCGCATCCATGAGGGCCTGAGCAGAATAAAAAGGGGGAGGGAGGCTGAATTCACTCTGTACCTGACTGTTGAACTGGGACATGGATCCCTGGGCCCTCTGTGCTGCTGGTTCCCAGGATGTCAGCCAAGGGCTGGAATCTCTCTGGCTCTCAGGCCTTTGAACTACACCACTGGGTTTGCTGGACCTCTAGCTTGCAAATGGCAGATCGTGGGGTTTCTCAGCTTCCATAATCACTTTAGCCAACACCTCCTAATAAATTTCTTTAGATAGATAGATACACTAATAGATATATTATTCTTCCTATTTGTTCTCTTTCTCTGGAGAACCCTAATATAAAAACAACAGTAAAATCAAAGAAAGACCTAGATTTTCCGATTATAGTCTATTGACCAAGAAGTAACCCTATTCATCACACTGGGGATTAGATAGTAACGTGTGGGGAGCTAACTAGGAGTATTCCTCAGGCCTCATTCTGTCATAGTTGAATAATAAACAAAGGCTCTTCGAATATAGCCCAAAGTTCATTTCAGTTAGGACTGCTTCCAACCTGGATAAACGATTCAGTCCTTTCCAGAATCTGCTTCCAAGCCTCTTTACCAGGTGAAGTGATTTGCATTGAGTTTTATGCAGGATGGGATAGGGAGTGTCCCCACCCTGCCCTAAAATACATTTCCTATTGATACCTGGGTTTATTTGATTGCAATAAATGGAAATCTACTCAAGCCAACTTTAATAAAATTAGATTTATATAGGGTATAAGAACAACAACAACAGCAAATGTGGGTAGTAAATGTTGCTCGGACACTAGTTAATAGCCAGAAGGGTAGGGGGTCCCTCTAATTAAAAGCAGCCGAACCCGCCCTTCCAGCAGAGTAGGACGCTAAATGTGTCACCTGAACTGAGGTTATATCTGCTTTTTCGGCAAGAAGAAATAGGCCCACATCCATAGACAACAGGCTGGAATGGAGGACATGGAACAAGTAGAGAGAAAATTATGACACAGCCATTATAAAAAGATTTATTTACTTTCTACAGACATTTTTCACCCAAATCCTGAGATGCATAATTAAAATAATGTGGGACTTATTCCTTTCACTGCACCGAAGTTGACGAGTAACCCCTGGGTATAAAGTAGGTTGCCTTCAACAACTCTTCGGATTCTCTTCTGGTTCAGATCTGACAGTTAGAAACCATTATCTTATAGGTACATTTGTACCATTTTCCCATAATGTGTTATCATCTTACATCAGTCTACATAGAGCTTATTTGCCATTTTTCTTCCCACTCATATGGCCAAGTTATTCAAGTTATTTCCTTTTTCAATTTATTCTTATTGCCTCAGTATGTCATTATACAGAGAGCTTTGCAGAAAATCTTATCCCAGCAGGTATTTTTTCAGATCACTTACAACAATGTTAAGTAAGATTTATCTAGCACCAATTCCTGGTGTTTACACATTTTCATTCATAAAAGTTTTTCCCTCAGTCCTTCCCTTCCTTTTTCCCTGTCTCCTTCTATCAGCAAATATTTATTAAGTACCTATTAAATGCCAGGAACCGTTCAAATGCTTAGGATACCTCAGAGAGCCAACCAGATAAAAATCTTGGCTCGCACAGAGCTTATGTGTTAAAGTGGAAAGATAAGCCATAACAAATAAACAGGTGTATGATATGCCTTGTTGCTACAATAGAGGCACTGTTTTTCCCTTCACTTACTATCACAATTTGAGTTAGTTCTTCAACGATGCAGTCTTTTCTCCCAGATCCACAGTACCTATCTCAAGTTGGAAGAGAATTATGCTCCCGTGTTTTACTTTATTTTTTTGAAAGAGTTAGAATAATGAACCAGTTTAAAACATGTAATCGTTCACTCCCTTTCATCAGATGTTTAGGGTAAAATTAGTTCATTTAACAACTATTTGCAGAGTATTGTGAAATACATAAAAGAAGAAATGATAGCCCTGCCTTTAAAGCTTCCTAATTTAACTGAATAAAGCAACAAACAACCAGGTAATAATAAGAGCCAACAGTGCCCACCTCATATCTTTTAACCTTACGGACCTCCAGCTGCCCGCAGTTGAGCCCACAGAACTTCCGACCGTGCTAGTCACGGGGGTCCTCCCTTGTTCTGAGTCACCCCGCCCACTCCCTGTGTAGCCACTGTATTGACAAGGGGCTTTCTACACAGCTTTCCCAGGGGGGATTTTGGCTTTTAACTTTGTTTCTGAGTCCCAGATCTAAATCTTCATCTCGCGTTTCAGCTACTTCTGGGGCACCTGCCCTTTTGGTCCATTTATTAAACATTTATTGAGCATCTACTTGAATGAGTCTTCATGTCAAGGGCTGGGGATATTAAAATAATAAAGAAGCTCTTTCTGCCACTGAGGGGCTCAGAGTCTAACATGGAGAAGTACGGATAGGAGTCGTAAGTGAACAAGATCTATGGGACTAGGTGAGGAGGAAGCCGCTCCCATTGTCTGGAAACGAAGATGTTGTAGGAAAGGGTTCACAGAGATGGACACCTGAGATGATTCTTAGAGGACAAATGGGAATTCACTAAGTGAGCAAGAGGGAAGGAGCTGTCAAGCTGAGCAAAGTACACAACCAAAGGAACGGCTGTTTGTGAAAGCTCCTGTCAGTGCTCCACTCCAAGGGGAGACTAGAGGTCCCACCACCGACTTTGACTGTTCCAGCTGGGACTTTACTCCGAGCATCACTACTCCCACTGCTGGTTGGAACAGGGTGCCACCTCTACTTGGTTTTTAATTCTTTTAAAGAGGGTTGATCCTTTGTGTTTTAAAAATAGTTTTACTGAGGTGATTTTCATACCAAAATGGTCGGTCACCCATGTGAAGTGTACAGGTCAAGCAATGTAAGCAACCATCCCCATCATCAAATTGGAGAACATTTTCATCATCCCCAAAAGCAGCCCCGTGCCCACTAAGATCCATTCCTCACCTCCCTCCCACATACAGAGCCCTAGATAGCCACTAATCGACTTTCTGTCTCTAAAGATAAATGGATCTTTAAAATAAATGGGATCATGCCATATGTGGACTGGCTCCTTTCACTTGGCATGTTTTCAAGGTGTATCCATGTTGCAGCATGCATTAATATTCCTGTTTATCGCAGAATAATATTCCCTTGTGTGAATATATTACATTTGCTTACCCATGCATCAGTTTCCACTGATGGGCTGTTTCTACTTTTTTAGCCATTGTGAAGAATACTGCTACTATGAACATGAGGAGGAGAATTGCTGGTTCATATAGTAACTTTATGTTTAACTTTTTGGGTAACTTCCAGAGTATTTGCCAAAGTAGCTGCACCATCTTACCTTCTGGTCAGCAATATATGATGGTTCTTGTTTCAACACAGCACTTGTTTTTTGTTTTTGTTTTTTTTTTATTATTATAGCTATCCTCGTGGGTCTAAAGCAGTATATCATTGTAGCTTGTACTTACATTTCCTTAATGGCTAATGATGTTGAGTGTCTTTTCACATGCACATTACCATTAGTATGCTACTACTTCTTAATCCAGTGAGGCTAACATTATCTGAACCATGATACAGATGGTAGCACCTCTTGGGCCCCAGTGCTGTGAGCCTGGATTTAAGGCCAGTCATACTTGGCTCCAGAAATGTCTTACCACATGTCCCTCTGTATCAAAGACACTTCCTGCACCATGTACAGAGATATGAAAATACCTTCTATCTTCAGGGTAGTTTACAAAGTAATTTTAATGCATTATTTCACTTAAATGCTAAAATGTGTATGTGATGTAGGTATTATTATAGAAGGGAAGACTGAGACCCAGAGAAGCTAGAGAATTTGCACAGAGTCACACAGCTAGCAAATCTCAGGATAAGGACCCAAGGTAAGTGTCCTAATTTTAATTAAATACAATACCATGGCATTATGATACAGCATTTAATGGAAATTCTTGTACAAAAGTAATTAACAGCAGAGGGTGGAGGAGGGGGGACCTTGGAAGAGGAGCCTCACAGCCATGTAAAGTAGGAAGGTAGTCTAGGGTGAAGGGGACCAAGGCAGAAAACAGAAAGATGTGTAAGTTAACAATAAGGGAGCTTGATTCTAATTGAAAATAGTGAAATTCTAACTGAGAACAGTGAGATATAAAATTTGAAAGTATGATGGATACCCGTTTTGTCTTTTAAAAAGCAATACCCTCTGCCCTTCTCTTGGAAATTGTTTCACCTCCCTTTCTAGCCACTCGATTCAGATGGGAGAACCCATGTCTTGGTATGACTGCACCCTCCCTCCTAACAAGGTAGACTCTTGTAGGCATGATCACCTGACCCAAACTGGACCAATTAAAGACTTTTCCCAGAAACTGTGACCTTGAGAAAGAAAAAAAGATGTCAATCCCTTCCCTTTGGTGGAAACCATTAGTTATACATTCCAGCAGACTTTGATAATCAGCTTTCCTACCGTGCAAAGAATTGTCTGCTGTGAAGATGAATAATATGGACACCAAAAATAAGCTAGATAGGAGAGGAGGGAGAGAGAGGCAAAGTCCTGGCTGTGCTCAAATCTCTGGTTTTAATGGTTCTTGATATTCAACTATTTGTGTCAGGGACAAGATTTTTTTTTAAGTATAGAAGATCAAATGAATTTCTAAAGTAAATCTGTGCCATAAACCTAACAAAAACTCTATGTCTCGTTCTCTTCCAATAGAGGATTGAATGTTTCTAGAGTCTCAGTCAATGGCTCACCAAACTTAGAGAGTGTACAATCCTCTGTATAAAATACTGGGCTGAGGCTATGGAAGATCCTAAGGTGTACACAGCACTGTTATTGGTCTTAGGGTGCTTATCATCGAAGAAGAAGACAGCAAAATAGGTAGAAGGACAGGCAGATCATCCACAAAAGTCATAACATAAAATATGAGCCAAAAACTGTATGAGTGATGGAGGCCAGGAGTGCTGCTTGGAGTTCAGGGGAGTGAGAAAGGCTTGTGAGTTATAGTGGGCAAAGGGTTGCAGAGGGAGGAAATACTCGGGTCTGGAAATCGAGTAAGATTCAGATAAACACAGAGGAAAAAACAAGAGGTCATAAAGATGAGTTCAGAGAGTACCATCTGTTTTCTGGGGATTTTACTCATTTCTTCTTATAAGAACTTTTGGGTCAGCCTAACCTACAAAGCAATCACAGAATCCTGTTTAAACAATTTGATCCCATTCTACTTGAGTAACTCCTATCAAGTGCGGGGCTTTTCCATCCAGCGCTCACTGACCCTAACTCTACGTCAATAGAAATTACTATCTTGTTTACATCATTGGGTCCCTAAGTTTATCAGACCTGCTACCACAGGTCACTTCATGACTTCTGGATTTTGCTAGATTTTTTTCAAATGCATTTCTATGTTGACAGAAAGAGCCTCTATTTTCCCTTTAACACTTTCCTATCAAAAAAAAAATATATATATATATATAATACAATCTCTACTCTGCTGTGTATAACTGGTTTGTCAGAATTATGACCACCACCAATAAGCATCACCGTAATATTGTTAGTTGCATTCACTTTACAGCTTATGAAGTGACCTCAAATACCTCCTTCTAGTGGTAGGCAGGACACAGATTATAATCCTTTCTTAAAATGACAGAAGTGGTTCAAAGCAATTAATAGACATGCCCAGACACTGTACTATTGGGTTGGCCAAAAAAATCTCTTTAGTTTTTTCCATAAAATAAAAGACATATTTTTTCATTTTCACCAATAACTTTATTGATTTGGATATTTTGAATATGTCAGCTGTCTCCCACATGGTTGATTGTTCTCAGTTAATGTCTGGATTTGATTGCTATCAACTTTAACTTGTCTACCCAACCATGGAGCATTGTCCAACAAGAAATCTCCAGCACAAAACTTCACAAACCACTTTTAACACATTCTATCAGTCACAGCACCTTCTCCATACACTGTACCAATCTTTTTTGTGTGTGTTTCAGTTGCATTTTTACCTTTCTTGAAATAATAAAGCATAATATGCTGAAAATGTTGCATATTTTCTTCCATCTTCAATATTAAAATGGCTACACAAAAACTCACCAATTTTGATTTTTTTTAATGCACACTAGTATGACAGATGTCATAATACAATGTAACAAAATTGTTTTTGAATAAATTTAAAGACAACTAAGCAATACTAGAGCGATGTTACAGAAAAAAGACTAATGAACTTTTTGGCTAACCCAATACATGACTGCTGTCCTAATTCTGCTCTATGAATGTGGTAAATTCATCTGTAAAAAATGCCTGGCTTCTGATATACACGTCCTGCCAGTGTTGGCACAGGATGGACTGCTGAATCTTCCTTCTCCAAGTCGAGGCTTTGAGCATTTCTCTCACTAGCCCTTACCTAACCCAGGCCTTAATCCCACTCTGCTCCGAAGAACAGAGCACAAGAGTACAAATCATGCATCTCACAGTTGGGAGGGGGATGTTAGTGACCATCCTGTGAGAGGCGCCCAAACCTGGATGCACATCACAATAACCTGGGTTAGTTTAAAAAATTACAAATCCCTACACCCATCTACAGGCCTACAGGATCAGAATCTTTGGAGTCTGGGGCTGGGAGTAGGGAGAGCAGAGGCAAGGAAATAATCTTTTTAATTTAAAAAACTGAAATGTTTTTAAATAAAGTACAGAAAATAATATACAAAAACACATGTACCTGGAAATTAAAATAAGTAATATTAACATCTGGTCATGGTTGTGTAGAAAGAAAGTTGTCCATTAATGAAAAACAATGCTATGTCTAGACTCTAGAGGAGACCCCTCAAGGTTATCAGATTTTTATTCTATGGGAGTTATACAACTCTGTATTTTGTAGGTAACTGATTGCAACGGAATATTATTCTTGCCTATAGCCATACAAATCCTGTCTCTTTCTTTTACCCTGGAAAACAATTTTACACACATTTTGATATTCCTGATCTCAAATGTGTCAGTTCATGGATTCTCTTTTGAACCCATTATAACTGCCTGTCTCATTCACTGATTAAGTTAAAGAAAATCTATAACATGGGTTTACTTTATACGAGAGTCAGGATTTTATATTTTTAGAAAATTATCTTTAAACAGTTTCTTCAGATGTTCTTTTTTACATTAATCCTTATAGAAAATGTGAATATATACTAGATTTTTCCTTTTGGTCTCGTTTTGCTCCTCTCCTCAGGGGCAACCACTATCATGTATTTGGTGTGGATCCAAGTTATGCCTTTATATTTTTCTTAAGCACATACACACTCAAAAATAATATATATTATTAATTTAAAAACAGACTTGACTAGTATAGGTGACATTCTGCAACTTTTTAACTTAATAAATATTTGAGACCCCTTCCTGCTGATATATATAATCAGCAGTATCTTGAATGTGTACTGGTGTATTTTCTTTTCCTATTTCTTTTTGAGACTAATTTGATAATTTATTTTTCTAAAAAATGTCTACTCTATTTGCATCCCAATTTCCTGGAACCATGTTTTTCAGTTTTCTATACTGATTTTTTTCTTTACTGTATATTAATTATACCCACATTTCTTAAGTGGTTTCTTTTTTTTTCTTCTCTATGTTTTCTTCACTTGTCTATTTTTTTCTTTCTTTCCCTAGAACTAAATGCTTGATTATGCTAATTGCTTCTATTAGTTTTGTGTTTGTAGACTTGCTTTATAGTGCTATTAATTTCTATTATTATCTTAATTATTTCCTTTCTTCCACTTGTTTTCCTTGTTTACATACTGTGTATTAATTATGCCCTCATGTTTTGAAATGCACTGCTTTATTGTTCAATTCTAATATTTTGCAATTGTTTTGTTTTAATTTCTTACTTAACCTAATGAATTCTTTAAGAGTATGTAAATATATGAATTGGGTTTTGCTACTACTTTGTATGAGTTCTAATCTAACCACGTTATCGTTAGGAATTGTCTGTATAGATGTGTAAGGCTTACTTTGTGAGTCTTAAGGATTTTCTATCTATGTTCCATTTGGTAAAAAGAATGTATATTCTGTATGGGTGAGAGAGCTGGCACGAATTTTTGGTTTGCTCGGTGCATTTGTGACAGAAGTACAAAAATCTTCCACTATGGTTATACATTTCTCTTTATAATTTTGTCAGTTTTTCTGGGCCATGTTGTTAAATGAATATGATTTTATGATTACTTTATCTATCAGTTTATGTTGTTTTTCTTATTATATAATGTTTCTCTTTATTTTAATTAATACTATTACATGAATTAGTACTTTTTCCTTAAATTCCATTGTGCCTAATGTTATTATTACCTTTCTTTTCTTTAGTGCTTGTATGCCTCTTTCCACATTTTTTATTTTCAACTTGTCTGTCATTTTAAGTATTTTTTAAACAGAATATAGTTGTTCTTTTGTTTTAAATCCTATCATATCATCCTTTTTAGGTGCATTTAATCCACTTGTATTCATCATAGCGAATAGATTTAGACTTACTAATGCCAGTTCCTTTTGTGATTGTTTTATTGTATTTTTGTCATCTTATCTCATTTTTTACTTTCTGTGATATTAATAAGTATTTTTTATTTCACTTTTTTCCCTCTTCTGGTTTTGAAGTTATAGATTGTATTTCTATTATTTTAGTGGTTATTCTTAAATTTTTTAAATAACGATTATAGATATCTAGGATCTTTAGTATCCTCAAACTGTCCATTAAATAGCCCCCCTTTTTCCAACACCTCACACTGTCCACCGTCCTTGTTACTCTTGTCTAGGCCTGGGGTCAGCAAACTATAGACGACAGGCCAAATCCTGCCTGCCACCTGTTTTTGCATATAGCTCATGAACTAAGGATGGCTTTCACATTTTAAAAAAGAATAATAGTTCATGACATTAAAAGTATATACGATTCAAATTTCAGTGTCAATAAATTAAGTTTTATTGAAACGTAGCCTCTCATTTGTTTATATATTATCTATAGCTGCTATGCTGCTACAAGATCAGATCTGAGTACTTAACAACAAGACCATGTGACCCACAAAGTCGAAAACAGCAGAAAGTTCTGTCTTGACCCTGAACTTTCTAAATGACATTTTTTGCTTCTTTTTGCCATAACTTATGCTTTATGCAAGTCATATTCAAAGACAGTGGTATCACTCTTTTTAACCTTCCTTTCTCAAGCAGGGAAGCCCTGCCTAGTTCCTGACCTCACACAGTGAGTCCAGGTCGATCTCTCTCATGCATGGAAAACTTTGGGTTCTCTGTAATCTCGTGGTTACAGAAATGTGGCTGCACATGAGACCTTTGCACATGGGGTTCAGTATATGTGCTTTAGCCTAACTTGTAGCTGTAAGATCCTGGTCTATTTCTGGTTCACAGAGATATTCATTTCACCTTTTATACAAATACACTGCACACACACACAATTGCTTTGTTTGAAGAGAAAAAGAGTTTAAAGTATAAGCTCAGAATTTTGATTGTTCCTTCAGATGAGCCCATGAGACTGACCTCTAAACCAAGGGCCAGGAAGGGGTTGAAAGCTAGGTGAGAAGGGTGAAGGGATTAAGCAAAGAAAAAAAGAAAGACTCATGGACACAGACAATAGTATGGAATTGCCAGAGGGAAGGAGGGTGGGGAGAGGTAGAAGAGGGTAAAGGGGATAAGTGCTGATGGAAGGACACTTGACTTGGGGAGATAAACAAATAATATAATATACAGGTGATCTATTGTAGAATTGTATACCTGAAGCCTATATAATTTTATTAACTGATATCACTCCAATAAAGTCAGCAAATAAATAAATTAATTAAATAAACCAATGGTCAGCAAACTACAGCCCTTGGACCAAATCTGGCCTGATGGCTATTCTATAAATAAAGCTTTATTGGAACCCAGTCACATCCCTTCCTTTTCATACTGCATAAGCCCCTTTTCATTGCAAAGGCACGGGTGAGTAATTACAACAGAGACCATACAGCCTGCAAAGCCTAAAATATTTCTGGTCTGACCTTTCACGGAAAAAAATTGATGACCCCTACTATGACCAATAGAGAGCTTTTTAAATTTATCTCTCCCTCACATGAAATTAAATACCAGTTTTATGATGGTAACTCCATGAACTTCAGTCTTATTTACTTAGCTCTGTACAACAAGGTCTATCCAGAAGGTATTCAGCCATGTCATATGAAAAGTAGACATTTACTGGAGAAGATACAAGATACGTGAAACATCGTACATAAGACAATGATGCCTCAGTCCCCTTCAAAGTAGGCCCATTGGGACCTCACACAGTTCTCTGATCTTTGTTGATTGCAGCTCACACATGTTCAACATCTCAGGTGTTCTGCTTGTTGCAGGTCTTCCAGAACATGGATCACTTTCAACAGATTCTTGGCCGTCTTTGAAACATTTGTGCCACACTTTCATTTACACTGCACTCATTGCATTGTTTCCAAAAGCCTTCTCAATCATCTGAATAGTTTCTGTGGAGGAATGTTCAAGCTTAATGCAAAATTTGATGCACATTCATTGCTTTACTCGCTCAGTCATTTTGAATGCGACAGCCACACAGTACGCATGCTCACTCAACAGCATCTACTGTCCCCACTGACTAGCACAGTGAACTTGTCCTTGTTCACGCATGTTCATTCTAGTCCACTCTCCTTGGCTGCCAGTTTACACTGATGTCATGCAAACCATTCTCATTATATTAACAATGGCTGGACTTCTCGTGCACAGACCTTGTAGCTCTGTTAGGCATCTTAAATTTAACACATCCAAAATCAAATCCCTGACATTTACCCATCTCCTTCCTCCCCTACAGGACTTTCTTCCAGTAGTCTACTCCATGCCAGCAAATAGAAATCCTGTCCCTTCCCTTTACTCAAGTCAAAAATTTGGGGGACAACTTGACTTCTCTCTTTTTCTTACTTTCCATGTCTTTTCCACCAAAAACCTAAAAAACAATGTATCCGGAATCTATAAGTAAGCAATGGAACATGACCAGTTCTCCTTTCATAGAATAAACTCTCTCAGTTGTGAACCAGATATGAGGAAAAGTAAGTCAGTGAATGTTGAAGTCATTCTCACTGGGAAGTTTGACATGAAGTTTTTTCAATAACTCAGGCTCAGACGGTCTGCTAGCTTTGTTATGCCTGTTGATGTTTTCTTACCTTTATGAGAAAAGGAAATATGCTAGACTTCTTCTAGTAAAGACCTTTGGGTTAAACTCTCAGAAGGAAACGAACCTCACCAATAAACTCACCAGAACATAAAAGGACATGGAAGAGAATAATAAAATGAATGTGCTAATCAGTTCAATCAATAGCTGAAGCAGATCTTAAATCAAATGGAAGACAGGAGGGGATGACTTGTGTCAGAACTTTGAGACACACAGTGATAAGAAAACATTTCCTCTGTTTTGAATTGCTGGGGGTAAAACAGTAGTCGATTCAGGAGAAGTAACCCGACCAACAGTAGACACCACTGGCAGTTTTTAAGCAGGGGACGGCGTTTTTCTTTCTGTCTTCTGCCAGAGTTGATGGAAGCACTCACATGGCAAGTGACAAGTTATCTCTGGCTTCCTTCTCATTAGCTGCATGATCACTGTGAAGCCTCCCTCCTGGGAATTGGCAATTCTCCCATCCAGTCTTCCAGTTCAGGATATCCAGTTATAGGCAAAATTAGAAAGCAAGTGAAGGTTTTCTGTGTCAAACATCCGTCAGCCTCAAATTCCCCTGGACTACCTGATCAGTGGGGAAGCCATGTAGAGCAATATAAAACCAATTCACTGTGCTAGCAATCTAACGCATTTTCCTGCCTGACCTCTGATTTTCATTTTCAAAGGGAGCAGGCCACATTTACATAATTAGATGCATTTCAAAATGTGGACTTCCAGCTTCATTGTGCCCTGCATGAAATACAGTGGCAGTGATGTCCCTGAAAATGAAACTACCTACCCCTATAAGCTGCCACAAATCAGTCCAGGTTAGTGGGAAAGAGCCCTTGTTTCACCTTTTCTCCAGGAGGGGCATTAAACGCTAATGTGTCTTTCCCTGTAAGAAGCAGATGTGTGAGCCCACAGAGGAAGCCCTGGGAAGATGCAGTAGGTGGAGTACATCACCCCACTCTGTCATTGCCTCCCATGAGCTCTGCCTGTGGGCAGGTGCTACAAACAGACTGTGATCCCAGAGGGCTTTGAGAAAATCTTTGCCAGGCAGAGTTGTTATCCACCTTAGCAATTAGACAAAGCCAGAATATGAGTCATTCTACAGGCTCTTCGATAAGTCAATGCCTAGAAAGAAGGGGGAAGTGAAGAGAACACTTTCCTAAATCAAAATGGACTTGGAACAATAACCAAATGCAACGTATGGTCCCTCATTGGGCCCCATTTGAACCAACCAACCCTAAAAGAACTCTGGAGAAGAATAGTAAAGTTTAAATATAAACTGTATAGTAGTAGAAGACATTAAGGAATTTGTGTTAATTTTGTTAGGTGTGATCATTGTATTACGGCTATGTTGGAGTATATTCTTATTTTTTGGTGATGAATATAAAGTATTAAGGAGTCGTACTAGTTTCCTAGGGCTGCCATAACTCACCACAAACTTGGTAGTTTAAAACAACAGCCCTGGTTGGTGTGGCTCATTGGATTGAGTGCCGGCCTGCAAAGCAAGGGGTCCCTGGTTCAATTCCTAGTCAGAGTACATGCCTGGGTTGCGGGCCAGGTCCCCAGTAGGGGGCGTGCAAGAGGCAACCACACATTGGTGTTTCTCTTTCTCCCTTCCTTCCCCTCTAAAAATAAATAAATAAATAAAATCTTATTTAAAAAATTAAAAATCAATAAAACAACAGAAATTTATTCTATCATAGTTCTAGAGGACAGGAGCCCAAAATCTGGGTGTTGGCAGGGCTAGTCTCCCTTCTTTGGTTCTAGGGGAGAATCCTTCCTTGCTTCCTCTAGCTCCTGGTAGCTTCAGGCATTCTTGGCTCATCCTGTGTTAACTTCCATCTATGCCTCCCATCTGCATATGCCCTTTATCTCACCTGTGTATGCCTTCTTCTCTTCTGTCTCTGTAGAATCTCCCTCTGCTTTTCTCTTATAAAGACTCTTGTCAATGGATACAGAGCTCTCTACGATAATCCAGAGTGGTCTTCTCTTTTCGAGATCCTTAAATTCAATACATCTTCCAAGGCCCCTTTTCCAGCTACAGTAACATTCAATCTTTTACTATAAAAGGCAATAGTCACAGGTTCTGGGTATTAGGAGGTAGACATACCTTTCTGGGGGCCACCTTTCAACCCACTTCAAGGGTAATATATCATTACCTGAAATTGACCTTAAAATGATTCAGTAAATGTAAATGTGATGAGATAAATAAGGCAAAAGGTTAATGACTGATAAATCCAAGTGGTAGGTATATGGGAGTTCATTGTATTATTTCTTCTAATTTTGCATGCTTAAAATTTTCATCATAAACGAAATTTAAATTCTTCATTTTGTCAAGAGAGCCTCACTTATTATTTCAGTGTAGGAGAGAGGACCGTGGGCTCTGGGGTCCGAACGCCTGGGTTTGCGTCCTGCCAGGCTTGCTTTACTAGCTGTGGGATCTTGAGCCAGTTACTTCGTTTTTTTAATCTATAAAATGGAAATAATAATACTACTAACTTTGGACAGTTGTGAGATTAAATGAAACAGTGCTCATGAGCTACCTAGCACATAGAAAGGCCTGGTAAGTATTAGCTATATCCATTGTTATGCTGACTTTTGTGGGATTTCCACCTTTAAAGATTTCACTGTTAAAATACAATTGTCCCTCTGTGGGGTGCAGGGAGGGGAGTTTACATCTCACCCTAGCATCTACCGCAAAAAAAGATTCTTTGCGGGTTTAGAAGGCTCACCGTTAGTTAAAAGAAACACCATAAGGAAAGAGACACAGGGTGTCCACAGTGTGTGGCTGAATGTGGGGAGTAGGAAGGGATGCGGGGAGTAAGGCAGTTGTAGAGGCTGGATGGTAGACTCCTGAGGCAATGACTGGGGAAATGGGGAGATGACAAAAGCAAGGGCAACTCCTGTAGACTTCTAGACAATCTCTACCAGCTATTGTTCAGAGTCCAGTCATTAGCCATGATGCTGAAGGCGTTCATGCAAACTCCCAAAGTACTTGTTATATCTAGGAAGCTGCTACCACATTAAGTGACTATGACTAAACCTAACTGGAAACATTTTTCCTCAGAACTCTCTTTGTGCTGAAACACTAATTTAAAGCAACTCCCTCTGCCTCATGAGGAGGTTGCTGCCTGTGGAGTGTTGGCGGAGGCTCAGGAGTGAGCCTGTAATTAGGGAACCCCATTGTTCCAGCCGGTGGGTGGAGCTAGCCCAGCTCAGGAGGAGTGGTGGGGCTGCTGCCGCCTCCTCCCACACCTCAGGGTGTCAGAGCATCTCCAGGCAAGTCTCGCTTCATATTTAGGGTGTCATTTCATTTTTAGATCAAGAGCATGAAGGCTTTTGCCTTCTTCACTTCTTGCTAAGCATCACTTCTCGCTAAGCATCATACTTTCTCTCAAGCCCTTGCAGTCATCGCACATGTGCAAGACCAGGAACAAAAGAAATGAAAGAACTGCAACAGAAATTTTAAGATGAAACCAACAAAGGCAAGAGGGATGCAATGCCAAGGAGACATACAGCTCCCTAAAAAGGTCCAGACCTTTCTTGAAAGAAATCTTTCGAACCACTCCCTTGTGTTGTCACTGCCCAGTAAATGAATTAAAATGATACACAAAATGACAGGTTTCAAAGTTGAAGTTTTAAATGTATAAACATTAAAACTTAATGTGACAGAAAACATCTGCAGACATGGTAGCATTAGATAGGACAAGGTCTCAAGGTCTGCGGAGTTCTAAATGTTATTTTTTGCTAAATGTTAAAACATAGCACAGTATTTTACAGATAAACAAGGTGAGCTGACAGGAATTCAACTGAGTAAAAGCAGTCAACTGCAAAAGAAGAAATCAACAGGTAATCGACAAAATAGTGTATAACAATGACTAAGCCTCCCTTTCAGGAGACAGAGCTTTGGATACGAACTCTATCTCCTCTACTTGCTGCAAGGAAATAAAATACTTTGTGACAACCATGTCTCCTTCTTGAATGGAGCAACCCAAGCGGGGAACCCTTTGAGTTTAGTTAACAGTAGGATTGAGACCCAGCATTATTAACAAGCTCCCAGGTGATGTCAACGCTTTTGGATCACAGGCCACACTTCGAGTTGCAAGGGTGTAGAGCTAGTTCTCAAACTACACGTTTGGGCTTTTCAGGGGAATGTGAGAGAAGACTGTTGCCCCAGAGATTCTTATTTGTTCTTGAGTGTATCAGAATTTCTTAAAGTTCCTCAGTGTTGCTAATCTTCAGCAAAGTTTGAGAACCAGTGGTATAATGGTTGTTGATTTTCTTGAGGTCAAGGTAGGGGGCAGATTCGAAGTGCTTGGTTCAATACCAAGTGACTCTATTGACTGAATCTTAGAATTTTCGGAAGAACTTTTAAATAATAAATAAGACTGCTTGAGACACACTCATGAAAGTCCAGATTTAACTGGAATGCCCAGACATTGAAATATTTTAAATCTCAGTTGATTCTTATATGCACCCAGGCTAAGAATCACTATTGTAGATGTTATAAAAAGAAACTAGAACACATCTTTATAGGAGGAGTAGACAGAGCTTAAAGGAAAAATATGGTGGTTATTACTACACATATATAGTACAGCAACTACTTGCTTTGGTATTTTGTAATAATAAATCTAACTTTGGGGTAGATGGTGGAGGGATTCAGCATGGGTTTGGATTAGCACATCCATATTTAAACCTCTCCCCACCCTTGCCTTTAATTTGCTTATCTGAAGAGTTAAAACAGCACAGTGTTTTGCACTTGTAGTGGATACAAGATCAGTAGTTAATGGCCTATCAATAAATGCGATATTATAACTTTTCCTTGGGCAGATTCCATACTGAAACAATAAAAGTATGGCAGTAATAAGGATACATTACACTACAAAGCTATGAAGGAAAATCACAAGACAGGCCTGGAAATATTGAATGACATTGGGAGGCTGCAAAACTGGGATCTGATCAGTATCCACATCCAAATTGGCAGAGCCCAAGATGGGGATGAACTGTGGGTATGAGGTTTGGATAGGAAACATTACAGCCTCTGGCATAAGTGCTCTTTGAATACATGTGGAAAAGTCATATCCTAGACTTGGCTCTAAAGAATGGACAGGAATTGGTTTAGGCAGAATTTCTATGTAAACAGTTTATAATCATGATCATTACATAATTAAGGCCATAAGTACCAACCTCTAATGAGAAGAACGCTTAAAACATTCATCATGTAGTTACCGAATTTTGGACAGGTGAAGTACAATAGAAAGAGGATATAAGAAATCCTGGAGACGATTTAAAAATAACCTTAGTGTGTGTCCCCCAACTAGGCAGGCCTAAGTTGAATGTAAACATGAGTACCGCAATACTGTCCATTTAACTGGCAAAGTGAATGAGAACAATAGAGAGGGCAACATGAAGCTTGACCCCATGAGAAAATAGTGGTTTGATAGAACGAAGGATGAATACAAAAAGTATGGAGAGAGACGCTCATTCAAGCATTGCCTATAATGTCAATAAACTGGAAATAACCTAGATGTCCAATGATAGGGAATTTGGTTTATTTTTGTTTTGTTTTCTTTTCCCCTCAACTTTATTGAGGTATAACTGACAAATAAAATTGTATATTTTAAAAATATACAATATAATGATTTGATATATATTATGAATAAATACCATAATCAAGTTAATTATCATATTCATTGGGAATTTGGTTTATTAAATTAGGGAGTATTATATCCTACGTAATCCTTAACTATCACAATGTAGTAGAACATTTATTACTATGGGAAAATAATAATGATTAGTTGTTGAGTGAAAATGAGACACAAGGTGTATGTACAATATGATCCTAATTGTGTTAATATATAGAAAACGGGTTAGGAAGATAAAAATCAAACAGTAAATAATAATTAGAGAGATTATAGGTGGTTCCATGTCTCTTCATTAGAACTTAGCTATGTTTTCTGATTTTATCACATATGTATTTATTTTGTAATAAGGAAAAATATACTGCTTAACAAGCAAAGCTTTTCCAAATAAAAAGGAAAATATGGTAGGTCATATGTAAAATAAGAATGAGGATGTGTAGGAATTTCTGGGGCATCTTCTGTATCTCTCCAACAAGAAGAGGCCTCTCATGCCCTACCAGGGAGGGGAATTTGTGGCACCACATGAAAATGACAGAGCAAAGGGGATGCTCAAGAAATAAAGGTAAATACCAATTAAGCATGAATTCTTGACTTTGGTCTTCTCCGAAAGGAACTCAGAAAAGTCTTGATCGCGGATTACCTGGGAACAGGTAGATTGGAGGAATGTGGCTACACGGAACTCATTAAACGCTGAGCGTGGAAACGATGCCACATGATGATATTTAAAATGAGCAAATGATGAGGAGGCCAGCCCAATCATCGAGTGCAGGCAGCGCCTGCTAACTTACTGTTCATTTTTGGCTGCTCGCTGCAATCTCTGTGGCCAGGTTGCCAGAGGAGAGGGACATGGCTGAGCTTGCTGCTTCCCTGGGAAGCTAAGAGAGGTGGAGAAAGGGAAGGCTGTTGGGTTGGAGAGGAAAGTCTCACTAAATCCAGCAAACACAAACAGCCCAAGGTACATACCGGGAACCAGGGTAAGACTTAGCCAGGGTGATAAGAGGGGAGGGAACGATAGCCGGAGAAAGGGAGGGCGCGCTCGGTTCGAACAGGGGCCATTTGTCCATGCCCAGCTGGTTCACAGGCAGAACAACCAGAGCAAGGGCAGCCTTAAGAGAGGCACCTCTTTCATCTGATGTGGAAGCACGTGATCCGGCACTTGAACTGAGAGTGAACTGGGCTCCTCATTATTCTTTGCTAAGAGCCCACATCCTGAAACGAAACAGCAAATACGAGCAAGCACATAATCCACTGGCATCCACATAAAGTGAAAGAAAAATATAAGCAGAAAAACAGGGCTTGCCAGCAATGATGCATCTCAAGGGGGAAAACGTAATATAATGAAAGTTCTAAGTACCTAAACATATTAAAAGCACCCAGGTAACCCCTGGCTTTAGGCTGTAAAGTGAAGAAGATTGCAAAAGCTTGGGACACACTGGTACTTTGAGAGCTAGAATGAGAAGCGCATTCTATTTTTGAGTAGGGACCAGGGAAATGTGTGTCAGCCTCTGTGTGAGGATGAAGAACACACTGAGACAGCCAGAAAAGACGTGTGAGTAATACCAGTGACATTTAAAAATCTTCTTTTTCTTTGTCTAAGTACATGCCGGTGACCTCAGGGTTTCCTGATAGCAGCAGGGTAGTCATACCCTCTGCACGTCAGATGGATTCCTCTGTCGCATTCGCCTCGGGACTGTGAAGAACCGGGGAAAGTAGCTAACAATAGCCTTAGACTCATTGCTTGAGTCACAAATAAGTAGAATTTTGAATCATCTCTTGCTTGCATATTTTTTTTCTTTTTACTCCTCCTTCCCGCCCCCCCTAGAGAGTACTTGTCTCAATCGCAAGGAGGGACCTCCATCTTCCACTGAGTCAGATGCAGAAACCAGCTCCGTCTCATCTTTGTAACACGCAGAACTAGGTGCACTTTAACACGAGCGGTGGAACAATCTAGTGAAATCTCCAAAACCCACAGCAGTCACAGCCACCGTGTAAAACAGAGAGGAGTGGTGTCTCCACCCAACTCCAGTTCTGCAGTCTTCATTTTGTGGCCTTTCACTAACCACATTTCTTTAAACTTAATCAGAGCCAACCCTTCTCTACTTAGACTCGGACAGACTACTTGAGCGCTGGAAACAGATCCAGAAGGAGTCCAGGGCCATTTGTGAACAACTGATGATGATCCCCTGTGGTTACTGGAAAATCACATAGGCATGTGTACACACTTCAGAGTTCCTGGGTTATATACATGGTACTTCTTATTCTCTATTAAACTGATGAGCAAACATTCCTGAGGGATAAGAAAATTATTCTTTTGGGTTCTCCCCTATTACTGACTGCCCCTGACAAGGTCTTAAGGTAACTGCTGGTCATTACCATGTCCTGTGGGTTTCTCCCATACAGTTACTCAGTGATGTACAAATCTTGCCTTTCCCTCCCAATGGTATTGCTCATAAGATCCAGTCACCATGATCTTCCTTTGGTCGACTTCTTTAATTTTCAGAGTCTTACGAGATGATTGGTAAATGGAAATTACAAGCTTTTCTCTTGAATTCTCTTCGGTGTTTCTTGTTTTACTTAGGACATTTATCGGGCTCCAGCTTTCTATTATGACTCTTCACACCCTTCTAGATGGTAGGCTCCTGATGCAATGCCAATAGTCTGTTGAATTGAGTTGATTTAATTTGGTTTTGAGCCTACTGGCCTGGTAGAAATGGTTGGATTTCGTAAAAAGACATTAATTCTTTTGACTAAAAAAAGAGTCTATTATAGAAAAAAAGATTCTGTTATAAGTGTGTAACTACAACAGGAAAACATTCACTGTACCACCATTTAGAGATAAGGCTTTTTATCCTTTTGAAGTTTACTTTCTCATTTCCTAAAGCACTGAAATCAAACTATTTACTTTTTTCCCAAATAAGTAAGAAATCTTACCAAGATTACTTATGAAATCATCCTTGTTCTCCTGAATGATTTAAAACTCTCACTTCTAGCAAATTGAAACTTTCAAAATCACATTAAAAGAGTTGAAATGTCACTTTATATTGAAAAAGTAGTCAAAAGTAGCATTCTTCATTTCCTTACCTCTCATTCCACCAGAAATCCCATACCAACCAACCTCATCAGAGATTTCTCTTTTAAGCTTAGTCAATGACCTATGTTTTGCTCTTAGCTAACTTAAACCTCCAGCAGTAATTGTCACAGTTGACTATCCGTCCCTGAAATGCTTTCTTCTCTAAGGTTCAGTACCTGGCTGGCGTTCCTGCAGCCTCAGCAGCTACATCTTCCCCATTTCTGTTGCTGTCTTACTCCCCTTCTGCCTGTCCTCCACAAGTCACAGTCCCCAGGGCTCCTTTCTGGGTTTTCATTGCTTCTCTAACACTCTCAGGTGTGTCCTGGCTTTAAATATCATCAGTATGCTGATTATCGCCTAATCAGTTGTCTTGAGCCCAACCTCTCATCAGAATTATAGATTTGTCGATTCCAGGGCCTACTTATCATCCTGTCACAATGTCTGACATATCTAAAACTTATGTATTCAAAATCCTTATTTCCTATATTAACCCCAATCCTGGTTGGTCTTCCTCCAGTCTTCCTAATATATCATTTACCAAGTCCCTTTAGCTTATAACTAGGAATTATCCTTGATTCCTTTCTTTTCCTCAGTGTCTCAATCTAATTTCATGTAGGGGTGTGTGTGTGTGTGTGTGTGTGTGTGTGTTTGTGTGTGTGTGTGTGTAAACGCTTTGGATCTTCCACCAAAACATGTTCTAAATCCAACCATTTTTTTCCACCTCCACTTCTACCACCTTCATCTCTACTGAGTCCAACAGGTTCTTAACTGGTCACCTGCTTCCCCGCTGGCCTCTTTACAATCCGATCTACAAGTAGAAACCAGAGTGATCTTTATAAGTTACAAATCAGACTATGATACAACTCTGCTTAAAAACCTCTCCATAGTTTCATATTACACTTAAAAAATAAAATTCAAATTCCTTATCTTGGGTGCAATCCCCTGCAAGATCTGGCTTCTCCCACAAATGAATCTAAGGATTCATTTATCAGTTTAAATACCCCTCCTCAAGTCACTATTAGACCACGCTTCTTGAATTATCTTGATTTTTCTTATTTACTTTGGTATATTTGTGCATTGCCTGTCTCTCCCACCAGAATGTAAAGAGACACAGAACCTTGTCTACCCTATTCACTGTTGTTGTATCTTCAGTGACTATTGCTTAGGACATTGTTTTTGAATGAATGAATGTACCACAGGTTAGCATTTTTACCCATACTTATGTTTTCTTTTATATTCCAATGATCTATTTTCTACCACACAAGTAAGTAAGTAAAACAGAAACCAAACACTTGTGACTAGCTATTTCATACGTTTTAATATCTGATAGGAATAATGAACATTCTCCCTCATTGTTCTCATTATTGTAAACTTTCCTGGCTAGTGTTGCCTGTATTCTCCAAATAATCTGGAACTTAGTGTTTATTTATTTATTTATTTATTTATTCAGTTTTCATAGTTTTCAGCATAAAGATTCTGTATTTCTTATTAAGTCTTAGCTCGTTTATACTTTTATTGTTATTGTGAACAACATATACCCTACACCAAAAGAGGTCATGTATTTAGGTCACTGTCTGGCCTTTAAAGGCATTTAAGTTTGCATCCGTTGATATACAGGAAGCTAGTATTTTTTCTGTATTTATAGTCTATGTATTATTTGTACTAGACTCTTTCATTGGTTTTAGTAGATCTTTAACTAATTCCCTTTAGCTTTCCAGGTAGAGTGCCACATCATCTGTAAATAACAAGAATTCGTTTTCCCCCTTCCCAAGAATTAAACTCTTTATTTCCCTTCCCCTTCTATTCTGGTCGCATTTGGTAGAACTACCATAACAATATTAAATAGTGATGGGTTTTCTTGCCTCATATATGACATTAGTGTGAATGCTTCTGGTCTCCCTATTAATTATGTTGTTAGATGATGGTTTCAGAAAGAATTTTTTTCATATTAAAAATAACATAACCATCTCTCCTAGCTTAAGTGCTTTCTTTAAAAGTCATGGAATGGATTCTGAATGTTATCACATAACTTTTCTACAATTGAAATGTATGCATCTGTTTCTTCCAAGAGTCTACTGACATGAAAGGCAATATAGACTTTCGTCCAGGATGGAGGCCTAGGTAGATCCACTTTGCCTCCTCACACAACCAAAAGAAGGACAACAACAAATTTCAAAACAAACCAACCAGAACTGCCAGAAAATCGAACTGTATGGAAGTCCAACAACCAGGAGTTAAAGAAGAAACTCATCCAGACTGGTAGGAGGGGTGCAGACGGGAAGCCAGGGTGGAAGGGATTCAGCAAGGTGGTGGCTGGAGGACCAGGTGGGAGACACAGCAGCTGGCAATCCCACATTCACGTGCAGGTAAACTGGAAGGAACAGCATGGGGGCAAGACAGACCATGCAACCCAGGGTTCCAGTGTGGGAAAAGAAAGCCTAAACACCTCTGGCTGTAAAAACCTCTGGGGGTTGCAGCAGCAAGAGAAACTCCCAGCCTCATAGAAGAGTTCATTGGAGGAGCCTGCAGAATCTTAGAATGTACACAAACCCACCCACCCAGGAACCAGCACCAAAAGGGCCCAATTTGCTTGTGAGTAATGGGGGAAGTGACTGAAAGTCGTGGAGGGCTGACTAAGCAGCATTTTCCCTCTCGGACCCCTCCCCCCAATACAGCACCACAAAGCAGCATGCAGGATGCCCTGCCCTGGCATATACTTAAGGCTCCACCCCTTAAAACATAACAGGAGCACCAGAGACAAAAAATATGTTCCAAATGAAAGAACAGATTAAAGCTCCAAAAATAGAACTAAGTGATGAAGAGATAGCCAACCTATCAGAGGCAGAGTTCAAAAACACTGGCAATCTGGATGCTCACAGAAATAAATCGTTCAGTATGGTCACAAAATAGAGGAAAAGGTGAAGGCTATGCGAAGTGAAATAAAGAAAAATACACAGGGAACCAACAGTGAGGGAAAGGAAACCGGGACTCAAAACAACTATTTGGAGCAGAAGGAAGAAATAAACATTCAACCAGAACAGAACAATGAAACAAGAATTCAAAAAATTGAGGAGAGGCTGAAGAACTTCTGGGACAACTTTAAACATTCCAACATTCGATCATACCGGTACCAGAAGGAGAATAGAAAGAGCAAGACATTGAAAACTTATTTGAAACAATAATGAAAGAAAACTTCCCAACCTGGCAAAGGAAATTGACTTCCTGGAAGTCCAGGGAGTTCAGAGAGTCCCAAAGCAGTTGGACCCAAGGAAGCACACATCAAGGCACATCATCATTACATTAGCCAAGATTAAAGATAAGGAGAGAATCTTCAAAGCATCGAGAGAAAAGGAGACAGTTACCTACAAAGGAATTCCCATAAGACTCTCAGCTGATTTCTCCAAAGAAACCTTACAGGCAAGAAGGGGCTGGAAAGAAATATTCAAAGTCATGAAAGACAAGGACCTCCATCCACGCTTACTCTATCCGGCAAAGCTATCATTTAGAATGAAAGGGTAGATAAAGTGCTTCCCAGATACGGTAAAGTTAAAGGAGTTCATCATCATGAAGCCCTTATTATATGAAATGTAAAGGGGACTTATCTAAGAAAAAAAAGAAGATCAAAACTATGAACAGTAAAATGACAACAAACTCACAACTATCAACAACTGAACCTAAAAACAGAAATAAATTAAGCAAACAACTAGAACAGGAACAGAATCACATAAATGGAGATCACATGGAGGGTTATCAGTGGGGCGGGGTAGGGGGAGAAAGGGAGAAAAGGTACAGGGGATAGGAAGCATAAATGACAGGTACAAAATAGGGGGGGGATTACGAATAGTATAGGAAAGTAGAAGTCAAAGAACTTACATGGACAAAGAACTTACAGTGGTGGGGGAATGTTTTTGGGAAGGGAGGTGCAAGGCAGAGTGGAATAAAGGGGAGAAAAAAATGGACCTCCTGTCATAGCATAATCAATAAATTATTTTTTTTTAAAAAGGCAATATAGCCACTTGTCAAAGTGTGACTCTGGAAGCAGATCACCTAGATTCAAGTCTGGCTCTGCCCTTACTTCAACGTCCTCATTTGTGAAAGAGATGCAATAATGGGATCCATCTCATTTATTGTTGTGAGAATTAAGTGAGTTAATACCGGAACAGATCTTAAAATATAACCAATGCTATGTAAGTGTTTATAATTGCTCTTCAATCCTGAAAGTAACCCTACTTTGTCATGCCCTCTTAATGTGCTGCTGAGTTTTCTCTTCTACATTTAGATGTGGGAACAATCTTCAGGGTTTGTTTTTTATTGCTGTTTTTTGGTTTGGTTTTTTTTTTACACATTATTTAGGTTGTTTTCCATGGTAGTGTAAAAACTGTTTGGCATTTATAAACTGAATTTTAAAATTTCCTATTTTTTCCCTATGCTCAGGAACAATGAAAAAGAACTAGGAGTGATACCTTCCTGAAAGGTTTGAAAGAACTCACTCGAAATACCCAAGACCAGCTTTTCTGAGACATTTAAAAAGCTTGAATTTTTTTCTATAGTTCTTAAGTTTTCTACTTCTGAAATTAATTTAGATGACTTATACTTTCCTAAAATTTTTATCATGGTTTTAATGTATTACTCTCTCTCTTTCCTTAAATATAAACCTATTTATAACCACCATTATATTTCATTTCTCATTCATAATTTCAGCTGTTTAAATTCTTTTTTTCTTTGATTAACCTAGCTAGAAATTTACTTATTACTTATTTTCCACCAAACAACCAACTCTTGGGTTTATTTTCATCCCACCATCTATTTTCTGATATATTAATTATTGCTTTAATATTTTAGTATTCCTGTCTTCTGATTTTCTTAGAGTTCCTTTATTGTTCTTTCCCTAACATCCTGTGTTGAATGATTAAATTATTTTGATTATTTGTTCTCTAATAATGAAAGCATTGAATGCTATGAATTTTTCTCTGAGAGCAGAAAAATATGTTTTTTACTTTTATTGTCTCCAGTTTTTTATAGATGACTTTTTAATGTAACATATACATATGCAAAGCCATTCCATATTTCTCTTCTTGTCTGATTAAGCAGAAAATTACATCTTTAAGAAGAAAAGAACTTAGCATGCCTCCTATTCATTTCTGCTTTTGCTAACATAATTTGGAAATGTAGGTATAGATCATTGTCTTCAATATTCGGTTTTCATATTATGTGTTTTCTATTTTCAGCGGTTGCCAGTAGGCCTTCTGTAATAAAGCTTCCTCATTCTTGCTATCTTAACTTTTCTTTATTTTTATTGAGGTTTGAGTAGATCTTTGAGGATTTTTTTCAAAGTTCAGAGGAGGTATATTTTCTAAATTCCTGAATATGCAAAACAAAAACAAAAACAAAGACAAAGGCCTTTTATTTTCTCCATGTAAGACCGGCTGCCCTGATGGGAATAAAAACTCTAAGTCACAACCTCCTAACCTCAAAACTCTAAATTTGTACTGTTCAATATATAGGCACTAACCACATGAAACTATTTCAATTTAAATTAATTAAAATGAAATAAAACGAAAAATTCATCTCACGAATCACATTGCGAGGGTTCAATCGCTGCATGGGGCTCATGGCTGCCCTGCAGTACGGCACAGATACAGAGCAGTTCTGTCATCACAGAAAGTTCCACTGGACAGCGCAAAGTCTAGACATTGATGCACTGGCTTCTAAAATTCAGAGAAGGTTGAAAATACCTGCCTTTTACTCCTTTCTAGGATAAAAACTTTTCTACCTAGAGATTATAGAATTAAAATTTCACGTTGTGATTATATAGATTTCAGTTTTGAATATCAATTTGCACATGCAAAGTAGTCTCAGCTCAGGAAAACTTTCTTCAACTATGTCTTTTAAAATTGCTTTCTTTTCTCCAGCAATTCTAGCTTCTTCCTTGATTTGGGTTTCTGTTTTCTGCCTTTTTTTTTTCTCATATCATTTTCACCTTTGTTTCTTATTTTACCTTTTCAGGAAAGGTTCTCAAGTTAGTCCTTCACATCACTGAGTTTATTTCCTGTGTACCAAATTATGTTTTTTTCTGTAACAATGTAGATTCTGTTTTTATTTTTTTAAATCCCACTATTTTATTTCCATTCTCATGATTCCTTCTCATCAGATTCATCTACTTCTGGATCTCATACTGTTGTCTTTTTTCCTTAATCTGTTTTCTCTTTATTATTATGACTTTCTGTTTCATAGAGGCTATGTTTTCTTGATTTTAATCGGAAATTCCAGACAATTTTCTGAACTTTTTTCCCAGGATCCTACACTTGGTCATTTCCAGTGATAAGCAGTCTCTGACCTTCTAAGTCCTCAGCATGACAGCATGACACTATCTTTCTCTTATTTTGCACTATTTTTCCAGAGACTCCAAGGCTGTTTTTTGTTTGTTCGTTTGTTTGTTTTAGTTTTCCCTAAATAAGATAAGAACAACAGAAAGCTTGTATTTGACAGTAGAGGACTGCCTCTTCCTCACCTCTTTTTTCTTGTTAACTGCAAATACCTAAATCTTCATGAGGAATCCTAGGTGATACTGTTCACTGTCCCAGGTCCAATTCCTGGTGTTCATAGTCGCCTTCCTTACCGCCTACCATTTTGTGGTGACTCCCATCCCCGAGGATGTAACAAGCCTCTGGCTACCATCCCTTACTGGCCCTTGGTTTCCTGGGGCTTGCTCCTCTAAATGACACAGGAGGATAGAAGTCAGCTTGGGCCATGTTCAGGAAGCTTCCAGAAGCAGCAGCCGTGCTGTGGAGCCATGACTCCACAATTTCTGGATGGAGCAAGCTCTGGTTCACCGGGTTACAGTCTCTGCCTCATGATTTATTTCTTCTCTTTGTTAGGTGATCATAAGTGATTCTGAGAAGATGCATTAAGTGGCAGATATTCGTAAAGAACCAATGCTCCCTAGCACCAATAGTCTCCAAAAATTAATTGCTGAGGTCGATTCTTCAACCTTCATTGGCATTGAAGGAACTTTCCTTTCAAACAATAGTCACAGATTAATCTGTGACAGAAGCCACATATGAAACATTGGGAAAAGCTGGGAAAGCATGCAAATGCTCTCAGCATATGTGTTTTATGGTGTAAATGTGGAGTTGTTTACAAAGGAGTCACACATTTCTATCTCATGTGTGCTCTCCGGCTTCTTCCCCTAATTCTTTGTTTCCATGCTCTCTCAGCCAAGTTTGCTCATGGGCTGAATGGTAAACTCCACTAGGGGTGTAAGGTACTATCATTGCATACTCTTTTTATTTGTGAGACAGTGCTGAACAGCCTGGAAGAATGCAGGGTTTAGAGTGAAACTAGGATCTTAATCCCAGCTCATGTGCTCACTAACCTGCCCGGTCTTAATTTCTCATCTCTAAAATGGGGATACTAACTGAACTGTCTCATAGGATGGATGTCAGGATTCCATGAGATAATATAGGTCAGAATAATGCTGGAAAATTATGAGCAATACATCAGTATTAGTTACTATTGTTGTTGTTATATTATGCTATGAGGCAAGTGCTTTTTTCCTAGAAAATATATTCAGTGACTACTTAGTCACCTGATTTCTTTCAGGAAGATTTGATGGACTATTTGAAATAATGCTATTTATCCAGGGTTGCAAATTTCTCAGCAGTGAGACCAGGACACTTTTTTTTTTTTTTGGTTGATGCACTAGAAAACAGAAAATAAGAGCTCTAACTTTGAAACCAGTTGAATACAAACGCCTCTCACCGTGACCACAATCACTCTTTTATTTTAAATAATAAAAAAATTAAAGACAAGGAAAAACACCTTCCCATACTGACATCACATTTCCTTGAACACATCCTAATTGTTTTATGCTTCTTTTGAACAAAATAACAAGTATTATGTTAATATATCCAAAAACATCTTGGGGTATGTGCTTCTTGGAGGAACAGAATTGCCAATATTTGATCAGGATAGCAGGGAGCACACATTCTGCCACTCCGCTCCCAAAATAGAAAACCTATTTAGCACTTTGTAAAACATGCTAAATGAAGTTTGCTCTCTCCTGCAGATAGAAATTTTACTTCATTTTGTGCCAGTGAAATTTTTGAAAATTGCATGAGGAGAGAGCAATTTTTGGCACTTTGGCTAGGAGTACAAAATGTTAGCAAATGGTGCTGAAAGGATCTTAAGTGTAATGTTGGAATAATATTCACACCACCTCGCCTGCATCTTCATTTTTAACCTATTTACATATTCACAGGAAAAAATGTTTAGCAGTTACTTGTCTAAAGAGGCCTATTTAAGGGGAAAATGGCATTCACACTTTTTGAATGCATTAGTCAAGAAGGTTGCCGTGAATAACAATTCATAAAGAAAAATATCATTTCAGCTATCATAGAAAAATGTGAAAGGATATAGGTGGAGAATTCTGGACATCAGTGTTAGCTCTGGACACGGGGAGAAAAGAAAGAAGGGAAGGGAGTGAGAACCTCATACTGGAAATTTCCACAAAGAAAGTGAGCTTTGAGAGAGCCACCTAAAGGTTGAACTGACTGACACAGTTCTAACATAGCTTTCTTCATTTGTGACCATTTGCTCAATACAAGAGGTCCCTCTACAATGGAACTATGCTATCCATTGGCATCCTATCCAATGCCAATGGATAATTATATATATATAATTTCACTTGTATTTAACAGCTAGCTTCCATGCCCGTGGCACAGCAATAAAAAGTGTGGCATATATGTAGAAGTCTCTATATATTTCGAGTCCACAAAGAGCTTACAATCAAGTTAGAGAGAGAACGCTGTATTCATGAAACACCAAAGAGACATTCAGGAGGTGTAGAGAAGAAATGCCAACCCCTCGCACACATTGGCTTCTCCAGAAGTAGATGTTAAGATTTTGGAAATCTCTGCCTGTGGAAAGGAGGTGACGGAAGTAGGACTAAGTGCAGATCACACCGCAGTTTTTTTGCATTTCAATGTTTTGTTTTGTTTTTGCAGACCACTGCTGGTGGAACTGTAATTCAGGCCTGGTCAATGCCTTGGCCCACCCAACAGGGGGCGCTAAAGCTCACTTTGGCCATCAGAGCTGTCTTGCGTTAATTAGGTGCCAAAATGGCGAGTCTTTTTTACCTCTGTTCTTAGATCAGTCCCTAGATGTGGAAAAATCTGAAAAGGGCCTAACCTCCATAAAGATGTCTCTCAGCAGATGAGGTGGCCTCTTCAGGGGCTGAGAGCCGAAGACTCTGCTGATGAGCTTCCTCAACGTTGGAGAGCAACACATCCTGGAAAGAGGCTCTGGGCAGCGCAGCGCCATGTTTACCATCATGCATTCGTAGGCTCTTTGAGAGCTTCTGTTTAAATATCCGCTAATGAAGGTGGATTGAATTTCACAGAGACACCTACCAGTGGACTCATGTATACATATGGGTTAGTGCAGAGATAGCTCATAAACTAATATGTTTTTTTATTTAAACTAGAAGTTATAAAACTAAGATTTTTTTTTTTGAAGTACAACAGAATATTCAGGTAAAAATATTCCCCCAAACTATGAAAAAGTCACAAAATCATAAACAAAAGATCTGGTCAGCGGTAGCTGCTTGGTTGTACCAGAAAAATGTCACAAGCAAAGCTGTAATTTTTCCCCTGAGGAAAGAGGCCACCAAATCTCCACAATCAATCATCTTGCTGGCTCTGAGTGAAACATACAGTTGGTTCAGCATTGTGAGAGCAGCTAATTTGATCGTTTGAAATTTAAGACGGCCAGCCGCGCTCGACTCTGAAGACGACCCACTTGGTGCCGTAGAAATGCGCAGGTCCTTTTTAATTGCATCCAGCGCAACAATAAGCTGCTGGTACCAACCCTGCATGAAGGCATCGCCGAGAGCACACTTGTGCATGGAAGGCAGCAGCGGAGGTTTGGCAGATCACTCTGTGCCATATACTCCATTGTATCCTCTGGCCCCGTGTTCATTCCTCAAGGGGAGTCAGATTCAACCAAAATTGTACCAAGTACTAGTCCCGTGTCCTTTCACATTCTGCTTCCTTTGATGCCACCAGCACTCCGTGTGGTAAATAGTATTATAATTTCCTGTTATCAGATGAAAAAACCGAGGACGAGAGAGGTCTAGAGATCTAAATTTAAGATTGTTGTATTTTTTGGTAAACAACAGATTTCATTAGAACATAAGTCCACGACTCCAAATCTATCCTTCTTCCCATTATGCATGCGATCCATCCTCCTGACCCTGTCCATCAGTACATCCTGTGTCTTTTCTGTAACCTGCCAGTTCCATGAAATATTAATCATGTTTCCCTAAAAAAAGATTCTATGGTCAAACAATTTGGAAATCACTAAGCTATAAACAAAGTTAAACAGAGTTGTGTTTTTTTTTAACACAGGAAGTCTCAGAACATGTCCATGCTTATGGCCATTGTAAATCTATAAACAGCTCAAAGGCAGAAGTTTCCATAACTGACCTGACCACAAAAGTCTTTTTCCTATGGGCATCTTGCAAAACTTAAGGATCCACAAGCAAATGATGGGAAACTTTGCTACACAAGACTCGATACAATCCTCCTTCAGCCAGTTGTCAGAAAGTCCTCTTTGGCCTGGCATGTTCACTATTGCCAAACTGATGAGAAGGTTCCAACCTCCTGAACAAGCTCTCCAGGTAGTGGGGGAGATACCTAGATAACTGGTCCTTCCTCTGACTCAGTTGCACCAATCCAATGGTAGGAGGCACAGCCATTTAGGGAGACTGAGTTCATGACTTTTTTTAAACAGCTTCCTCATGAAAGGATGGAAAGATTTCAAATACTGAAGAAAACCAGGCTATAAATAACAATAACAACACTATAGGGTTGTTCCGTCTCTGAAAGGCATTACTTAGAATTCCAGTGGGAACCACTGTTTTTTAAATGAAAAAAGCAAGCGGAAGAACTTACACACCTAATCAGAACTACAGATGAGATCTAATATTCTTACTGTGTAAAAAAAACTGGCCTAACACCCATCACTATGTCAAAATATATACATTTTCTGGGGTTTTTAATTTATTTTTTATTTGTTAAGTAGTGGCCTATTTAGTTTGGTATAAAGTTAGTCTCATCCTTGCATCGTGATAGCAATTGCTTCCCAGAGTTCATCTGGCAGTAAGTTTGCTCTGCTGTGTTCAGGCGTGAGGAGCTAGGATTTATGTTTTCATTTGAGTGTTGCCTTTGGAATTCTGTGCCTCTGGGTTACTAGGGCTGAGAGGAAAGCAGTTACTCATGAAGAAAAATGAAAGGGGGGTGGGATGAATAACAGCGAAGTCAGGGATCTAAGATGCCACAGTCCCCACGTCCTCCAGAAGAACAGCTTCAAACAGCACGTGGGTGGCAAGTCAAGAACTGGTTTTATTAGTATTGCCATATATTTCCTAGACCTTGAAGGAAATGTCACCTCTGTGCCCAGAGTGGTAATAAATTAGGGATCTAGAGAACTTAAAATTCCGCACTGGAAAAGGTGTTAGCCTCTTCCTTTAAGATTCCTATTTTTAAAACTTTTATATATACGATTTTCCATATCTTATTAAACAGCAGATGATAATTTTTCAAAAATAAGCTACTATTACTTAAAATAAGTATAAGAAAAGAATTGAGGAGATCTTTCTAGAATATCAAATGTAATTCATGTTAGGTGGGCTTGGGAGAAAAGAAACATAGACACAGTCAAGAAGCAGTTTATAGTGGAAGCCAGAGTCTCCACTCATCAGTAATAACTCTTGTGATCAAGACTGAAAAAGAAGTTTCAACATACAGGGCTACTGAAGAACAAGATGACAAAAGGGTTTTAAGATGCAAGAAGATGGGTAAAAAGTTTTACCAAACTCAAAGTCTGGGAAAACGCTTACAATTATTTTATTTTTATTAATTATTTTACAATTATTTATTATTTAGGGACTTTAGAGCACAGCAGATGGGTCTCATGTTTGAATATGAAACATATTTCCACTTTTTAAATTTCATATATCTTATCATATCTTTTTTTCATTTTTCAGGGGTTTTGAACAGCATGTAAAATTGAAATAACAAAGTTGTCTGAAAAGACAAAATGTCTCTTACTCTGTAGGTTTGGTTTAAATGCAATTGTATCACGAAGAACTTTGTGGTAAAATGCATGCACAGGTCAAGTAAACTTTTTATATTAAAATAATATCTCTTGCTTTATTGTTTATTGGCCATTTGCATTCTTTATTGAGTAAATTGTCACTTCATATCTGTTACCCATCTGTTACATGAGAGTGTTTGTATTTCTCTTATTGATATTTATGAGCTAACTCCATATTAAGGTTAAAAATTAATTGTATTCTATATATATATTTCACAATCTCTCTCTATATATTTATATATATTTTGGTAAACTAGTTTGGATATGTTTGGGATACAAAGGAATACCATCTCTTTTTATTAAAAATGGAGAGAAATGACAGAAAAATAATCACCAACCCCCCAAAAAAGAGGAAAAAATTTATATTTCACTGACCATTTCAAGGTATATGCTGCATAAATAATCCAATCCAATATTTGGGTTATTTTTATTTCTATGGTGATCAAGTATAAATTTTTAAAATTTTGAAAACATAGCAGATTTTGTGTATGATACTATTTAAAATCCCTAGTGAAATCTAAGCTACCTTAGAAAAACTTTCTTTTTCATTATCAGTTGTGTTTCCCCCCAAAAGTGTAGTTTTTACCCTTTGTATTTAAATTGTTTAACATGTGAAGTGAAAAGCTAATTGTATGAATTAAAACACATATTTCCATACAAATAATTACTCTAGCATGCATTTGAAAAGAAAACCGTTAACAGAATTAAAATGTTTCCGGTTTTCTTTTTTTTACGGTCTTTCTGTCATTTTGCCAGGACCGTTAATGTTGACATACAAGCAGGATCTGGGATTTTCTAGCAGCTATACTACCATGGTTTGGCAGATTCCTTCATTCTAATGACAATAATGGTAGAAATGGCTAATGTGCCAAGCACTGGGCTGCATGCTTTCTGTGCATTACCTGACTTTATGCAGCACCTATGGGGATTTTACACCTGCAGTCAGCAGAGGTTTAAATAGTCATTTGACTGAAGCCACACGGCTGGTGGACAGCGAGGCCGTGACTCCTACCCAGGTTTCTCTGGTTCCAGGCCTATGGGATGACCACTATGTACACTGCCCCTCAAAGCACTGAATTAAACAATAAAGGAAATGATCACATTCAGCTTTTTAACACAGGAGGCAGATTCCTAACAGATTAAAAGGGAGGAAATTTGCTTCCTAAATCTGATTTACTTAACAAGTTACACACTTAAGTATCAGGGTCTACAGAGACGAATATCTGGCCCCTAAGTTCAGATTGTAACAGAGGAGACAGACATACAAACAAATAAATGTTATTTATTTTTCCAGGCAGGACGGCTTCACAGAGGAGGTGACGTTTCAGCTAAGGATGAAAAGAGATGTGGGGTAGAAGTGGTGTCTGTTTCTCTCTCGGCTATTTGCTCCAAATGAGGAAGTATGATTGGGTGGGACACTTGAAGAGAGGTATAAACATTTATATCCAGCCAGTTGCTGACTAGAGGAGAGAGGGGTATTCAGAGCAACTATGAGAATGTAATTGAGGAAGAAAGCCAAATATTTGTAATGGAACCCATCAGCATCATTACTTAATATGTGCAAACAAAGGCAATTGGCTAAGAAGCAGTCACTCACAGGAGACAGGAGACAGAAGACATAGGTCCTATCTCTCATTTAATTCTACGGCACCATAGAATGGTCTAGCCATCCATCCAAGGTCTCGTACCCAAGGAGAGGGATCTGGACGCCAGGTTGCGGAGCTTTTAAGCTGCTTCACTAGAAAGCATCATCCCTCCCCAGGCAAAATCAAGGGCCACAGTACAAAAGCTACGTAGAGTGATGGAACCTTGGCATAAACCCATCCTGCCAGCTCAGGGTTCATGGCCAAGGGTTACCGGCTTCTTCCTTGTATGATCAGGGGTTGAGGTCTATACTTTGAGTTATAGCTGCATGACATGGCAAGCTCTCTGGAATATTCACTGTGCCAGGATTCATGGCTGTGAAGTACCATGCCCTCCTCTGGCAGGCCAGGGAGGGGCTAGGCTCCATGGTTGATAGTTGACTAGGAGTGGCCGACTACTCGAAACACTAGCACCTAGTCTTTCTTTCCATGGACTTTTGCAGGAGGCCAACTCCTTCTCAGGGAGGCCAGCCAGCAAGGGGTCAGCCTTGGACAAGTTAATCCTTACTTCTTATTCACATTCCTCCCTCAGTCTGTTGAGAGGAAGAAAGAGAGGGATCTAGTACCCAGACACCCTCATTTTCATTGTCCTGTGACTGGGCAAAAAATGCAGCTTGTATACACTTCCGTTCATCAACTGTTGTTACCCTCAATTATTTTATTTTCTGTTTTGAACAGTTTGAGTGAAGTATATTTGACCCACAACCAACTGAATATATTTTAATTGTACAGTCTGAAAAGTTTTGACATATGTCCCTGCCTGTGAAACTAACACAGGAAAATGAACAAGTCCATCATCCCCCCAAATACTCCCATGCATCTTCGTAACCCAGCCTATTCTTTCTCACAAGAGAGGCTGGTGTCCTGGTTCGGTCCTTTCACCCTTTTTGTTTTATGACTTAAGTGCCTGTGGCTTTGAACAAGTTAGTTACTCAGCTTCCATTTTATCATCTTCATAATACATATAAAGTTAAAGAACAAACTGACAGTAATGGGGGCGTGGGGTATGGATAATGCGGCAAAGAAGGGGAAGGGTCATCAAGGAACAAGCATAAAGGACCCGTGGACAAAAACACTGGGGGGGAGGATTAAATGTGGGAGGCGGCTGTGGGCAGCGTGGGGGAGAGTAATGGGGTAAAAACGGGGACTGCTGTAATTGAACAACAATAAATAAACAAATATCCTAAAAAACAAAAGATAAATAAAGCTACCTCCAAAACCAGAATATTTTGAGGATTAGTGATTTTAAAACAAAGGACTAGAGATAAAACTATTACTGTTGTAGTGAAAAGTAACAATGGAACTGGCTCTGTATTAATTAACCATTAATCTTGATGACAGAAACTTTGGGCCAGATTCCCACGGCAGATTCCACACAGCCTCCAATGGAATCATTTAGCGAGGAAACTTGTTGCGGAGGGTCTTCCTCTGTCCTTTTGTTCCCCACTTGAATCTCCGTGTTTCCATTGGCTCAGGCTGCACTTCTCTCAGGGGCAGGCTCTGGTCCTGGGCAGGGGCATATAAAGGCTCCCTCTCCCCAAACTGTAAGGTCAAAATCAAATTCCATTCTTGCTCTTGGTGGTAGCATCTGCCACTTACGAGGTGTTGCCGAATCTCTCTGGTCTCAGCTCCTGGCCTTCGGTTGCCCAAACACCTAGTCCCCAACCTCTTAACCAGAGTCCCGCATTCCTTCTGCCTGAGCATTCTTTCCTCCCAGCCTGCTCATGTCCCCAAGCTCAACTCCCTTGTCTGGTCATCGCAGCTTCGGCTGAATGCCCTCTTGCCGCTTCTGATCTACTGAACCCCATTCTGGCTTTCCAGGCCCACCTGGTCTGTCACCGACCATCCAAATCCCAGCCTGACAGTTTAATCCCCATGTCCATCCTCCCCTGACCTAATTAATTTTGCATTTAAGCAGCTTCCATGACAAATTATACTTTTTTTTCTTTAGCCTTCAAGAGTTAGTTCAGACCTAGTAAAATAAAAAGCAGGAGTCTTTCATCTAAACTCAGGATCAGTATTCAGAAATCTATCTTTGTACATCGAAAATCATCTATGTTTATTTAGTTAGTGATGCAAGGTGAATTGGCAAAATAACCTCGGAATCCCATAAAATCCGTGAGAATGGGATGAACGAGAATGCCACACTCCAGCACTTTTAATACGTTGCCCTCTTCAACTCCTGGGGTTGATGTAGCCCAGATGAAGAGTGCGCATGTTATAAGTATATTACCTACAAAAATAAATTTTAAAAAAATATAAAATATGTAAGTTGGGCTAATTTATAAGTCAGGTGAATTTATACACTGGGTTGTAGCTGTGACTATAAAAATATGCAGTCTATAGTATAAAACTGTGACTATATACCCTATAGAAATATTGTCTTTAAGCCCTAAAAAATATGAAACATCTGTTATTCATCTCCACAGAGACAAGAAATTTAAATGGCAGCAAGAAAATTTAAGCTGGATGAATGGAAGAATAGTGAGAATGGCTAAACCAAAGAGCAGGAGAGGGCAGCCTTTCCATCTCACCGATGACAGGGACTTTTTAAAAAATGACTTTAGAAATGTCACTTATAGACTTGAGGCTCTCTCAGGGCTATGGAGATGATTCTAAACTGGGGTTGGTTTACACTCGTAGGGGGCGTATTTGAAATGGAAATTTCCACTGCGGACAGAGATGCTTGCTTAAGAATAGGGTACTTACAGAGATGAATGAATGTCACAAAACTAAATCTCAGACGTCTTTCAGTTTGTGACCCTATACTTCAGCATTTTTATCAGAGCTTGATGCCACTCTTTCACATTTTGGCTCAGCTATATCCACCCGAAACTAAGCAGCAGAGGGATTAAAATCCAGGGGAAGGAGAACCACCTCTTACGACTCCAAATGTATTCTGAGCAGAGTGGCTGCTCCCAGCTTCACCTCTCACTGGTGAAATCAAACAGTAGGAACTGCAAATTCCTTAGGGCCACCTCTAGTGGGCTTTCTCAGTTGGCTGGAAAACCTCAAAGGTAAAGATTTAATTAGGAATTTAACTTTGGCTTCGAAAAAGAAGTCACAATACTGTATCTAGGTATTTCAAACAAGGGAGAAGTCAAGCCACTCACAAAAGAGTTTCCTGCTGAAAATTCTTTAGTGGCAAGAAGTGTGTCTCACTAATTGGGGTGATGGCCAACAGGACGTCAATGGCCAGCCCTTTGCCCAGAGTGGCTGCTTCTACTAGGAATGGCAATATGCCCTTTTTGTGCAGTCTGAAAGGCGTCCTGTGGGGAGGCCTGAGGAGCTACTGGCCGCCTTTGTGGAGAGGGCAGGTCTGGGCGGGCCTCCAGCCAGCAGGGCTAAGCAGCCACCTGCCGACAGGGCCTTTCTTCCTCTTGGACTAGTCCAGGGGATTCCATCAGAGAAAGTGCTGCTTCAAGCAAGCCGTGGCCACCTTTAATGATTTCCAGGGAAGGAAATGAGTCTCCCAAATCAATTATGACACTCAATTAGGTTATTTAGGCTGATGAATCCCAAGTGAAATCAGAGGATGCTCTGTGTGATTCAGTGGTGTGCAACTCTCCTGGCTTCAGGGCCCAGGGACTACCTAGCTAGCGTTTTGCTAATATTCCCTTTATACCTTTGTAACTGCAGTGCTCAGTGCCAGACCAGTCCTGGGGACAGAGTGAATGCCTAATAGAAAAATGGCTGAGTATAAATCTCAGTGCCCGTCTTTTCTCTGGGTTTGGTGAGTATCTAAGCACCCACTTGGGTAGTGAGGAATGCCTGATGAACACATTTTACCTAATGAAAAAATGCTGAACATCTCTAGTGCAAGGTCCTTTCATTTTTTTACTGATTCAAATGGTTAAATCACGTGGATGTTTTTCAACATTAAAAGATGCCCAAATAATTTGTTTTTATGTGGATACATGCCCTCTGAGAAAGAGTGCAGGTAAAAAGAAACAAAGGTTAAGTCCATACTTTGGCGCTATGCAACTGCTAGGAGACAGGACCCATCACTTGTCTCTGTATTAGAAGGTGACCCAGAAATAGGAGCAGAGTGTCTGTGCGCGAGTGTTGTTGAAGAGGCTGGCTTGTCATCACGCTGGCTTTCCCTAACGCACAACGTGAAGACTCCCTGTTGTCCTGTAACCCTGTTGGGGTCCCTCTCCTGCCTCTGGTACTGACACTGCGCCCTGCCACCACATTATCTTATCATTTCGGGAGTGCTATGATTGGTGAGAAGCGCTCAGCTAAGGGTGAAACAAGTGACTAAAATGCACCCTGAGTCCCGCTCCCCATTCCATGCTTTGTTCACTGTATCAAATGCCCCATACCTGCCTGAAGGGGGCACTCTTTTCTAATTTGCACGAAGGTGCCATTCCATCTAGCAAAGGCCAGGTAGCCTGCTTCTAACAATACAGTAACTTCATTGAAAGTGTTCAGCAGATATCCATACCTGCAGAGTTCTACTGCAGCAAATCCCAGCAGGAGATAAAAGAGAGTATAAAGAAAATCAACATCCAAAACAAAGGCTCAGAATTTTCCAGATTAGACACAGGAAGCACAACCTATGCTAAGAAAAACAAATAAAAAGAAATCCACACCTGATACATTTTAGTGAAACTGCAGAACACTAAAGACAAGGGGAAAATCTTAAAAAGCAACAGGAACAAATGATCTGTAAATTACAGGTAGACTTTTCATTGCAAAAAGGGAAGCCAGAAAAAAGTGAAATGTTTTGAAAGTGCTGGCAGAAACTAACTGCCAGCTTACATCCTCAGCACAACTCTTTAAATCACAAAGGCAAACTAAAGGTATTTTGGAAAACAAATGTTGAAATCATCGCTAAAAGATCTTTACTAAAGAAGCTTCCAATGGGTGATTATCAGGAAGAGGGAAAATAAGTCCAAGAAAGAAAATCTGGACAACGCAGGGAGAAATGTACACGGAGGTAGATCTAAACACTGTTTGTGTAAAATAGTAGCAATTTTGAATTTGATGGCTTAAAAAAGACAGAAACACTCAAGATAGGGGAGAGAGTGATTACAATTAAAATATGTGAGGATCTGCATATTCTTCCAGAGAGGCTGAGGCATTGGTTACTGACTTTGTTTTCTTAACAAATTTCAAGGGAAATCACTAAAACAACACAAGTTAAATGAATAACTCTCAAAACAATCAAGGGATGAAGTGGAATAAAAAACAGGCAAAATATCCATCAACCCCCAAACTGCTAGAAGATAAATGGAAGAAGTATAGAAAGTGTCCATCCAACAGAAGGGACAGAGAAGGATGGGTTTGTTTGTTTTTTTTTAAAGCCCAAATATATCAGTAATCACAGAAAGTATAATTGTATTAAAGTTGCCAGTTAAAAATAGGAGTATGAGACTGGATGTTGTTTATAAGTAGTATAATAAAAACATACCTAAGGACATAGAACAATGAAAAATAAAAGTATAGTAAAAAGGAAACTATTTTTCACCATGCGAATACTAATCAAAATAGAATTGGGATAACCTTAATAATAGCAAATGAGATAGACTTTGAGACCAAAAAACATTCTTATGGCTAGAGCGGGTAGAATTGCATATAACTAATAAAATAGCTTCAAATGATAGAAGTCAGAAGTTGATAGAACCATAGAAAAAAATGGGTAAATCCTTTCTCAGAGTGGGAGATTTTGACACACCTCTCTCTACTCTTGACAGGACAAAGAGATTTAAAAAAATAATAACTAGTAGAAATAAAGTTACATTTCATTGTGCATTCATTTTATTTTTTTAATCAGAAGTATAAATAACTGCCACTCTGAATATAAGGACTTGATCTAATCCCAATAAAACGTAAAGGAAGCTTACGCTTCATTTGAGCTGAGAAGCCTAATGTGGTTGTATAATTTCCAGTAGGTATTTTGAAAATTTTAAATTATTTAGAGATCTACCTACTATATTACTAACTCAGTTTCATCCACTCATCTAGTGAAACCAACACTAGATGGTTTAACTCACTTTAAATGCATTAACATAGAATGTTTGAATAACACAACTTATAAATTTGATTTAATGAATATATAGAGAAATTGGAATCCAATAACTTAAGAATACACATTCTTCAGAAGAACTCATAAAATATTTATGAAAACTGACCAAATGTAGGCCATAGAATAATTCTAAAAAACTTTCTAACAAATGATATCTAACTGCAACAGAATTAAGTTTTAAGTCAATATATAAAAGTTAATTGCATGTCTATATACAAAAAGAGAAAAATGTAATTACCAAAAAGTTTTTCTATTTCATATCAAATAGAATAATAAAAGGAACCTAGAAATAAATAATGCCAGCAGCAAACACTTATATTTTTTTATTATTTCCAGAACTGTTTCTATTTGCTTTACATGTTAACTCATTTACTATTTACAATAGCCCTTTGAAGTGAGCATAATTATTATCCCCATTTTGAAGATGAAGAAACTGAGTCACAGAGAGTTTACATAAGTTTACAGAGCAGGTAAACGGTAGGATTTGAACCCAGGCAGTCCAGTGCTAGATTCTACACTCAGCCTCTATTCTTTACTACTTCTCAAAAGATATGCAAGATCTGTCTGGGGAAATCCATAAAGCTTTATTGAAAGTCATTTGCACCTAAGAAATCAATGGACATACCACATATCTGATTATAAAGAATCCAAATCATTAAGATATCAATTCTCCCCCAAAATTTTTCCCTAAATTCAAAGTAATTTCAATCCAAATCTGAACAACTTGCTTCTAGGAATTTAACAATGTGATGCTAAAATTTATATGAAAAGAGCAGTCAATAATGCTAAGACACTCCTATAGAAGAAAAATAAGATGAGATGACTTGTCCCACCAGATATAAAGACTTATTATATACTGTATTAATTAGGGTGATGTGGTCTAGCATAGAAATAGATAAATTTAACCAAAGGAACTGAACTGAACTTCTGCCACCACCTATTCTGGTTACACAGAGTATTCAACTTCTGGAGCAATTGTTTCCTCAGAGTATCAAATGATTTTGGTGAATAGTATTTATTTTTATCCTCAAAGGTAGTAAGGCATTTATTTCTGCAATTCTAATTATGTCTATTGGTATAGTTAATGCGGCCGGTTCCAATTCAGAATATGGAACTCCAACACTCTTACACAGAGGGGGCCAAATAATTTTTTGGCCAAATCCAGATACCTTTGAGAATGAGAAGAAGCCCTATTTATAATTAAATTACACATGTCAAACTAGGACAGACTGTAACCCTACTTTCACTCAACTCTGTGCTCTTTTAATAACCAGTTTGTTCTATCAGTTATGCCAGCTGTTTCTAGACCAAATGATACCTTTTAAAAATTATTGGTCATAATGATTTAAGGATCACAATATATATCTTTTTATGACAAATCCACCTTGTCCATGAAACTAATTAGTCAACAGCAACAGTTGAGCACTGGGTACCCAGTGGTATCTGAGATAATCACCCTGCCCATAAAGCATGGGCAGTGGGATTGGAGTACTGGATTCAAATTCCTTCTCTGTCCCATGTATCCTTGTGATTTTGGGAAAACCATTTAACCCCTCTAAGTATCAATTCCCACATTTATAAAATGTAAGACATAAAACCTATGTTTCAAGTCCATAGTAGAGAATGAAGAAGATAAATATAAAAAGCTAGCATAACTCCCAGGCCGTAGTAGGTGCTCAGTAAAGACTAGATGTAGTGTCGTTATTATTGATATTAACATGATGACAGTTATTACCTGGTACCACTGGTTCCAATGGAACAAGTGTTGCTTTACACTTTCAAAAATAGCTTGAATGTATCCATTGAAACCCATTCTTTGAGACTTAACCCCAAAGAAGTACAGCCCCATTCCCTTGATGCCTGAGGTTTATCTTCTAGAACTTCAGACCAGTACCCACAGTCAAAACCCGCTCCTGCTACAGTCTGCTCCCTGGAGATACTGAGGGATTTCTCAGTGCAAAGCCTATATCTACCCATTCAGATCCCTGCAGATCACTTACCTCAGGGTCCTTCCAGATCACCGCGTGGCCACAAGAAGCATGCTCTGTTGGTCTCCAACTCTCCAATCCTCTCCTCCCTGGCCCATCTTGCTGTATCCATGGCAACCCATGTTATGACTTCTGCCAAATAAAAAGCATAATGTTAACACATTTATTTGTTCATCATAAACTCAACATAATTAGTTTAAAAACTGGGGCTCCAGGTTGAGGCAAACTTTCCCAGTTTCCTAAAAGGGACCCCAGCCTACCCAAAGCCCCAGACATGTTGGATCCAGAACCCCCATTTATTCCAATTGTTACATAATCAACATAGATAAAGAGGCATAATTCCCTTGAAAGATTTTCAAGGTCTTTTTTAAAAGTGTTTCCCTCACTATTGTGGTTCTAAACTATGGCCACGACCTCAAGACCAAATTACAGTCTCTGGCGGCCGGTTTCAGTCTGGTGGTTACGGCAATGAATTTGGAGTCAGGAATCCTGGAGTCTCAGCCAACTATTCCCTGGGTAACCACAAGCAAGTAAGCTGTCCTTGTCTCAGTTTTTCTATCAGTCAAATGGGGTAATTTTTCCTTTCTTCCACCTACTTCAAAGGCGTATGTTATGACAATTATCCCATGGCCACAGTAAACTTAGAACTTTCCACTCCGTAACAAAGCTATTGTCAGCTTTTTCCTTCAAAGTATAATGATTCAATCTTAGGACGCTTTAGGTTTGGGATGCTTGAATGTTATAGCTGGAGGCTCATTCAGGGGTGTTTTTCTCTAGGGTTACTGTGCCATATACCCAGTTGCCCTAGTGCTGGCTGATGGAGGCAGCAGCATCTCCCAAAACATTAAACCAAAGAGCCTGCGTTCAGCTCAAGGGAACGGCATTGCTAAGCCACGCGGGTGTCTTTCTTCAGTCCCAAATCCTCAGGTTTCCGCATGCTATGAGCATCTGACACCATTTGAAAAATATTCTAAAGGACAGGGAAATAACGCCTGGTGAAGGTTCCCATCTTGCTTCCTGTTCTTGTGTGACACCAAAATATTTCCTTGTTTGCCACGTTTCTATTATTTTTAGTTCTAAAGGGATCCTTTTGTCCACACTCCACATTTTAATGATATTTTAAGACTGATAAATTCTATTAGCTCTTTGCATATAACCCTTAACAGACCTATGGAGGTGAAATTCCAACTACAAATACCACCTTCTGAGTAGCTTTAAGAAAGAAATAACTTTAAGCTTGAGTTCTTATAGTTGATAAATGTGATAGCCATTGAGAAAAGAAAGATATATAGTTAACAGGTTATTTTCAAAAGAACTTAAATTATTATTTATATTACTGATTTTTCTTCTTTAGTATTGTTTTGTATGCATGTCACTTCCGAATAAGAATATAAACTTTGATAATTTAGTGGAATATTAAAGTGTCACCACATAATGATACATTCTATTCTGTTTTCTAGAATGGTTAAGCTGACAACTGAAATAGAAAGAAAAAAACTCATCATACTCATTCTCTTCTGATGTAAATAAATAAAAATTATAGTACTGGGGATTTCAGCCAATTATAGTCCACAACTTTAAACAGTGTGTGTGTGTGTGTGTGTGTGTGTGAATGAACAAGGACTCCAAAAAGTTCTGTATTGCATATACATTTATGTATGAGAGAGTAATTCACTTTACACCCATATGGTGTAGTAGAAAAATTAGGCATCAATCAGAAATTCAGCTTCCCAGGTTCTGGTTCGAGTCTTGTATGATTTCAAAGTCTCCTCTTGGTTCTACGACTACATTTCTTTGTGACTTTGGGTGAATTCTTTCATATTTTGGGGATCTAGTTTCCTGATAGTTAGGGATTGAATTTTGTCTCCCCAGCACCCACAAAAATAAAAAGGTATGTTGAAATACTAACCTTTAGTACTTCAGAATGTGACTTTATCTGGAAATAGGGCCCTTGCAAATGTAATTAGTTAAGATGAGGTCATCCTGGAGTAGGGTGGGCACCTGATCCTATATGACGAGCATCATTTTAACAGGACAGTCATTGAAGACAGAGTCACACACAAAAAACAAACACCACGTGACAATGAAGGCAGAGACTGGACTTATGAGACTGAAAGCCAAAAAAAACGCCAAAGATGACCAGAAAACCACTGTAAGCGGCAGTGTTAGAGAAGGGTTCCCCTACAGGCTTCAGAGAGAGCACGGTCCTGGTCCTTGGTTTGAAACTTCTATGTGCACAACAGTGAGACCATAAATTTCTATTGTTTTTAGCCACCCAGTTAGTGGTACTTTGTTACGGCAGCCTCTGGAAACTAAAACGGGATCTTTACATTGAGAGGGCTAGACTCTTAAAGCCTCATCCATAAATATATTGTTATTATTTGAAGTCAGGGGTCAATACACATTTTCTGGAAAGAGTCAGTAAATAACTTAGACCTCACTGGTCACATAGTATCTGTCACAAATACTCAACTCTACTGATCAAAAACTGTCCTAGACAATACGTACATAAATGAATGTGACTGTGTTTCGATAAAACTTTATTTATGGACACTGAAATTTTAATTTCATGTAATTTTTCTGTGTCACAAAATATTATTCTTTGAAAAATGTTTCCCTACCATTTAAAAATATACAAACCATTCCTAGCTCCCAAGCTACACAAAAACTAACAAGGGGTCATATCGGGTTTGCAGGTTATGGTTTGCTGAACCCTGTTCCAGGTCGTTGCTGTAAGTTTGACTGACTTGGTAGAAAGCTTTACAAAAAAGCAATACGCCTGCAGCCTTTCACCCGAGACACATTAGCTAAGCAGCCTGACTTTCTGAGGATGATAATAATTGTATTCTTGGAGCTATCTGTCTCTATAATAAAAATACTTTTCATAAAGCCAACTGAAAATGACATTTTAAAATGCATAATAGTAGTTTATTAAAAAACTCCATATCATGACTTTATCTCTTTGCTTCAGAGGTTCAAGTTAAATAGTAGACCGAATATTAATAATAAAAACTATAACCATCTATTGAGTACTTACAGAGTGCCAAGCACTCTACACAATGCTTTATACAATTATCTCATTAAGGCTACAATAGCCCCATAAATTACCTAGTCCTATATCCGGTTTACAGATGAGGCTTAGAAAGATTAAGGAATGTACCTGAGGGCACACAGTTAGTACTTAACTATGCCAGGAATAAATCAGGTGCTCCTGACCCCAAGGTTCATAATTAAGCCATTTCATATACTATTGTTAATTTCTTGCTATGCTTAATTTCAAATTTTCAATTTCCAAATAAATACCATAATTTACTATAATAAATTATACTTTTCATTATATAATTAATGTCGACACCTACCATATTATTTTTAATATATTTTATTGATTCCTCTGTATATTATTGATTAATATATTTTGTTATTAGCCTTCACCCTGCAGCACCCCTCACACCAGCATTCCCCCACTTAGTTCATGTCCACGGGACATACATATCAGTTCTTTGGCTTCTCCCTTTCCTATACTATTCTTAATCTCCCTCTGTCTATTTTGTACCTGCCATTTATGCTGCTTATGTCCTGTACCTTTTCTCCCACCTCCCCCTCACCCCTGATAACTCTCCATGAGATCTCTATTTCTGTGATTCTGTTCCTATTTTAGCAGTTTGCTTATTTTGTTTTTGTTTTTGTTATTTTAGGTTCACTTATTGATAGTTGTGAGTTTGTTGTTATCTTACTGTTCATATTTTCGGTCATCTTCTTTTTCTTAGATAAGTCCCTTTAACATTTCATATAATAAGGACTTGGTGGTGATGAACTCCTTTAACTTGACCTTATCTGGGAAGCACATTATCTGCCCTTTCATTCTAAATGATAGCTTTGCTGGATAGAGTAATCTTGGATGGAGGTCCTTGTCTTTCATGACTTTGAACACTTCTTTCCAGCCCCTTCTTGCCTGTAAAGTTTCTTTGGAGAAATCAGCTGAGAGTCTGATGGGAACTCCTTTGTAGGTAACTGTCTCCTTTTCTGTTGCTGTTTTTAAGATTCTCTCCTTGTCTTTAATCTTGGGTAATGTAATGATGATGTGCCTTGGTGTGTGCTTCCTTGGGTCCAACTTCTTTGGGACTCTCTGAGCTTTCTGGACTTCCTGGAAGTAAATTTCCTTTGCCAGATTGGGGAAGTTCTCCTTCATTATTGTTTCAAATAAGTTTTCAATGTCTTGCTCTTCCTAGTCTCCTTCTGGCACCCGTATGATCAGATGTTGGAACTTTTAAAGTTGTCCCAGAGGTTCCTCAGCCTCTCCCCATTTTTTTGAATTCTTGTTATGTCATTCTGTTCTGGTTAAATGTTTATTTCTTCTTTCTGCTCCAAATCATTGATTTGAGTCCTGGTTTCTGCTCCCTGTACATTTTTCTTTATTTCATTTTGCATAGCCTTTACTTTTTTCCCCTTTTTGCAACTATACTCCACCAGTTCTGTGAGCATCTGTATTACCGGTGTTTTGAACACTGCGTCTGTTAGGTTGGCCATCTCTCTACCTCTTAGTTCTGTTTTTGGAGCTTTCATCTGTTCTTTCGCTTAGGCCATGTTCTTTTGGTGTTGGCGCACTTATTATGTTGTGAGGGGTGGAAGCTTAGGTATTTGCCATTGAGGGGCAATACATGTCACTGCCTTGTGGTGCTGTATGTGGGGGAGGGGTCAGAAAGGGAGCAATGCTACTTTCTTGGTTCTTGGCTGGCTTTCAGTCACTTCCCCTGCTACCCACAAGCAAATTGGGTCCTTCTGGTGCTGATTCCTGGGTGGGTTTGTGTGCATTCTAGGACCCTGTGGGTCTCTCAAACAAGCTCTCCTGTGAGACTGGCAGTCTCTCCCATTGCCGCAGCCCCCACAGGTTTTTACCAGCAGAGGTTCTGAGGCTTTCTTTTCCTGAGCTGGATCCCTGGGTTGTGCGGTCTGTCTTGCTCCCCAGTTGTTCCACCTGGATTATCCACACGCAAATGCTGGACTACCCAGTCCACCAACCGCCACCTTGCCACATGCCCCCTCTGCCCCAGCTGCCCATCTCTGCCCTTCCTACAAGTCTGGATGAATGTTTCTTCTCTAACTCCTTGGCTGTCAGACTTCCATACAGTTTGGTCTTCTGACAGTTCTGATATATATATTTTTAATTGGTTGTCCTTCTTTTGGTTGAGCAAGGAGACAAAGTATATCTACCTAGGCCTCTATCTTGACCAGAAGTCTCAAAACCTACAATATTATTAATAACAAATAATAACCAATTAAAAAATCAAATATACAATTCACAATAACAGCAAAGAATGGAAGAAAAATGTACTTCGTTCTATTCATTAAATTAAATCAAATATAACATTTGATTTCCTCACCTCAAATACTGGAATTACATGAGCAAATGGCCCAGTCTTAGTCTCAAACTATTTAGCTCTGAGAAAAAACATAGAGTACAATATAGAACTAGATATTGCTTTATAATATACTGTTTCCTTACCATCCAATGAAAGAGAAGGTGGAAAAAAAACCAACAAACTTAGCTGTTGATAGCATTTGTATTTATGTTTGTCATTCGAGTGTCCTGACATGCAAAAAAGAGAAGACAGGGTAGAAATGCCAGGGACATGAGGATGAATAAATACAAACCCATCTGGATCCTGTCCCTCTGTGGCCTAGTGTTTGTGTTTAAGTTAAACCTTTTGTATCATCACCTGACAGATCACAGACCGAATTTCTAACCTGAAGCGTTCTTACAGCAAGCACTGAGCAGCAAAGTATTCTTTGAGAAAATCATACACTTCATCTATATAAAGGTTAAGTCAATGAAATTATTAATATGGTAGAACAGGATGTGAAGGCTTAACCTCCAAGGATGCCATCATGCCTGGCATTCAGAGAGCATACAGTATACCCAAAATAAAATGTCCACAGAGAACAAACCCAGCAATCTGCTTTCTGTTACTTTCTAATAAACATCAATGAGGAGTGTTTATAACTTGAAATATGGATGGGGGAGGGGGACCCAGTAGCTTGCCACATGGAAATACACCCTCCTTGTCGATTCCAGGAAAATGTCAAATCAGCACAACTGCTCCAAGACTTTTGGTCTTCACTTCTGCATCAAATAAGCTGCACGTGCTATGTTTTTGGAACAATGAGCTGCATTCCTGATGGGTTGACTTCCAATGGCTCAATAAAATACAGGGCCTTACAGGTTTACATGAATGCTATATTCACAGCTGTTTTTGCAGTTGTGCAAATTAAGGCAGAATAAACAACTTGATTCAAAACAAATTAGAATTAGAAGTCAGCAATAAGATTCAGGTCCAGTTTCATAGCTTCTATTTACCTTCTCTGAGATGGCTGGGTTATGGAGCTGAATTTTGGCTCCATCATTTCAATGACGGCTCATTGATTCTTTAGTTGAATCAGTTCTCACTTCTAAAGCTACAATAAAGTTATGGAACTCTCGCTACATCTTATTGGAGACCAGCTTTTTCCCACTTAATTTACTTCAAGTAGCAGTTGTTAAGGACTCTACTAGATCTGGAAGTGAAAAAGGCTGAATAAAGACAGAGCACACCCATGAGTTCTTGAGATTATAACAACAGGGTTAAAAACCCTCAAAGCAGATAATTTCATTTAAATGAAGCTAAAGGATAAGATAAAGGTATTGAGAGGCTGCAAGAGGGTACTGAGGCCGACCTGGGAGTCCAAAAAAGGCTTTCTGGAGGGGTTGATGCCTAAAAGGAGTCCTGATGAGTAATGAGGATTTAGCCAATTAAAAGAAGGAGGAAAGGGCATTATAGCCTGGGTAAACTTCATGGGCAAAACCAAGAGGCAGGAGAGATCATAGAATATGCCGGGGAGAGAAAGCAGAACTACTAGCCTGAAATCTCCAATTCATGATCTTCCTACATGGAAAATATTGAATGTCTGCACAATATTATTGAAAGTTTTAAATTCATGGTGTGAACTATAACTCAGAAACTTATAGCAGGATGGAGAATCTGGTCCTAGAACTATCTTTTACAAATATGAATTTAGTTTTAGAATATCACAATGCATCTTTGGTCTTATGGTTGTGACAAGGCCCATACCCGTGCCCTGGTCAGTGCACTGCTTGGGTGAAACTTGCTGTGACTCCAGGGAAGACAGATAGAAACTCAATGGCCTCTGAAGTATAATTCCCTGAAAATTATTTACTGAGCATCATGCACACACAGCATTTCTTTTCACAGCTCCTTATGTGGTACTTGGCGCTTCTATCCCAGAGTCACTTGGTAAAAGAAAAGAATGACAGTAGGCAGGAAATCAAGAGTGCTGCCCTCTCTGCCCCAAGGGCATCACTGTGTGCCAAATTGTGGAATTTGTTAGGCAGTCATCCAAAAGTTTGGAGAGAACAGCCTCCATTATAAAAATAAATTCAGACCCACCTAGGTTTTAGCCTTGAAGGAAGACTCTAGGCGGGAAAAGGCAATTGCCTGAGAACCTCCAGTTTCATCCCCATTGAGGTTTTGTCCCCCTTGTTTCCATGCTTTGAGGACAGGTAACCCCTGCACTCCCTGATGGTGCCTCTGTGAGTTGGGCATGAGGGTGGTACAGGGTACCTTTGGTTGTCCAACTGCATCAGGCTGAAGTTTCCAAAACAGTATAAAAAGTAATGCTGGAAAGGCAATCTCTACCAAACTACTGGCTTCTTACCTTCCAAAATTGGATTCTTAAGATAAACACTAACTCCAAAATGCAGGATAACTTCATTAGCACCCTATTCTCATTTCTTTCTCTCGTTCTTTGTCCTGCCTGGTGAGGTGCAATAATACTTTCTCTTCTACAGGGTCAGATAGCTGGTCACCATCACTCTTCCTGGCCAAGAGTGTAGTGATTAAATAGGCACTGAGTCAGGCAACCTGGGTTTGAATACCAGTTCCATCATTTACGAGCTGTGCAATGCTAATAAATTACTTAGCCTCTTTGTGTCTGTTTCCTCATCTGTATAATGAGAATAAAAATAGTACTTAAAAGTAAATAAGAAAATGCATAGGCTATATTTAGCACACAGTGTATAGTTAATAATTATTTGTAGTTATCCATTTCCTATCTAGAACTCTAAAATTTAGAAGCCATGTTTTTTGTAAAATACATGACTTTAGAAACAGACACATAGATACAGAGAACAGACTGACAGTTGTCAGAGGGGAGGGAGGTTGGGGGACAGAGAACAGACAGATGTCAGAGGAGAGGAGGGTTGGCAGGGGCTGGATAAAAAAGGTGAAGAGATTAAGCAAAAAAACCCAAAAGAACAAAAACAAAATCTACCTCATAGACACAGACAACAGTATGGTGATTATCAGAGGGAAAGGGCGGTGGGTAGAAGAGGGTAAAGGGGGAAGAAGACTTGACTTTGGGTGGTGAACACACAATATAATATACAGTTGATATATCATAGAGTCATGCACTTGAAACCTATATAACTTTATTAACCAATGTAACCCCAATAAATTCAACAAAAAAATTTTTTAAAGAGGCATGATGGCTAAATCAAAAAAAAAGATATGACTTTCCACTGAGCTCTGATAACTGGAACAGTAAATGGTGTTACTCTTCAAGTGCATACTTGCTTTATAGCTACAGGAGGTGGCATGACCTCTGCTCCTCAGAGAATCCTTTCTTAAGCAGGTCCCACCCTTGCTCTTCTCTATTTTTTTTAGAAGCTTTCAAATGATTTATTTGTTTATCTATCTATCTATCTATCTATCTATCATCTATCTATTTACTTTTAGAGAGAGGGGAAGGGAGTGAGAGAGAGGGAGAGAAACATGTGAAAGATATATCAAGAAGTTGCCTCTCACATGTCCCCAACCAGAGACCTGGCCCACAACCCAGGCATGTGCCCTGACTGGGAATCAAACCAGCAACCTTTTGATTCATAGGCAGGCACTCAATCCACTGAGCCACACCAGCCAGGGCTCTTTATTATCGAGCCCTGTTTTTTCTTTAAAATTATTTTCTTTATTATTTATAATTATATATTTATATATATGTCCACTTGTGTTTTCCTTGTCTCCACCACAAGATATACAACAAGTCTGTAGGATCATCTAGGTTTTACTTACCAATAAAATAAATAAATAAACTAGGGCTTATAACATCATCACTAGGTTTTAGAATAGTATTAGTATGTTTTTTAATGAACATCAATCCATCAAAAGAAGTATACATAAAGTAGCAGGATGTTTGTTGTTTCATAATATAAATAATGGAGATAAACAAATTCCACTAGACTATGTTCTGGGCCAGAAAATTGTACAGAGATTTGATAACAAGAAAGTTTTGTACACGAAAGAAACTCAAGGGCATGAAAATATTCAGACATAAGAGGAAAATCAACAGGGAGTCTTGGGCAAGAACCAAAAAATCAGAATCATTGTTATACTTTCTCCCATTCTGGCATCCTGTCCACAGCATCAATGGTCCTTCACAGAAGAGAGTGGGGACAAGATCACATGGAAGGCTCTGGGTCTTATAGGAACATGGGGATACAGTGCTGCATGCACCCCGCTCCCAGCAATCACATTGTTGATTGGTAGGGCCTTTTCTTTGCTATTTAGCTGTTTGGCGATTCCAAAATAAAGAAAGGAAGGGAAGGAGGGAGGGAGGGAGCGGGGGAAAGGAAAAGGCAAAAGTATAAATACATTTCTAGCTGTAAGAGAGAGGTAATAAAAATTGGAGGACTTTTCTTCTTTCTCTGGAGAAAACTGTCTTCCGCACTCAGTACGGGGAGACTACAAAGAACCAAGAGGATTAATGAATTCACAACATTACTTTCTTAGCATTTCACTATGCACTTACACCTGAGGTTCTTCCATTCCTGCATCATGTAATTCTGCCATCACGTCTATGCAGAGAGGAAAGTAGGTGCCCCAAAACACTGGGTCAGGAAAACTAGTCACCTAAATGCCTTTTGTCATAACATGTTTTAGGTTGCTGTCTTCACAGCAGTTTTGTCCAGGATCTAGGACTAAATAATACTGTATCTAGATAAAAACAGCAGATATTCATACCTAAGTTCTTATCTGACATTTATTATTTGTAGTTATCCACAGGAGTGTCTCTACAGAGACACACCTTCCCCGTAGCATCCCAGGTTCCCCTTGGGGTAATTCAAGTGTGTGGTCTTAGTGGGAGGGCACCAAATGTCACCTCTCACTGCCATTTCCCACTTCAGGAGAGGGAAGCCTGCTCCTGCCATTAGCTCCCTGGTACAACAAGGCAATCAAATACCACTCCCGGGACAGTAAATCCGGAGTGATGCAAATCAAGAGAACACAAGCAGAGGTCAAATCCATGGCAGCGGTGCTCAGGGCCCACGGCCCAGGCTGCTCCTGAGGTGGAACCTTGGTTAGCTAAGGCCTGATGCCAGAGTTGTCCTAGCTGTTTTTACTTTCACAGGTCCCCTACCAGTGAATTCTCCATTGGACCGAGGTATTTAGGGTTGGTCTCTGTTGCAGGCAACTGAGAACTTAGACCTGGGCTGCTGTATACAAGGTCTGTCCAGAAAAAGTCGAACCATTGTTAATATAATGAGAACAGTTTGCGCAATATTGATGTTACCTGGCAACCAAGGAGGGTGGACTGGAATGCACATGTGTGAGCAATGACGACTTTGCTGTGCTAGTCAGTGGGGGTGGTAGACGCCATTCAGTGAGCATGCGTACTTTGAGGCTGTCCCATTTCCAGCTCATGTAAATGTTTTTTTTTAATTGGGAAGTTGCTGTCAATCACAAGTACACCCTTCCAGGCCAAACAATTAATAAGGAGTACTACCTCAATGTTCGTTGGTTGAGAAATACAATATGATGAAAATGGTGACGGCTATGGGCACAAATGGATTGATAGTTTCATCATGACAATGTGCCTGCTCATGCATCATGTCTCATACAGAGTTTTTCTGTGAAACATCAAATCACCCAGGTGACTTAGCACCTCTACAACCCAGATTTGGTGCCCTGCAACTTCTGGCCTTTCCCAAAACTAAAATCACCTTTGAAAGGGTAGAGATTTCAGACCGTTGATTAGATTCAGGAAAATACGATGGGGCAGCTGATGGCGATTCCAACAAAGGATTTTGTAGTGTGTTTTGAACAGTGGAAGAGATGTTGGGAGAACTGTGTGAGGGTCCGAGATACCTACTTTGAAGGGGACTGAGGTGTCATTGTCCAATGTACAATGTTTCTTATATCTTCTTCAATAAATGTCTCTATTTTTCATAGTACATGGCTGGATACTTTCTGGAAATACCTCATACAGTGATGTGGGTTGTGCTTTGCATAAGAGAACCGAGCAAGAGAAACTGTGGGGACTGAAATCCAGCTTATACTCCACTTGCCAAGATCATGGGGCTATATTCTATTGGTGGAAGGGGTGGCATTTTCCAGTTTTTACACAGACATTTCAGAGGGGGTCAATGTCCCGTCCCTGCCCCCTGACTGAAACATCCCATTTTTCGGTTTAAAATAGAGGCCTAGAGATTAAGTCACAGACATATGAATTGTGAGTTTACAGCATTGCAATGATATTGTTTTGGGCTATTCTGCTGCCTTTCTGCTTATAGATTGAATGACCTATTTATTCCTCCAGGGAAAATGTGAAAGGAGAAGAAATGCTCGTGCCAACAGTTCATCCTTCTATAATATGGCCTACAATGTTCCAGGTAGCTGTAATTTGCCTGAAGTATTAAAAAGGTTGGGATTTTAATTTAAAAGATATTTACAAATATCTAACATTCTGTGCTACATTACAGGTTTAAATAGTTAACCTTTAGATTCATCACCACTGGCAGAAAAACAACTTTCTGGAGAGAGGTCGGGCCAAGATGGAGGCATAGGTAGATATGCTTCACATCCTCGCACAACCAAAAGAAGGAAACAACCAATTAAAAAACAAACAAACAACCAGAACTGCCAGAAGATTGAACCGTATGGAAGTCCAACAACCAAGAAGTTAAAGAAGAAACATTTATCCAGATTGGTGCACTGAGACAAAGAAATATTGCCCAAAGGAAAGAACAGATCAAAACTCCAGAAAAAGAACTAAGCAACAAGGAGATAGCCAACCTATCAGATGCAGAATTCAAAATGCCGGTAATCAGGATGCTCACAGAAATGATTAAGTACAGCTGCAAAATATCAATGATTTGGAACAATAGGAAGAAATAATCGTTAAACTGGAACAGAATGAAGAAACAAGAATTCAAAAAATCGAGGAGGCTTAGGAACCTCTGGGACAACTTTAAACATCCCAACATCCGATCATACCGGTGCCAGAAGAAGAGGAAGACCAAGAAATTGAAAACTTACTTGAAACAATAATGAAAGAAAACTTCTCCAATCTGGCAAAGGAAATTGATTTCCAGGAAGTCCAGAAGCTCAGAGTCCCAAAGAAGCTGGACCCAAGGAAGCACACACCAAGGCATATCATCATTACATTACCCAAGATTAAAGATAAGGAAAGGATCTTCAAAGCAGCAAGACAAAAGGAGACAATTACCTACAAAGGAGTTCCCATAAGACTCTTGGCTGATTTCTCCAAAGAAACCTTACAGGCAAGAAGCGGCTGGAAAGAAGTATTCAAAGTCATGAAAGGCAAGGACCTCCATCCAAGATTACTCTATCCAGCAAAGCTATCATTTAGAATGAAAGGCTGGATAAAGTGCTTCCCAGATAAGGTCAAGTAAAAGGAGTTCATCACCACCAAGTCCTTATTATATGAAATGTTAAAGGGACTTATCTAAGAAAAAGAAGACGATCAAAACTATGAAGAGTGAAATGACAACAAACTCACAACTATCAACAACTGAACCTAAAACAAAAACAAAATAAGCAAACTGCTAGAACAGGAACAGAATCACAGAAATGGAGATCACATGGAGGGTTATCAGTGGGGAGGGGGAAAGGGGAGAATGGGTGAAAAGGTAGAGGGAATAAGCAACATAAATGGTAGATACAAAATAGTCAGGGGGAGGTTAAGAACAGTATAGGGAATGGAGAAGCCAAAGAACTTATATGTACAACCCATGGACATGAACAAAGGGTGGGGAATGCTGGTGGGAGGGGCAGTGCAGGGTGGAGGGGGATAAAGGGGAGAAAAAAGAATGGGACAACTGTAATAGCATAATCAATAAAATATACTTTTTAAAAAAGTGCTGGAATAGAATCTTACAGGTGACAAATGCTTTGGAATTATTTCTTCACCTGTAATGTGAAGTGGTAGAGGTAGATGCTCTTTAAGAATCTGTCCAATTCTCTGAGTCTAACATCATGGTCACAAATATATAGATAAAAGAGGCTCAGGTAACTTAGAAAAAAATGTTTATAATTTTCACAGTATGAAATGGCTCTACCCAGAATCTGGACAGAAAGTAAAACCTAATTTACTTTGTAGTATTTGGGAGAAATTGCCAATATTGTAGAAAATCTAGATCACTGTTATCAAACTTTAAAAGAAATGCAGCAGAATCAATCTTTCAAATGAAATCTTACATTGAATCCCAATGTCTAAAACAAATAAAAGGTAAAAAACTCTGAAACAAAAAGGGATGTGTGGATCCCCATCCTCGCACTGTCTCCCACAGGCTCCTGGAAACACCATTTGACCTTAATCATCTAATTCCTGACTGAATATCCCTAGATTTTTCTATACCTTCTGATAGTTGTAAAATGAGATTAGCAATTTTATTCAGATAGGAAAAATTTTTTTAAACTCTTTCCATGGAAAAGTATATATTCTCTTTCACTGGCATTAAAAAGACTAGACAATTTGTTAGTCTTCCAATAATTAATTTTACTTTGAAAAAAATCTAACAGCAACTAATTAATCCCCTATACTATTAATAGCTAGTAATACATAGTCTAGGACTATATCAAACTAAATCAAACTGAAAATTTAGCTAAATTATAAAATATGAAGACCCTCTAATGTATAAATCAATATCATTTAAAATTTTGTCTATAATTTTAGCAAGACATCTCATACATAATTTTTTCCTACAGCCCTCTTTCAGACGAAAGATAGTATGTCACCAGAGTTAAAGTAATTTAGCAAGTGCCCCCTTATGTAATCATCCAAAAGGGAAATTACTGGAACCATATTAAATGATGTAAAAACAAACTGTCACCCTTGTGGTTAATAATAGCAGCCTTCTTAGCCTTAGCAAAGGAGAAACAATTGCTCTTCTCATAAAATCAATGTTGGAAATATCATAAAAATCATTAAGGCACATCCTATTACCTTGGACCATAGATTTCTATCCATTAAATGCCAATCATGAATCTTTGAGTATGAGGTTTGCAAAATTCGAACATCCGTAAAGTGATCTTTATTTACTAACACTCGTGTAGATAAAAGCACATCATTTGACCTAAAATAATGGATTAATCTTGAAAATACAAACAATATTCACGTGATAAATTTATTGAAGTTATTGAACTTCAATGCCCTTTTTTGATTAAAGCAAAAAGTTCTGAAGATTTCTCCGTAAGACATTTTTACTGCAGGCAACAATTAAAAAGTATATTTCATAGTCATTAGTTATGCTGTTGACCTCTCTTGGCAGGAAATAAGGTTTGAATTGTCTTGGTACAACCAATTACACGATAGGGTTTTCTATATGGATTTTTGCCTTATATGTAAGAAGGAAATCAAGTTCTCTCTCATTTTTTTTTAAAGTCTCTACTTCTTAGTCTATGCTGATTCTGCCAATCTACCGTCTGATTTCCTGATCAATGGTTTCAAGATTCACTTTATTATAAATATTAAAGACATACTAAGTATATAGCTTAGGGTTGTATGGATGCTGTTGGTGCCCTGGCCCTATCACTTCATTACTTAGCATTTTCAGGCAGAACAGCCTCATTTCCAACTCCCAACAAACTGAAGACTTCATCTGGCAACCAGAACCTACTCTCCATGCACATGGACCAGATCAGGTCACTGGGGAATCAACCATTTCCCTCTCTCAGACTCTCAACCAATCATTGACTGGATACCATAGCCCTCAGAACCTTGGTTCAGATAACTCTGAGACGTATGTTGTATATTGCCGCCCAAAGTTCCCAGGTGGAATTAAGACCTAATTGCCCAGTGGTAATTTGCTTGATAGCCAAGGTCTATCCAGAAAAACTCCAACCACTGTTAATATAAGGAGAATGGTTCGTGCAACACTGATGTAACCTGGCAGTGAAGGAGAGTGGACTGGAATGTGCATGCGTGAATAGTAACAAGTTCACTGTACTTAGTGGGGCGGCAGACACTGTTGAGTGAGCGTGTGTACTGTGTGGCCCTCCCTCACAGTATCAAAATGACTGAGCAAGCAACGAATCTGCATTGAATTTTGCATTAAGCTTGAACATTCCTCCGTGGAAATTATTTGGATGATACAGAAAGCCGCAGCTATGGGCAGCTGGTGATTGGTTGCTTCATCAGGACAGTGCACTTGCTCACACATCGTGTCTTGTGCAGTCTTTTGGAAAAACATCCAACCACCCAGGTGACTCAGCCCCACTACAGCCCACAGTTGGTGCCCTGTGACTTCTGGCTTTTCCCAAAATTAAAGTCACCTTTGAAAGGGAAGAGATTTCACACCATTGATGAGATTCAGGAAAATATGATATGGCAGCTGATGGTAACTGGGAGAACTGTGAGGTCCCAAGATGTCTACTTTAAAGGGGATTGAGGCGTCATTGTCCTATGTACAATGTTTCTTGTATCTTGTATCTTCTTCAATAAATGTCTCTATTTTTCCTATTACAAGGCTGGACACCTTCTGAACAAACCTCATATACTCTTCCTAGCTTCCTTGTATTTCTTGCCTCACTTCCCCACTCCCCTATCTCATCTATAATAAACTACTCACACTCAAATTCTTATAATCAATCACAATCTAAAACAGGAGACAATAAAACAAAATGAACCAAAACAATAACCAAACAGAAATATTAATATTACATTGTAAAATAAAAGCGTACTGGTCCAGGTGAAGATAACAATCTGGAGTTTTAAAGGGTTCTGTGCACCACTGGAATGTTAGCTAATGGTCTTTCCTGTAACTCTAAATACTATCTTCATTGGTAAAAAGCTGCAGGACTATCTCTAATGGTCTCCTTACTCTGTCATCCTACCTTGTTGCCATCACTGATATTGTTCTAATACCTCTTGGATAACAGACTGTATCCAAAGGGTAACAAAGAGGGTAGGAATATTAGCTTTATTAAATTTCATGACAGCTATGGAAAAGGAAAACCAGAATAACAAAATAATGATTCTATTTGTCAAGTGAATTCAAACTGTAGCTCCTATAATTTTATCCTTACATTGACCTTCTGACAGTCCATCAATTCCCAAGGTGACTGTATAGAGCACAAAATCAAATCAATATTCTGGCCATCGGTCACAATTAGTTGCTAATGCACAGGGAGGTGATCATTTGCCATGCAATGTTAATTTAAAAAAAAAAACCAAACTGTTATTGCACAGCATTTTTTAGAAGGTAACATGCTGTGGGGATGAGGAGGGTAAACATTTCAGGGAACTACTCGTGCAAAAGCCCCGGGCATGTTCGAGCAACTGAGTGTAATCACTTTCTGCTTCAGTGATTTACCTTTGATTTACTCTCCAGAAGTGACAACATATGACATTACTGAAAATCAAGTGGTAAGTTTGGGATAGGCAGAAGCCAAGATCATGTTGGGTTTCAATAAGCAATTTACATTTTATGCTGCTTAAGAAGCCCCTGATGGCAGTTAAGGGCTGACTTGATCTAAATTTAAAGATGAGATTGTAGGGCAGAAAAAGTAGGCATAGGGAGACTACTTTTTCCAGATGAGATTGTAGGGCAGAAAAAGTAGGCATAGGGAGACTAGTAGGTGATTATTGCAAAAAATCCTAGTGAATGATGGTGGTGGTTTAGACTAAGATAATAGTCAATGGTAGTAGAGAGATTCTGGATATATTAAGCTGTTTCTGGGTGCAAGTAACTAAATACCCAACCTAAGATGTCTTAAATAAGAAAATTTATAGACTTGTGTTATAGAAAAGCCAAGTGATAGAGCAGGCTCAATGATGTCCTCAAAAGAAGCATGTTCTTTCAGGCTTCCTAATCATTTTACCTCAAACTGAAATGGTCATTAGATGACCGCCAGTAGCCATTGAGACTAGACACTTCTTTACTAATATCCAGAGGCTTGCTTTATGTGGCTATTTGCCAGATGTCTCTAACCCATTGCTTCACTGACCTACACTTTTTAAAGTCATCCATTCATTTGTATGGGAGATGGAGTTATGATTGGCTAAAGATCAAGCAGTGCACACCCTAAACTGGGTATGGAGTTGTCTTGCCTTGAGTCACATAACCTATGTGAAAGAATGGATATCTGAGGGGGTGAAACTGAGTATTTGTTAGAAAACAGGAAGGGAATGAATGCCAAGTTAGACAAGCAATAGTATCAGCCACATGCTTTGGAGGTGGAGTTGACAGGGTTTGCCAGTGGAATTGGACACTGGGAGAAGAGAGTATTCAAGGACAGTTCTTATAGTCTTCGCTTTGGCAATGAAGAAGGTGGAGGCATTTGCTGAGACGGGGAAGACTGGAGGAAAGATCAGGTTTGAGAATAAGGCTTCTGTTTTCATCAAGTTAACTTTAATACAGTCATTAGACTGGAGAGGTGATGGAGTTGTTAGGTACAGGAATATGAGGTTTCAGGGAGAGGCCAAGACTAAGAACAGAGAATGAAATAATACATATTTATATACATATAAAAAGTAATAGGATTTTTTAAATAAAGCATCTGAGACTAGGTGAAGATGATTATGGACAGAATAAGAATTAGCCCCAAAGCAGAGTCTAGACTCATGCCAAGATTTAGAGGTGGAGTACAACACGAGCCATCAAGGTAGTTAGAAAACTTCAGTATCATGTGTGGATAGACTGAGAGTAGTACAAAATGTTAGCTCTCAGCCAAAGGGGCAGATGTTTGCCTTTTCAACTTGGTAAGTGTGGAACAGAAGGGAAATGAGTATCTTTAAAAAATACAGGATAGATCATGACATGTCATAAAAAGGCATTATTAATACACCATACAATCTTTCGCAAGACAGCTGGCTCATTATCATAGTCCTCTAAATTAAACATTTAGTGGGAATAGGATGAAAGGACATGGCATCCAATGGCAACAATTGCAGTCCAAGGCCTGATGAAAAACACTGAACATTATTACATCTACAGTTTGAATTCAAAACTATTTCAAATGGAATTGATTATGGAAAATTACAAGGGGAAAAAACCTGGATTCAAATCTGTATTTGACACCTGTTAGCTATGCGACCTTGGACCCTTTTACTTTCTAACTTATTGTCTCTGAGACTCAATTTTCTATTTGATGAAATATTTATTAGACATGTCCTTCCTGCCTGTTTTACAGGGTCACTGTGAAGATAAAAAGTTAAAGAAATCCACTAACTGTACCATCCCAAAAAGACAGCTTTCTATCACTGATGTGCTGCATCATCCTGACACCAAATACCAATTTTTGGTACTCAATATTTAACATTGAAAACCATCTAAACTAAAATTTGAAATTACTTTAAGAACACTGGCTTTAAGTAGAGATAACCTATTAAAGCCCCTGCCCAATTCCGATGAGGTTTCAAAACTGTACCTCATCAACTTAAGTCACATAAGTGGCCATCCTTCTGGGTACTTATCTGACACAGTCAAGGTGACTCATGATATGGGGTCTAAAGATGACCTTATATCCACTAACCAGAATACTGAGAAAATACCCATCAAAATACTTCTTCACATGTTATAATAACATGTCTGCTTGTGCTTTATGCTGACAAAAATATAAGGTCCTTTTACATGTTTCCAAAGTTTTTTCTTACTTATTATTCCATCTGATTATCTAATAGTTCTGTCTGGTAGACAAGGCAGATTTATGCTCATCTTAGGGGACAAATCTTTTTTAATGTTCAAAATCATTTCAAGGCATAACAAATTATATTTCAGGTGCCCAACTCCCAGTTTCGTGTCAATACTACATCACGTTAAATAGGTTTTACATTTCAAATTACTCAGCAGTACCAGTGATTCTATTTCTAAACGAGTAACACTTTCAAGTTTAAAAATTTTCATAGTAAGAACTGTACAATAGCACCATTCTAAGTCTTACCAGAAAAAAACATTTACCATCCATATTAAATCTCCCACTCAGAAAAGTAGATGTGGCAACAGTACTAAATGAATGTTATGTAGTGCCTGAGAAAAAGCACATTAACAAATTACCTTGAGCCCACTTTCCCAATTTTCAGAGGACACCCTTCATAGAACTGCAACCAAATCACTCTGGATTTTAAATAATACTCTATCAACTATTATTATTATGATGATGACTCAGTAACTAATTAGCAACTTAAAATGATTAATATATCATCCTTCAAAACCTGTGTTTTAAAATATTAATCATTTTTAAATATTAATCATCAAAAACACAGGTTTTGAAGGGTCGTCTTAAAAATGTCCATAAGTGTTGCCTAAGCTTTCAAAACACAGATGAGATTAAGTTTAAATGTAACTTAAAAGAAGAACCTTATAAATAAGACCAATATTTAATTGATGTGGTTTAAGAAAAGTACTGAATTGGGGATGATATGAATTCTAGCCTCAAATTATTTAGCCTCTCTAAGCCTCAGTTAACATTAAAAAAAAATTTCATAATAGGAAATTTTACTGTCACTATATATAAATAAGTCCTGGAAGTCATGAATAGTATGAGAAAATTAATTATTAGAGGCAAAAATCAAGACTTCTGAACCAAACCAAAATTAGATCAAAACATTTATTTTTTTGTGTTACAAAAGCAAAAGTAAAGCCAAGCAGGTAATGAAATAAGCATTTTTAAAGTGTTCCATCCTGGATTCTGTCCTAGAATTTAGTAAACAGTTCAAGTTTAGGTTGTTTCAACACTTCTTCTGGATACTATGAGGTCTCCATCTTATAACCATGTTTCTCTAGTTCAGCTCTATAATAAAACACAAAAATACAACATTACTAGACATTCTTTATGATAAATTAAAGAAACAATGAGCTAAATCTAGGCATCAATTTAAAATACTACGAAACAGTTTTACATTAATTCCTAAAAAGAAACCTACATGAAAAAAAATTGGAAATGAATCAAACTACATAAAAAAGAAATTGGAAATGAATCAACATAATGCTAATAAAGTTTTAATTTCCCATTCGTAAATATATTTCATATTCCTTAATTTTCTGATAAATCTATTCACAGAGGAAATGTAAGAAATTTACTGCTATCTTCCAAATACCTTCCAAATACCATACAAATGTTCTGTTAATAATAAATATTTAAACAAATTTTAAGGATCATTAACCATGTGGTTAACAAAACAAGACAGTGGTAACAAACTTTTATGAATTTCATAATCATCACAATAGGTATTTACACATGCAGAATAAGCTGGCCCTGGCCAGGTAGCTCAGTTGGATAGAGTGCTGTCCCATATGCCATGGTTGTGGGTTTGATCCCTGGTCAGGACACATACAAGAATTAGCCAATGCATGCATAAATAAGTGGAACAAATCAATGTTTCTCCCTCCCTCCCCCTCTCTCTCTAAAATCAGTAAGTAAAATTTTTTTTAAAAGAATAAACAAATTGCTATATCTACTGAGTTTTAAGACAGAAATTATAAATCCAATTTAAGGTACTATAAGAATTATTCTGCATTAACTATATGTAAGCAAAATTAATATAACAAGTTATAAAATACTAAATGAGGCATAATTTTCCGTATTTTCAATGTGGATAAAAGTCTCAAAAATTTACACGGAAATAAATACACACACTTAAAAAAGATACCTTTTATAATTTTAAATTTATTCAACCTGAAGTTTCAGTTATACTTTGAAAATGTCTACTGCAATTGTTGATCCACCTTGTATAAAACATTTGCATAAAAATGTTTAGCTCTGTACTGATACTCAGCTATACAAACCACCGCTCCAAATATTACCAGTAACTTACTTGCCACAATTCAGATTTTATAATAGTTCACCACAAAATTATTTGAGGGCTAATTTATGATAAAACATTATACAAATGTAAAGTATGATTAATGTGCCCTATATCATTACATCCAAGAAGACAAAGGCATTTGTTCTTAAGAAATTTAGCTCAGACACTATCTAACTATAGTATATATATATCTATAGATATAGATAGTATATATCATACTATCTAACTTAAACACAATGTAAAAAACACATGGTAGGAATGATGTATAACATATATTATTATTATTTATTTCCTCAAAGTCCTTCAATTCCCTAAAATCTTTAGTTACTGATAATATAAACACTGACCTAAAGTCCATGAATAATATTAAGGCCAGACATTATTCACAGGACTCATCCTCCTTCTGCTCAGGTGAAGAGGGCAGTATGGGCTGGTACTAAAGTGCTAGATTAGGAGTCAAAAGATCACCACAAGTTTCACTCTACCCCCTACTTTGCTAAAAAATGCTTCTTTTGCCCGCCTCCCCTACCCTGGAAATTATAAATTATAGTATCTATCCTTCACGTTTCCTATTTAAAATGGATGTAGATTTAAAACTTTCTTAAACAATAGTTTTCTGCCGCTTTAACGAAATCAATCTAAATTATTCACTTTCTTATTTTAACACCAATGCGGGGTCGGGGGTGGGGGAATCAATCTAAGATTTAAGTAAACAAGTATACCAAATCCATCCAGGTTTGGAACTGTCTGACTTCCTTACAGAAGGTGGTGACCAATTACATTTAGGATATATAAGAAATCAAAGGGAAAGTAAATCAAGGTCACTAAATACAAAACACAAAACAATATAAAAAACACTAATATGAACTGCTGAATGAAAAAATCCAACAGAGAAGAAACAGGATACACACAGTGAATGTATACCATCTGAAACAAAAACAGCAGCATTTCTTTCACGACAAAACAAGAATAAGACTAATAGCCACTAGTAGATTTGGGAACATCTTATTATCCAAAAAACTACTCCTTTATATATCAGTGGCTATATTTAACACAGTAAATCAAGAATTATAGTAGCTTGGAATTTTTATATAAAATGTAATGCAGGGTCAGGAAAATCTCATATTCCTATGTATCTCTACAGATATACAGAGAAACATATATCAGAAATAGCAAAAACAGAAGGACTTTGAGTTATTTTGAGACACCGGCAGCTTTTTTCTATTTCTACTTTTTAAATGTAATTACACTGAAAAAGAGAGAAACATGGGAAGTGGAAGGCTAGGTCCTTGCTGAAGACATGTAGAGCTGGAACGCAAGGACTGTGACTGACTCTATAGTATGAACTGCCTTCGCCTCTCCCAAAAGTTAGATGGGATTAGGACTCAACAATATTAGATAGTAGTAAAACTTTATTTTTTAAAACCATGGCTCACAATACCACATTAAAGGCCTCAATGCATTTTACAAAGACTAAGAAGAACATCTTTGCTGGAGACTTGTTAATCAAGACAAGTTTTTGAGGCTGTGCTGTCCAATATAGTATGTACACATGGCTATTTAGTAAAATTAATTCATTAAATGTAGTTCATTAACTGCACTAGCCACATTTCATGTGCTCAACAGCCACATGTGACTAGTGTGTTCTGTATGGGACAGTGCAGCTTACAGAACACTCCCACCACTACAGTAAATTCTATCTGACAGCACTGGTGACGTATCAACAACCTTATGGGGGAAAAATAAAACTCAAACAGGGAAATAAAAAGAAATATCTTATTCACTAATGGAGATACCAAGATTTATACACTTATGGAAACCTATAAACCTAAAGGCAGAAACACAACAGAGAACGGAAGAGCACTGTGGAGGCGTATAACAAAAACAACAAGCCACAAAGTACATACGGATAAAACTGTATTTCCAAACCAGCAAACAGGCAAGATGTAGTAGTGACAAGAAATCCAATTACCAATGCCTTACTAAAAGTCCCCAATAAATTCACTGCATTCAATAATTTCCTGATTTAATTTTTAAGAGAAAAGTGCTATTTTCTGACTAATGAAAGACAAAAAAGATACTTTGGAGAGATCTGACTTATTTGAATAGCAAAGGAAGAAAGATCATTTAGCCTCAACTTAAAAAATTTCAAGAAGATAACAAAACACTGATAATGATTAAGAACACAGAACTGTGACCAACAGAGTTGGAAGGCCTAATAATAAATATTGTAACAGCATAATATATTCCAGCGAGGGAGAAACAGGGATGCATATAAAAAATAGGTAGCAGGATGCTCTCTGATGTGGTTCAGTTTTAAAAGGGTTAAACCAAAAATAAATACAAAAAGAAAGTGGTAAGAACTTGTATATACAGAATTAATTTAATCATAGAATGGACTGAGATCTATAAAAAGAACCAAAAGAGGGCTTTTGAGAACTTTGTATGAATACAGCTAGGTATGAATACAGAAGAATAAGAAGAGAGAGATCCAATGCTTGGACTAGATGGGGTACTATTAACAGATTTTAGAGAAAAAGGACGAATACTATTCAACAGTTATTATTCCTATCTTGTCCATAAAACAAAAAATGAAAAACAACATTATTAAGACAAAACTAAGACAGGTGAGATAACTCCATAATGTATTAAAGCAGTTTAAAGTCTCAAGGCTCAGAATAATTACATCTCAAGATACTGAAAAAAGATATAGTCAAAAATAAGAGTCAGAAATTTTGAGAAATCACGAAAATTGTAAAAGTACCAGAATTACAGTGAAAGGTAAATTGTGTACTTTGAAAAAAAGGAGAAAGGAGGTGGGTAAAATCATTATTAGTTTCCAGAATATGACTAAAATTGTCATTAATCTCCCAAATACTAAAGTCTTCAGAATGTAGCATTTTGAGCCTATTAAAAAATTCAGTGTAGAACAGAAGCTATAACATGATTTTAAAAAACTAACATTTTGTTATAAGTGATCTCACTTCCTTTTTGAAGAAATGTACTAGAGGAGAAAAGTAGGACTGTAACAGAGCTTCCTATCTTGATTTGGGCAAAGTATGTGACAGTCTACTTAGATATCTTTGTGAAGACAGATACTTGTGGGTTGAATCAAAATAAAATCAAGAAGGAAAGAATTGTCTCTACAACGAGTGGTGCTGGTACAACTCTTTATTCACATGCAAAAGAATAAAGAGAGACCCTTACTTTCACAACTTATTACAAAAATTAAGTCAAAACAGATAGAAGACCTAAACGTAAGAGCTAAAATTCTAAAACAGAACACAGAGATGAATTTTCATAACCTTGAATTTGTCAATGAATTCTTTAAAAGTAGATAAGCTGGACTTCACCAGAATTAAAAACTTTTGTGCAAAGAACCCTATGGACAAAGTGGAAAGACAACCTAACAGAATGGGAGAAAATATTTCTAAATATGTATCTGATAAGGACCCATACCCAAAATATATAAAGAATGTATACAGTTCAATGACAAAAAGACAAACCACCCAAGTTAAAAATGGGCAAAGGACTTGAACAGATATTGCTCTAAGATACACAAATGACCAACAAATACAACAACTCATCATAAGGTAAATATAAAATCAAAACGATAATGAGATACCAATTTAAACTGACGAGGATGATTATAATAAAAAATGAAACAAGTTTTGGTGAGAATGTGAAGAGATCAGGAAGATCACACATTGCTGGTAGTAACGTAAAACTGTACAGCTGCTCTGGAAAAGTTTGGCAGTTCCTCAAAAAAGTTTTATGACATGACCCAGCAATTCTACCTGTAGGAGTATATCCCCCAAAACTGAAAACAGGTACTCAAACAAAAACTTGTACATGAATGTTCAGAGCAGCACTGTTCACAACAGTGATAAGCTACGCCCTGATCAGTGTGGCTCAATTGGCTGGGTATTGTCCCACAAAGCAAAAGGTCACTACTCCCATTCCTGGTCAGGGCACATGCCTAGGCTGCAGGTTTGGTCAGCTATTGGGATGCGTACAAGAGTCAACTGACTGATGTTTCTCCCACACACTGATGTTTCTCTCCCTCTCTTTCTCTCTTCCTTCCTCTCTCTTTAAAAAATTAATTTAAAAAATAGTCATAAGCTGGAAACAATCCAAATGTCCCTCAACTAATAAATGGATAAACAGACTGTGACAGATACATACAATGGAATATTATTCACCCATAAAAAGGAATGGAGTCTTGATACATGTCATAACCCGGATGAAACTTGAAAACATGCTAAGTGAAAGAAGCTAGCCATACAAGATCACTTATTGTATAATTCATTCATATGAAATATCTAGAACAGGCAAATTCACAGACAGAAAGCAGATTAGTGGGTGCCAAGGGCTGGTCAAAAAAGAGGAATGCAGACTGGCTGCTCACTGGGTACCGTGTTTCCTTTTGGGGTGCTGAAAATGTTTTGGAATTAAATAGAGATAATGGTTGCACAACACTGTGAATATACAAAATGCCACTAACCTAACTGTACACTTTAAAATGGTTAATTTTACTTGAGCCAATTAATCATATTAGGTAGATGTGTAAATGAATGTGAAAAGTACATTGCTGTCACCCCCATTGCCATTTGGGTTGAGAAAACCAATTTATTGGGTCCTAGCACTTACAATTTTAATTTTTGCTGAGTTATTCAATATTGGTAGAAAATTAACTTCAACAAAATTAAACCCACACGATAAAAAATAGCAAATATGCTTCTATTTAACTACTTTCATAAAGAGCCTAGAAAGAACAAAAGTTCTAGGCGATTACACAAAGTATTCATGTTTAGAAACACAGGAGATGAAGGCAATATGTCTTACTTTTCATAATCCAAGAACATATTTCAAAGATTAATTATCTTTTAAGAGCTCAATTATCATATGTAGATGACATATTCTGTGCTTACAATTAATACTAAGTTATATAAAAATCTGGCTTAAAGCTTACCGTAACTGATTGGAGAAGTCATCCTCTACATTGTCATCATCCCAATTATCCTCCCAGACATGTGCATCTTCATCTTCATCTAAACCAGTCCAGTCTAAAAACAGAAACAGATGCCATCTAAATAGTTCTCATAGATTATTTCCATAAATACAAAAACTTCAGAAAGTTTGCCACTGAAGACTAACAATTCAAAACATCTAATACCAAATATACGAGAAATGGTAATCATCCTCTTTAAATCTCAATTTATGCTGTCATGTATGTTCTCAATTCTTGAATTTGTAGATAATCTAAAACAGAAGTTAATATAATAAATTCTATTTGCCATGAAAATTTCTTATAATTTCAGGAGGATATTTACTTTCCTGATTTTCCTTGGGCTAATTTTTATAAGGTCTATTGCACAATCTTTCAAAACACAGAACTAATAACACTAAGACAAGCTGAGTAGCAGGAATATGCCAGCCTGAAATTCAGAAGTGCTAAGTATAAAAAAGGTAACTCATAAACAGATAATGAAAAGTAGACCAGTCCTGGTTAGTGTAGGCATGATCCCGCAAAGAGAAAGGTCACAGGTTCGATTCCTGGTAAGGGCACGCGTCTGGGTTACAGGTTCAGTCCCCAGTCCTGGCATGTGCAAGAGGCAACCAACTGATGTTTCTCCCTCACACTGATGTGTCTCTCCCTTTCTCTCTACCTCCTTCCCTTCCCCTCTATCTAGAGTAATTTTTTTTTTTAAGGAAAAAAAAATTTTTTAAGTAGACCAAATATTTTCTTAAAGTTGATTGTAAAATTGTTTGAGAATGTCTATTCTTTAAGGCATGCACACTGATATATTTGAGTCAAGTGTTTTGTTGATAGTTTACTTATGAATGGTTTTCTCTATATATTTGGTATATACTGTATATGGCATACATGATAGAAATAAAGTAAACATGACAATATATTAACAACTGATAAAATTTAGGTGTTAGTTGCTCTCTTTTTAAAACTAATGTATAATTAACATATAGCATTATATTAGTTTTAGGTGTACAACCAATGACTTGATATTTGTGTATATTGCAAAATGATCACCATGATAAATCTAGGTAACATCATAATTACAGTTACATTTTTTTCTTGTGATAAAACTTTTAAGATCTATTCTCTCAGCAACTTTCAAATATGCATTACATTATTAACTGTAGTCACCATGCTGTGTATTATATTCTCATAGCTTATATTATAACTGAAGTTTTGTACCTTCTGACCCCTTCACCTACCCTCCACCCCAACCTGTTCTCTGTTTTACACTTTTCTACAGGGTTAAACGTTTCAAAATAAAATGTAGGAAAAACAATTTTAAAGAAATCAGTTTGGAAATTACCTCTGGAAGCCTTCACTTCTCTTCCTCCTTTCCTTCAGAGATCAGGTCCCCTCTTTTGTATACATCTCTATCACAGCACTTAAATACTGTACAATCATATTATCGGTTTACGTCTATGTCCACTGCTAGTGTCTGAGCTCAAGAGTAACAGCTATATTTTATCTTCGTATTCTTAAACTCAAATAGTACCTAGCATATGCACAACAAATAGCTGTGAAACATGCAACTCTAAATCAGACCTTATAAATGTTTGTTTGATCCCCTCCTCTCTAAATCATTCATTATGAGTTACATACTCTCTTAAGTATGTCCTACCCATTAGCTTCATCTCAGTAGACACTTATTAGAAACATGGCAAAGAACATTCAACCCTCATGAAATGGGGAAAAACACCATTGTAAGCCAAATTTTAGGAAGAACATCCAAAAAAAGATGACAATACTGCTATTTTTCTTTGGTATTATTATAAAATACTTCATGACATTTTTGAGTACACAAAGATACAAAAACGGAAAAGTTGGTTAAATTCTTCATTAATCATCACATAAATCTGAATATAATTTTTAACCTCAATGTCTTATCCAAAGCCCCTATGCCATGCTATCCTTCCAATCACCATAGATGAAATATCCAAAACAATAATTAACCATTAGAATTACAACTGAAGTATTTTAAATTATTTAATAAGAGTATCACTAAGAAACTTGGTGTTTACAGTGACCGACATGAATCTATAATCTATTTTAGGTAGAAACTTTAAAGGTTTTCTTTATTAATTAGGAATGTACTAAACTACATTATATAAAAAATTTGAATGATAAGAGTATAATTAGCCCCAAATATTATTTCCAACACTTACAAATTCTCCATACTGAACATACGTTACAATATGTAAATTATAATATATATAAACTCTACTAAGTGAATATGTAACATAAATAAGCTGTGACTTATAATGTAATAGGGTTTGGCTGGTATCTCCTGCAATATATCTCTGACTAAATTTTGCTTTAATTTTCAATTATAACATACACTGAAAACCATTCAATTTCATTTAATCACTCGGTTTTAAAGACTTAAACCCAGAAAAGTCTTTTTTAAAGGGAAAACTAATAAAATCAAACAAGTATATCCAATTCATATCTAATGCCTTTTGTCAATATGTGGATGACTTTATAAAGTATACAGTTTATCTTCAACATTAAATGCACTGGGAATATTGTGATTAATCATTTAACTAATGACACCTGTGTTGACTTCAGTGCACAGGCCTCCAGATGTGTGCGGGTAAAAATAATAATAATAATTTACTATATTTTAAGAAGTCAGAAAGAGAAATAACCAGTAACAGATGCCTAAAATATAACTTTCTATCAATCCTAAACTATTTAGGACTTTGCCCCCAAAAACGTCTTTGTTCACATTTGTCAGTGAAAATTATACCCATGACTAGCTTAAAATTTCAAAAATCTGAGCTATCAAAGATCCCATGTACTTTATCTAAGTATCACCTTGACATTTAAGTGTCAAAAGAATTCTGTCTCAATGTTTTTAAAATTACTCTCTCCACCCTCCAACATACATTCCAAAATTTCTTAAAGGTATTGAGGGTACCATTTTGGAAAAAAGTAAAAATGAAATTCAATTTATACCAAATGGGGTTGAAAATATTCTAATCTATGCTGATTTTCAGGAGCATCAAATTCTCATTCATTCCTTAATAGTGAGGCTACTCTAACTATAAACAAACTAATCTCCAACAAAGTTTCTTCAAATAAAAAAATGTGCCTGATTATATAAAGAAAAATACAAAAAAGACAGATGACAGTTCCAGAAAGTTCTAAATGTATACTCATCATCACAGGTGAGCGTAAAAGACAAGAGCAATAGGAGCAAATAGCATCATTATGCTCATGAATATGACAATAAAGCCACACTAAATCTAGTCATTCTGACATCAATTTACACGTGTTCCCGCTTAAGCTGTATAAAGTAGGTTAAAACTTTTCAAATAAAATTTCATTTCTGTAGGTTATCATGATGCAAAAATATATATCCTAGAGATCTAATGTCTATATTCAATGGCTAAAGAAACTCGTACCTAGCATAGCACCATTGTACTACTATATTTTCTCCAAAAAGGACCAAAAATATCAGTAAAGATCTTCAAAGCACCAACCTAAAGCAAGTTATAAATGATGCTACCACCAGACTATTGGTAAGTTTTTTGTTATTTGTTGGCAGAAGTCTGACACAGGGGCTCAAAATAATTTACATAACCATTTATACTTTTTCTTATGTCTTAAAAAAAAAAGGAAATTCAAACAATTCTCTTCACCAATTATTTTTAAAATATGTACCTGGCAGAATGATTCCGCTACAAAGTCATGTTGACTTTGGTTCCCTTTGTTGATCAATGGTTTGATTCTCCCATAAAATTCTCCAAAACCATTACCACTCTCACCTTTTCCAAGTCCTCATGCCCTACACTCATCTCAATTCCCTCATTCTGATCTTCCGTACTACTAAGTCAAGGGTATCCAATATAAACACCACCATGTCATATATAACACATGCCAAGTGCAAAATCACAACCTCTGATTTCTTCTTACTCCCAACACTTCATTATCAAGCAAGTTGCCAAAGCTCCCTTGTTATTCCTGTATCGTTCTTCACTTGTTTTCTAATAACAACCTGTTTCAGGCCATCAGTCCTTACCTAAACTATTTTGACAATTTACTGATTAGCTTCCTGGACTCTGTCTCCTTCTTTCTAACCTTCCAAATTAATTCTGCTGGGTTAATTTTTCCCAAACTGCCTATCTAAAGGAAAACTCACACAGAGCAAACAAGCAAACAAAATCCATGCCCCACCTATCTAAGGATAAAGTACAAACTCATCTTTGGCTTACAGCCTTCTATGATTAGGCCCCCCAAAACACCTGTACTTGCAACCATTATTTCACAGACAAATTATATGCATTGTTTTTCCACCTCCCAACATCTACTGCTTTTGGAAACCCCTTTTCTACATTTCTATCTTTGGAAAACCCTGTTCAAATGTTGCTGTTTCATGTTGTACACAACTGGAAATAATTTCCCCTTTTTTTCAACTGCTGTTGCACTTTATCAGTTGATTAATCCTCCCCACCACCACACCAGCAGCAGCAGCAGCAACTGGAAGGAAACAAAATAACTCTTACCCAGAAGCCCTATAGATAAACAGTCAAAAGCAAAGTTGCTCCAGTGTAGTTGGGGATGAGGAGGGAAGGACTTAAGAGTTCCAACCTGCCAAGGTAAGCACCTGCATAACACTGGGTTGGCCAAAAAGTCTGTTTAGTCTTTTACTTAAATAAAAGACACATTATTTTTTCATTTTCACCAATAACTTCATTGTTTGGCTATTTTGAGTAGGTCAGCTATCTCCCATATGGTGTAACATTGTTTTCAATGTCTCGATTTGATCGGTATCAACTTTAACTTGTCTACCCAACCATGGAGCACTGTCCAGGGTAACATTCCAGCACGAAACTTTGCAGACCACTTTTGACATGTTCAATCAGTCACCGTACCTTCTCCACACACTGCCCAAATCTTTTTTTGCATTTCAGTTGTATTTTTACCTTTCTTGAAATAATAAAGCATAATATGCTGGAAATGTTGCATATTTTCTTCCATCTTCAGTATTAAAACGGCTACACAAAAATTCACCAATTTTGGTTAAGTTCTTTTTTTTTGTAATGCCTGCTGATACGACAGCTGTCACAATACAATCTAACAAAACTGTTTCGAATGAAGTTCAAGATAACTAAGCAGCTACTAGAGTCATCTTCCAGAAAAATCAAAACGAACTTTTTGGCCAATCCAATACTGAAAAGCTCAAACTTGGTTTGAAAACTACTGATGTATTATTTCCACTGAATCCAAAGACAAATATCTACCTAGGGGGTCAAATTGGGTCAGTGCAGCCTCTAGTTAACTGTGACCTTGGTCTTTTCCTGAGCCCCAAGTATAAGACCATAAGGCTGCTGTAAGGATTAAATGAGACTGTATGTAATGCACTCAGTATTGAAAAATGGCAGTTAATAGCATTCTCTCTCTGTACCATTCAGTACCATTTATAGGAAGCACTCAACAAATATATTTCCAATGAATAAATCATTTACTATGTGCTAATTACTGCTAGGGAACTTGAAGGCTGATGGCGCTAAGAAGAGAAACATGCTCCATAACAAAAAGAACAAAAGACAACAATACTACTTCTACCAAGCATTACATATACAACAGAATACAAAACTGGGGGGAAAAAGTTATTTGAATGTTTAGTACTTCAGAAGAAAAGTATAATTTTGAAACTTTTATTTTCTCCCAAATTTTTTCACAGTTCATCACATCTTTCAATGAGGAATGTTTAATAGCTGAGTAGTAACATTTAGTCACAATTGCTTATTGCTTGTTCATTCCACAGAACCAGTGAACTAGGCTAATCAAATAGTCTTACAAAGTAGTTTTTACTGTGTAATACCCCGAGTCACACCTCTCACTATACTCTCCCAAGCTTCAATATCTTGATTTTGGGATTTTTCACTCCACTGTATTTTTTTATAGCTCTTGTACATCTGTATGCACACTTAAACAACATATGCTATTGTTCGTTGTACTTTCATATTTTATCTGAATAACCATACTAATTTTAAAAGCATTTTTGGAAAAAATTAACAATATTTTTTAATTTAAAAGTTTTTAATAGTAGAAAATAATTATCAAATAACCCACAAATTCAACGATTACAAATAAAATTACAAATAAAATATTCATCAAAAATAGTTCAAATTCTAAGTAAATTAAGTACCAAACATCATCCGAAATCCAAATCCCTAAATAGATTAGGAGGGAGGAAAGAAAGTGCCCTAATAGTCATTGAATGCCAACTTTATGCCAAACTCTATACTATGCACTTTACATGCATCATTGTTATGGACTGAATGTCTGTGTCTTCCAAACTCCAAAATTCTTATTTTGAAGCCCTACCCCCTAATGTGATGGTTTTTGAAGATGGTTTTTGAAGGTAATTAGGGTTGTATTAAGTCATGAGAGTAGAATCCTTATGATGAGATTATTAGTGCCATTTGCAGGGGTGTCCAACCTTTTGCCGTCTCTGGGCCACACTGGAAGAAGAGTTGTCTTGGGCCACACATTAAATACATAAGCACTAATGAAAACTGATGGGCAAAAAGAAAGTCTGTGCAATTTTCATGATTTCTGCCACCAAGGGTAAGCAAAAAAGTCCTCATGTAATAAACCCTAATTATGCAGTGGTCCTTTTGATAATCTTCTAAAATTGTTGAGCAGGTCCTAAGTTTGTGATGACTAACATAGAAAATGTACATATCTAAGTAATAAAGCAGTATAAAACTTATTAATAAAACTAAGTAATGTTTTAAGTAAATTTGCGATGTTGTGTTGGGCTGCATTCATAACCATCCTGGGCCGCAGGTTGAACACCCCTACGTTACAGGGAAAGACACCAGAGACCTTTCTCTCTCTTCTCCACCCTGTAAGGACATAGTAAGAAAGCAATAATCTCTAAGACAGGAATAGAGCCCTGACTAGAAAATGAATCAGCTAATACCTTCCTTTTGGATTTTCCAGGCTCCCAAACTGAGAAAATTCCTGTTGTTCCAGACACTCAGTATATGGTATTTTGTTACAGCAGTTAGAGCTGGCTAATACAATCACGTAATCCTTATATGACTTTAATTATTATCCACAAATTCCATATAAAGAAGCTGAAACTTAAGAAAGTAACAGTTCATCGTGGCTGGGTGGTTCAGTTGGCTGAAGCATCATCCCACATACCAAATGGTTGCGGTTCTGACCCTGGTTAGGGCACATACCCCGATCGGGGTGCATACAGGAGACGGCAGATTGATGTTTCTCACATCAGCTGTTTCTTTCTCCCCTCCACTCTCTCTCAAATCAATAAAAATATATCCCTGGGTAGGGATTAAAAAATAAAACCAAAAAAAAAAAAGGGTAACAGTTCAAGGAAAAATATAATAGTCAATCTCACTCACAGAAATCAAATCAAAATGATGCAATTATATTTTTAATCTTTCAGGATCGCAATGACTAAAATGTTTAACATGGAGTATAGACAATCTAATGAGTGAAACGGTGAACTGTAGACAAGACTGTTGATTAATGTAACTGCTCCCAAAGGCAATTTGAAAATATATGTCAAATTTCAAAATGCACCTGGTCCTAGGTGAGGTCTCACAACCCAAGCAGGGTCACAAGGGCATTCCTGTGGAGGGGGAGCACTGCACGGTTGGTGTGTCAGAGCCTGAACAGGGTGAAGAAGTCATCCAATACTGGACTGAGGAGGGGAGAGGGCGGCCTGACATTGTTGAATGTTGAAGCCCAAGTGGAAAAAGGAGGTCATCTGTGGGTGGAGGGGTAACAAAGACTGGTTAGGGAGGAGGAGTATGACCAAAAGGACAATATATTTATGATAATAAAGCCACACTTCTCACTGTTGGGGAAGGGTATTACAAATATGCAATGAAAAGAAACAGAATAAACCCTGTGATACACAGATATTGATGCTGTGTGAACTCATGATTTTATATGAATACATGTGTAAAAGTTTATACATGTATACACACACTTTGATGGTGACATGTCAAAAGGTCACAGAACATAGCTTGAAGGGCTTCCCAATGTTCAAATATGGCACAATTTGAGGATCTAAGTAAATAATAGCAATAAATAATAACCACTGAATGAGCACCCATGAGTCTGTACTGATACAAATAAGCAAATAAACAAACTGAAAGTTTGATGATGAATAGAATAATGTACAATGGGGGGACCCCCCGAAAAAACCAGAATTATCTTCTGGCTTTTGTAGTATAGGCTTCCCTTGCCAGGTGAGTATTCTAGGAACTGATCTGTATCAGTGTATCAGCTGGTGTTGTGAAAGGCTGCATTCATTCAGCTTCAGTGATTTTTTTTTTAAAGACTTTCAATGAGTTTGCCCATTTCATGATGGGTGATTTATGAGCACACCTGCCCACACTGTGCTGAGTGTTCAGTGGTTTTTGACCAAAAAATCCTCCATATCTAGCCCCAAGCGACTGACTTTTTTTTTGTTTCCCTAAATGAAAAGTCCTCAAAGGAAAATGTTTTGCCAATGTGTTAAGAGAGGAAACAAAAATGGCAGATGCACTAAAAGGCATCAAAATCAACAAGTTCAAAAACTGTTTTGAGCAGTGAAAAAAAGTCTCGATAGTGTATTGCATGAAATGGAGAGTACTTTGAAGGTGACTAAGTTTAAACATGTAAGAATGAGTACACGATTTTTTATAAATAAGTTCTGTGGGGTTTTTTTGGGTCCCCCACCTCATATGTACATGGTTTCAAAATCCCTCCTCACAAAATACCTATTAATTATGAAGGGAAAATGAGTAATCTAACAATGGAAAACTCTCACACATTATCTTAATAAAGTGATCAAAGTGATCATTATCAGTAATGGAACAAATGAAAATCATGTTCTTCCTGACAGAATGCAATAAGACACAGCATTGTGACTATGATATTTCTGCCAATGTGCAGAACCTGAATCTAATTATACAGAAACAATGAGAAAAATCAAAGTTGAGGTACATTCTATAAAATAAGTGGCCTATAATATTCAAAATTGTCAAAATCACAGAAGTTAATAAACTGATAACTGCTCTAGATTGAAGACTAAAGGGACATGACAACTGAATATAGAAACCCATGATTCTGAACGAAGACATTATTGAGATAACTGAAGAAACCTGAAAGAGATCTGTGGATTAGATAATAATAATGTAGAAGTGTATTAATTTTCAATTTTGATGTTTGTACTGTGGTTATGTCTTTTTAGGAAATTCACGTTAAAATATTAAAGGGTGATATGCATCAGGTTGGCAACTTAATTCTAAAATGGTTCAGGGAAAAAAGGTTGTTTGTGCTTTCAATTACTCTGTAAGTCTGCAATTATTTCAAAGTAAAAAATTATACTAAAAAAAATTAAAATGCACCTGCCAATTTGATTTGGAAAATTCTTCTCTAAGAGTTTATCTGACAGATAGGAACAAAAGCTAAATAGATTATTTAACATGCATACAAGGGACTAGGAGTGCACAACTGTTAGAAAGCATGAAGTAAATTTTTATATTAATGTAAACATATGTCTAAAATATAAAATATAAGTAGGAGGCTAGTATATATAAAATAGCCCTCTGTGTGTATGTAAAAATTACATAGAAGCACACATAAAATTTTATATATGTGTGTATGTATGTGAATATATATATATGTGTGTGTGTATATATATATTCTGGATATTTAGCTATGTTACTTCTCAGAACAGTTTTATTAGTATATATTAATTGGTTTAATCTCTTAGGCTAATTTTGTATCCAACAAAATCTTACTAATTCAAATTAACATGAAAGGGAAAATTGTCTGAATTATAAACCGAAGAAATATACAGAAACCTGAACAAAACAAAGTAATTTCAAATGTTATTTCTCATTCTAAATAGAAAGTTTCCTAAATGAAGTAGGTTCTACACATTCAAACCTGAAGCTAACAAATATTCTGTAAGAACCAATAAATGGTGATTTACTTAATGCTAATAAACCAGTTTGTTGTGAAGGCCTTTGCCTTCACAAAAAAAAATTCTTTGCTTTTCCTTTTAGCTTTAATGAGTTTTACTACGTAACTATGAACATTCTGAACAAATTACTGCTCACAGCATAAACTCAGAACAAGAATAAACTACATATTCTGCAAAAGCTGGTAAAAGCTGCTGAGAAAAATCGTATGTGTCATCAGGTAGACAGTTATTTCTAGGTGCTTTTCAAGCAGTGAATGCTCAACTCCTTATTTTAAATACAGATTCATTCATTCAACAAGCATTCATTGACCACCTACAATGTACTAGGCACTTCACTTAATGTTATTTATAGCTTGGGTTGGGGATAAACCACTCAATGATAAGCTTTTTAAAATCTGAGCCTCAGTTTCCTCAGGATTATGGTGATAATTAGACTATGTAATGTAAATAGTAATGTAAATAAAGTGCCTAACATTGCACCTTATATATGATACACAATGAATAAAGGCTATTTTGAAATATGAAATTTGAGTAAGAAGCGGATCCTGACCTTAATAAGCCAGTTTTCTACTGCATAGTTCAAAATTGGAGGATTATGAATCAACTTCAAAGTGAGTACAGGAAACATGTCTGACAGATAGCTACTATCGAAACAGAAAACAATCCCCACAATATATAATGAATCTCAGAATTGAAAAGAAATGTGCTTTGGGTTAGTTTATGAATTTAGGTAATATGCACACTTACGTCTACTTCCATTAAAAAAAATAAAGAGTATATTAAAAATACAAAGAACAAATGTTCCAGCTGTGTGGTTTTATGATGTAATAGAATCATGATGGGTACAACTCGGGACGATTTTAGCAATGCAAATAATAGCTTAATGTAACAAATTTGTACACCATTCACCACAATTCTTTCTACCACCTTCAAAAAGACCACCCAATAGTAACCTCCTTTTCATACAGGATAAATATTTATCTTAGGTATAACATTTAGCCAATAAAGCAAATAACAGTGAAAAATCTAACTAGCCACAGCGATCTAACAAACAGCTAAAGAGTTTAAAAACTCCAGTGTTAACTGGGCCAGCTGTCCTTAAATTCTAGCCGGTTATGTGACACCGGGAAGTTTCTTAACTGTTCCAAGCTTCAGTTTCTTTACCTGAAAAGTGGTAATATCGATACCTACTTGCCACATTTGTGAAAATGAATTAGACCCTCTTGGTAACCATAAAGCTAATAAAAACAGAGAAGTTTTAGGGTTTTAAAATCCTTACACTCATGTTAGTTCAAAGTAATCAAAATGAGTGAGCAACAAGAGTAAAACAGTAACGCGTGTGAAGCACCAATACCTGACCCTCCCATCGAATTAAACAGGTTTCCTTTGTAAAGTCCTAAGAGTAAGCAGCCCTGGCCTAATGAGAAACAATTCTGCAAGATTTGAAGGCACAGGAAGGCTGCTGAACCAAAAGAAAATGAAGGGGAAGGGTTATGCAGTCAAGGGCGAGGTAAGGTGGCTGAAGAGCGAAAGTGCCAACCACCCGGGACACAGGGAGTAGGAAGGGGCCCAGGGGCCCCGTGGCTCCTCCCAATGAGGAAGCAGAAGGAATTCTGCCTCCCCAGGGAGTCCCGCCGGGACACTCCGAACTCGAGGCCCGCAGCACGGAGGGCCGCACTCGCAGAGCTTTTTAGAGCCGGCTGAGGGGGTCCAAGGTTCCCGCGGGCGCCTCTGGGACGGGCCCTGGCGGCCGCGCCTCCTTCAACCCGAGGCCTGAGTCACCGTCCGCGCGGCCCAGAGGCCGAGACCCAGGCGCCTACCTTCCGCAGGGAACTCCTCGAACTCGTCGTCCTCCTCCAGGAGACCCAAATCTACCGGCTGCTTCTTCTCTGACATCGCAACCTCCCGAACCCCAAATCTCTCAGTCCAGGGCTAAAGTTAGGGCCAGTCGCCCTCGCTGCAGCCTTTACCACCGCTGCCGTCTCAGAGGCCGCTCTACCATTGAGACGCGAGGGAAGAGCAGCCGGAGCGCGCGAGGAATGCTGGGATACTGGAGGTCCGCCCAGCGCTTCCAGCGGGCTTAGCGATCATTAAAAGTTAGAAAGGTTATGTTGTGCCTCTGCGGTCTTCTCCGGAGTCTCTGAATTGAGAAAGTGGATATTAGGGTAGGTTTCCCAGACTGGAAAAGAATCATAATCTGTCGAAAAATTAAAACTTTAGGATTGACGTGTCTGCTAAGATTCATTAAAGGCCTGTTAAATGGAAGGTCCTAAACATGGATTAGCTCCATCCTTAAACCAATTCCCTAAGCATGCATGGTATTAAATATCTCCACATCACAAAAAAGTCAGATTCAGTAATAGCGAAAGTCACTCAGGTCTTGCTAGACAATCCAAACGCAGATTTATTCACCTTACTTTAATCTCCAAACTTTTCCATTCAGTGTTCCTCCATCTTGTAGTTCACTGTAGTGAATACCCTATTAAATGGAGTGTGTAATATTTTACGGTGTTCAAAATACATAATTTTGAATTTTTAAAATATCTAATATCATTTGGAATGTAGTTGTGAACTATATAAAACTCTTGTCAGATGTATATATTATAACCGAATATTGCATAATTAGTTGTAAATTAATAACTGAATTTTTTAACTTACCTGAGGATATGTTTATTGATTTCAGAGACAGAGAGACAGAGTGCAAGGGAGACATCCATGTGAGAGAGAAACATCAATCCAGTGCCTCCCCTAGGCACCCAACCAGGGATTGAACTTGAAACATTTTGGTGCATGGGAGGAAGCTTCCAACCAACTGAGCCACCTGGCCAGAGCAATAATTGTAAATTTTCTTATGTGTGTTTGTTTATGTGTTTAAATTCCATTTCTTCGACAATATTAGTTTATACCACATACCAGGCACTGTGCTGGAAAGTCAAACATGTATAGACAGGGTCCTTCCCCTCAAGGAGCTCACAGTCCACTCAGAGACATGTGAACAGATGGATCACAATGACACAATAATACATTGGAATCTTTATTTTAAAATAAAATTATCTGAAAATTGAACAGAGTGCATGGGAGTACAGAGGGTGGAGCAACTAAATAGAACACACATTTGGACCGGAATTTGGGAACCTACAATTAGATGTAACTTAAAAAAGAAAAAAAGATCTTTATAATACTATTTTGATGTGATTACTGAAAACATTAGCAGTCTTCAAATTAAGCTCCAAATATATGTAATTTGGTATGTTACATAAATAAGTACCAAATTAATGAAAGAAGAAAAATGTGAGGAAAATCTAAAATTACAAATGAATGTAGACACTAAAAATACAGAAAGTATGTAGTATATTTTTTCATATTAATGTCCATTTGTACAGCAAGCATTTGCTAACCTTGGTGAGATATCATAGAGTTTCATACTCTCTATCATGCCTTTTATCATACATATTACATATACTACTAGGAACCACACACCAAATTGAAACCTTGTGAAGGCAGTTTGCTATAGACATCAAAGAATAAAAAACAAATCACAGGCCTGAGTAGCCACTTTGTACAGAGATAAAGATTTGCCCAAGGACAAGTTTGTAGAGACAGTAAGATTAATGGTTGCCAGGAGATGGTACTAAGACTGCTGTTAGACTTAGGGTTTCTTCGTGAGGTGGCAAAAACATTCCGATATTGGTAGTAATGATGACTGAGGATAGCAATGGCAGATAGTGATGATGGTTGCAGAACACAATGACTACAATGAACACCACTGAAACATACACTTCAAAATGGTGAGTTTTATGTTATGTGAAATATATCTTTATTTTTAAAATGTTATAAAAATTTTGGCCCATGAGGCAAGAATCCAAAATCCTACTTCCTGTACCTGTTATTTGACTTATCTGATATATGATGACATTTTGTCAATTCTTAGTGAAAGAAAAAAATCAACAGCAATATAGTGATTTTCTCCCTAAAACTGAATGTATTCAATTTAAAGGAATAATTGAGAAACAACCTTATGTTAAGTCCTCATTTTAAAAAATTTTATTGATTTATTAAATCCAGAATGCTGGAACCACTGGATAACTTCTCATTTCAGTTATCATGACACATGGCACAATGAGCAATTTCTCATTTTAATGGTCACGACACAGAGAAAATGATAGCATTAAAGTGTAAGAAGTATTAGAGGCATTATTGCTTAGTTAAATTAAGCATATAAGAATACATATTTGATGGACCAGGATATAAATCCATATTAAAATTACTACTAAACAGGAATTTTAGGCAAATTACTGAATTTCTCTAAAGTACATTTTAGTTACTTGCAGAGTTATAATGAAGATTAAATGAGATTATATAATGTACATAGTTTATGAGAACTGCCCAGAGAAAGTCCAGCCATTGTTAATATAACAAGAACGGTTTGTGCGACATCAGTATTACCTGGCAACCAAGGAGAGTGGCACGGAATGTGCATGTATGAACAATGACGACTTCACTGTACTTGTCAGTGGGGGCAGTAGATAACCCTGACCAAGCATGTGTACTGTGTGGCCGTCACATTCAAAATGACTGAGTAAAGCAATGAATCTGCATCAAATTTTGCATTAAGGTTGAAAATTCATCCACAAAAACTATTTGGATGATTCAGAAGGCCATAGCTATGGGCAACTAGTGATTGGCAGCTTCATCGTGACCTTGCACCTGCTCATGCATCATGTCTTATGCAGAGTGTTTTGGTGAAACATCAGATCACCCAGGTGACTCAGCCCCCTACAGCCCAGATTTGGTGCCCTGTGACTCCTGGCTTTTCTCAAAACTAAAATCGCCTTTGAAAGAGTAGTGATTTCAGATTGCCAATGAAATTCAGGAAAGTATGGCGGGGCAGCTGATGATGACTGGGAGAACTGTGTGATCCCCCAAGGGACCTACTTTGAAGGGGACTGAGGCATTATTGTCCTGTGTACAATGTTTCTTGTATCTTGTATCTGCTTCAATAAATGTCCCTATTTTTCATATTACATAGCTGGATACCTTCTGGACAGACTTCATATACCTGGCATGTAATAACTGATCAATACTTGTTAGCTATTATAAACTACGAGACTTAAATTTTAAAATATCATATCTTGCATACCAATCCTAAAAGTCTCTAAATGTGGATTTTGTTTCTTAGATGGTATCTTGGTGATACTTTGTGAGGAAATCAGCCCCTCCACACGTTAATAATAATATAAATAACAGTTACTAACATGTATTTAGTGCTTACTTTGTATCAGGCACTGTGCTAAGCCCTTTCTGTATGTTTACTTATTGAATCCTCCTCACAACAGCCCTATTACATGAATACTTAAAATTTAAACCTGTTTTGGACTTGAGTGAACTGAGACGCAGAGAGGTGGTAATGTGGCAGCAGTCACAGCACTACGACTCGGTGGAGCTATTATAGCCTAAGGGCTTTCTTAAATATAGGAAACAAACTGTGTCAAAGTATGGAAAAGCAGATAATTAACACATGAATCCCTACAATCATACCTAAACATATATACATTTGGGAAAATAGCAAAACACATAAATGTAGAAATGAAGGAGAAAATCAAATAAAGGAGAGAATAGAATCTTGGGGTTGAGCTAGTGGTTAGGATCCCTCCACAACTCTACAGAGAAGCATTGTAGTCAAAACTATGCCTTTACTGACATGTATAATATAGCATGTCTGTAATTGGTTGGTTATATTTAACTTCATAGGAAATCAAGTTAGCAGATTTTATCGTAGATGATTTCATTGTCTTGAGCAAAAAAATTTTTTCCCTAAAAATCCCATTTGAGATTGACACGGTCTCAGTCACATCACAAATAACCGGAATCCTAATGTTTTCTATGGTAGGCAGAATGGATCATACAAGGTTGACCTCGCTGTATCTATCTCTGTCCAGGAAGAAATGGTGAGTAGCTGTTAAATGGCCCTTATCTGGAGGAAGGACCAATTTCAAAGGCATCTTCATTTTGATCTAAGGAGGGCACAGCTAATTACCCAGCCATGAGAAACTGAGGAGGGAAATCTGTGATGTCTTTTCAAGGTATGTAAAAAACTTAGGCTGTACTTATGGCCTTCTGTGACCAGGTTATTTCACTTAACATAATGCTCTCCAGGTTCATCCATGTTGTTGAATAGCACAGAAGTTTCTTCTTTTTAAAGACTGAATAATATTCCATTGTATGTGTACACCACATTTTCTTTGTCCATTCAGGTTATTTCTATATCTTGGCTATTGTGAATAATGCTGCAATGAACATGGGTGTACAAATACCTCTTCAAGGTCCTATATTCAATTCTTTCAGATAAATGGCCGAGTGGGATCGTGGGATCATACAGTCATTCAAATGGTATTTCTTGAGATACTTTTGTACTGTTTTTCATAATGGCTACACTATTTTGCATTTCCACCATCAGTACATAAGGGTTACAGCTTCTCCACCTCCTTGCTAATACATGTTACCTATTGGGGTTTTGTTTTGTTTTGCTTTTTCGTAACAGCCATCCTGATCGATGTGAGGTGATATCTCATTGTGATTTTGATTTACATTTCCCTGATGGTTCATAATGTTGAGTAACTTTCACATACATGTTGAACACTTGTATGTCTTCTTTGGAGAAATATCTGTTCCAGTTCTTTGCTAATTGGGTTATTTGGCTTTTTTGCTAATTGAGTTGTAGGATTTCCTAATATATTTTGGAGTTTAGCCCCTTATCAGTTATGTATAGTTTGCACATATTTTCTCCCATTCTATATGTTGCCTTTTCACACTGTTGGTTGTTTGTTTTGCTGTGCAAAATTCTTTAGGTGGATATAGTCCCATTGTCCTGTTTTTGCTTTAGTTGCTTATGCTTTTGGTGTCATATCCAAGAAATCAGTACCTAGACCAATGTTATGAAACTCTTTCCTATGTTTTTTTCTAGGAGTTCTATAGCTTCAGGTCTTACATCTAAATTTGTAATCCATTTTGTGTTTATTTTTGTAGGTGATATATGTTTAATGGTTTGGCTTACAGGGGAGTGGTAAAAATAAAATATAAGAACATTTTCTTTTAAAAACATAAAACTTGAAAATATGTCACTTTTGATATAAAGAAATATTTTTCATCCTCTTTTCTCAAAATGATTTCACAGTGTTTATGAATTTTGCTCTGAAGTTCATGCTGTGCAGATGTCACATGTAGACGAGTTTCCTCCCCTCTCAGAGTTCATATCCTAGTAGGTTCTTTAGCTTCCACCGGTCTACCTGGAACAAAGCTTCTAAAATTTTTCTGGAGCAACTATTTGGAACTAGTTATATTTCTAAAATTTAATGTGCATTCATATCTCTGGTGATCTTATTAAAATGCAAATTCTGATTTAGTTGGTCTACCTAAGGCCTGAAATTCTGTTTTTAACAAGCTCCCAGGTGATGTTGATTTTGCTGGTCTGGAGACCATATTTTAAGAAGCAATGGTTTATAGCAACATTGAAATGAAAAACAAACTGACAGTAACCAGAGAGGAGGAGGGAGGAGAGTAACGGGAAAAGAAGGGGAAGACTCATCCAGGAACATGATAAAGGACCCAAATGGGGAAAGGAATGGGGGTTGGAGGTGAGGGGGAGCTGGGGAAAGTGGTGGCAGGAAAACATTGACAAAACGAGATGAAACAATACAAAAGAAATAGGGGGAGGTTAAGAATAGTATAGGAAATTGAGAAGCCAAAGAACTGATATGTATAACCATAGACATCAACTATGGAGGGTGGGGAGATGATGGGATGGGGAGCAGGGTGGAGGGGGTAAAGGGGAGAAAAAAATGGGACAACTGTAATAGCTTAATAAATTATACCAAAAAAAAAAAAGAAGAAGAAGAAGCAATGGTTTAGATTAAATGAAAGTAAGGGAAAATATCTGAGTTTCTGAAAATTGATACAGCTAGTACTGCATGACTAGTGTATAACTTGTTATAGCTCCTTGAATTGTGTAGGGAAGGAGAGACTGCCCTATTCTCCCAGGTTCAATAGCTAGGTCTATAAAATAAATTGACAACAGGAGTGTTAGTAGGAGAAAAGGTAAACAAATTTATTAACTTTTTACATGCAGACTAGGGAATCACAGGGGGAAAAAAGTGAATATCCCCCAAAGCAGTGAGATTTGAGAGTTTATATACCATATTAATAGGAGAAGGGGGCATATACGCAATTTAGGGGAGAGTAGATGATTTTTAGGAAAAATGCCATTAGAGGAAAAGATGGGAGGTATGAATTTGTGGAAAAAATTGTGTAGCTCTGGCATCGACTTCTAGTCTCCTTCCTGGTGATGAGTCAATCCTGGGGAGGGGATTTATGACAAAATTGGATTTTCTTGGAGGATCTGCCTTCAGGCAGATAGGAGGAGTTCAGAAAAACTTCTCCCTGCATTTTTTGTTTTTCAAATACCTTCAGCTCAAAATAGTCAATATACTAAAGCAGCATATTTTGGGATGACATGTCCAAGATTCCTTCAACATCTATACTGAATTCAAATGTTTGCTTCTCACTATTAGAACTTTTCCTCTGATATATTCTTGCTTCTTAAACATTAGGAAGCTTAGATGTTTTTAGGGGGATATATTTCTGTGAGCAACTCACGTCTTCATTAGTATTATGAGTATCTATATTCAATAATTGACTCTGGTCTTTGAGAAGAATTACAAATCCAATAAAAGAAGATTCCTTGGCTCTTATCATGACAAAATCCTTGGACAAATAGAAATATGAAAAATCATAATTGTAGAACAATTCTCTAAAATACCTAGATCTCATTGTAAAGCAATTAATAATGAATACAAAAAGAGTTATATAAATCCAAATGCTAATGGTAAGTACTTAATCTACTACAAAGTAAAAGCCCAGTCAAAAAAGACCCATCTTGCACCAGAATACATGTTGAAAAATTGATATTTGCATGCCCAAGACTTGTTTGAAAAGGCGATTATGGTCTCACAAGTAAATCATAAGAATTTTTAAAATTTTGTAAATGCTGTATTTATATGACAGACAAGAACCACTCTGAAGGAATCATTATGGTTTGGGAAATGATATGCAATTTCAAAATCATCTAAATCATTTCAATTGCCTGTATTTACATTTATATAATGGGTATTTATAATGGTGATTATTTTAGAACTTACCTTGTTTTCCAGAATCTCACATTGGTTTCTATGGGAACAGGAATGGCTCTGAAGAAGAGTGTTTTTAAGAACTCCTTTTTACATTCAGTGACTGCTAACTGAACTGCAAATTCTATTTGTCTGTTAACGTTTTTTAACTCTTAAATTTTAATACAGAAATAAAAGTTGGGCATTCTAGCTACATAATTCATTTGAAAAAATAAAAGCTATTTTTATGAAACATCTGGCACATTGAAACATTTGAAAACAAAATAACAAGTTTTAGGAGCTAGTAATCTGTTCAGTTTTTAAAATTCATTAGTGATTAATCCACGCTGGCCATGTGCTTGTGCCTGGAAAATTGTGTAAAAAAACTTCATCTGATATATCGTTTCAATACATTTTCCACTGCCATATATATGTATATGTGTGTGTGTGTGTGTGTGTATTTATATGTTTTCTTACTTTTGTAAAAATCCCGTTAAAAAGCAGTACAAAATATTCTGTGTTTAAAGTAATCCTCTGCCATTGCCTCGCCCATCCTGTGCTATTATTTACACTTGTACTGTGTTGTATCTTTACCATGTCCTCACCAGCTGGAACTTATTTTTTACTGTTTTTGAAACAAGCTCATAAGTCTTCATATTTCAATTTTTCTTTTTCTTGGAATAGATTTTTAGATCATAAAAAGCCCAACTTGTAACTTATGTATTACATTTGTGCAGTTTACTATATTTAATGTTTCCCCAATTTCATATTTTCTCATAAACTTCATTTTTTTAAATCCCTGGAGAAATGATATTTCAGTATATTTTTATTTAATTCCTTCTCAAAGTAATTAAAACCCACTAAAAATAAGAGAAGCCTATTTCAAAAAAGAGTGCTAAAAATGAACTTTCGTTATATCTAAACTGTAAAAGATGCTAGTTGAAAGCACATGGCATCCCATAACCAGCTTATGTAATAGCTACTCCAGTTATTGCTGACATATAATCTGTGTCTTAAATCCAGAAAGTACAGGTTGATGGCAGACTGCCAGGCAGGGTGGAATAAGCGAGTGTTTCTTTACCTTTCTTGGGTTGGTGGATTTCTGCCCGCGATCAGTGTGGCCCTGGCTGAGGTCAGGATTGCTAGAGACTGACGATGACGGTTTGAGAAGTGAAGCTGCAGGCATTGTGTGACCAAGAGACCATCCTGTACCGCACTGACCTGGATAAACTCCAAGAAATAATTTTTTTCTTTCTTAAAAGTATTTTTATCCAGATTTGATTTTAGGAAATAAATTAGTGATTACTATACTTTGAAGAGTGGAAAGATAAATACTTGTGGGAAATACGTAACCAAATGTTTTGGGGAAATGATTGTTTGGCTCTTTTATTTTTGAAAACTCAGTTTTGGTTCTTTCTGGTTTTTAAAAATTTATTTTAATTTCCTTTTAAATTTTATTTTTAATTATAGTTTACATTTAATGTTATTTTGTATCAGTTTCAGGTGGACAGCATAGTGGTTAGGTAATTATATACCGTACAAAGTGATCACCTGATATTTCAAGTACCACTGGGCACCATAGAGTTATTACAATATTATTGACTATATTCCTTATGCTGCATAAAAGTTGATTTCGAAGTGAAGCAGAAAACAAGCTGAAAAGTAAAAGCAAGTGGTATGTTAATCTTCAGAAGAGAAAATTTATCTCACATAGTGTCTGAATCTGAAGGTGAGGAATGTGATGATCAGAGCTACTCAAAGTGGAGTCCATGGACCAGCACCCCACTGAGATAAGATAAATACAAAAAGTAAGCATAAGCATTTAGAAACTTTAAGCTGACATAGCCACTTCATCTGACTTTGTGATTTTGTGTTTTACAAAAATCAGTCCATGGCATTTGGGAATTTAAAAAACTTTGCCCTTCACTACAATTAGTTGGAGATGTAGTGATCTAGCACAAGTTACTGTAAGTCAGCAAGAAAGAGTGTCATTTGAATTTCGTAGTATTGAAAATAACTTATCCCATGTGATTCTACCTGAAAGCTGGGAAGTGAAGGATTTTTATCTCTGAAAGGTCTCTTTCTAGCCCTAGAAAAACATATTTATTTTCATTAGATTACAGCAAAAGAGGCTGAAGCGGACATTTTCTCCATTGCAGATATAAAAGCGACAGTGCTTAAGTGAGATGTCTGATATTACACAATTACCATCAAAATTTTAAAGTCAAGTGAAGAGCATTGCATATTTGGTATTCTGATGAACAAAAGAAAAACACCCTAGGTTGATTATGGCAACAAATTGGCTAGACTGTATTTGCTATCTCAGATGGCAGTGCTTTGTTTTAAAGTTTCAGAAGGAAAAGCATTGTATTTATTTGTTCAATGGACCACTAGTGAAACTACATATACTAAAAAAAATCAAAGTGAAGAATTGAAAGGAATTCAATAAACCAAGACCAAAATTAAACAAAGGGAATGAAGAAAGATTAAAGTAGGATGCATATATAGTTTGGCTAAAGAACCAGTAGAGCAGAAAAAGCATGAAATCCCAAAATAGAAGGGGGCTTGCTACCTTGGACTACAAATAGGAGAAATAAAATGAAAATATGAAAGGAAAGTTTAGACCAACATTGGGAATTTTTGTTAATTGTTAAAGTACTAGGTTAGCCGAAGGGGTGCCTAGTGAAGACATGTAAGCCTCGCTGAGCAAAACTGGGGACATTGTATTGTGGAGGGCGGCATTTCAAAGGCAAGGCTCAACCAGGAGGTCTTTTCCAGCTCTAATTTCTGCTGACCCATAGCTCTGTGAGGAATAGTTTCTAAGTTGCTTGATCAAACCAGACAAAACTGAACACAAGACTAAAACCCCAGACAAAACAATATCGGCCAAAACTGAAACACTCCCCTCTAAAAGAAAAAAAAAAACCCACCCTAAATCTTGTATCATACCCCAGAGACAACAAATTCAGGCTCTGGCAACCAGCCCAGAGGAATAAATTCCAGAGACAGGACCCTTCAGGGATAAAGCCCAACAAACAGGTTGGGAGATTTCAACTTCTCAGATAAGTTTACAAAACCTCCCAGCTGATCTTAATACTAGAGTAGGCTCAAGAGTGAAATAGAAAAAAAACCAAAACCTATGACAGAGCCTGGTCTATGACTGAGCTAATTTATTATTCATTCTACATGGGTTTTTGGAGCACCTGCCATAGGCCAGCAGCACTCTAGGGTGCCGTACATGGGTGAGCAAAACAGACAAGATATCTGCTCTAATGGCACTTACATTTTAGTGTGAAGAACAATAAGCCATACAGGATAATGTATCATAATTGAAGGAGCGTGAAGTGCTAATGGGGGTTAAAAAGCAGAGTAAGGAAGTTGAAGTGGGGGTGGAATCTGGGCAGTTGGTTATATTTAGTAGTGCACTCAGGGTAGAACTCATGGAGAAGGAGAGACACCTGAGCAAGACTTGAAGGAAGTGAAAGGAGATGGCCCAGTGGATGCTGGAGGAAGAGCATCCCAAGCTGAGGGAATCATCCAGTACAGCAGGAAGGTGGAAACAAACCTGATGTGTTTGAGGCACAGGTAGGAGGTCAGTGTGGCTGGAGGAGAGTGAGCTAAGGAAGACTATTACAAGTACTGTCAGAGGGGCTTTGTAGACCCTTAGGGTCTCATCTTTTACTCCATCTGAGTAAACTATCCACAGCATCTTGAATCAAGAATCCCAGGAACTCGGTGAGGAAACTAATTCACACCAGATGTCAACCTTCCTGGGAAACTGCTCCACCCACACGTCAGCTGTGTTTCTGTGTACTCCTTTAGATTGTTCAAGTGGTAAGTTTTAATAATGTCAGCATCATCCAGCATAAGCAGTGTGTCCTTTAATGTGTTCACCTGTCCTGTAGTTACTGCTATGAGAATGAGGAAGAACCTTCGATTTTGGAAATGTGGGTGTTTGCTTGTGTTTATTCTCATATCAACAATGAAATAAATCCAAACAAAATTACATTTGTGATCTTTGTATAAGGTTTGTACATATATGAAATACGTGTTCTGTCATAGAAAATAAACCCATGAATATCAGCAATCCTATTATGAGCTTACACTCTATGAAACCTAATCTTTAGTAGGGGCTTGATAAATATTTAAAGTTAAGGAGGAGCTTAAAAACCAGTTTCAGAGACAGAAATGGAACTGCTTGTGAGAAGTAAAGGCAATATTAAAGAGATTATTAGATGTTTTTAGATATTTTGAAAAAAATGTTATAAAATTAAAGATTAAGTTAGAAAAGCACTGTTAATGTTCATTGATTAATTGAAAAAAATATGTTGAGTGCCTTTTATGTGCCAGGCAAGTTTTCTAGACCCTATAGATAGGACAGTGAACAACATATTAGAAGATTCACCTCAAGCAGTTTGCCAGATCACTCCTGTGTAACAATATGTAGTTGAGGATGTGGGTTGGAGGGTCCATCTGCAACCTAGCATTACCTGTTAAGATGGGACATGCTTAGGAAAGGGTGCTTCATGACCTGTCCCCATTTGGTCATCCACTCTTTGAAAATCCTCAGGCAGAGACTGCAAGCTGAATCTCAGGAACTTTGGAGACGGAAAAGAACACAGCATTTGAGTCATAGGTGCATTGTCCAGTACTGTAGCTGCCAGCCACGGGTGACTATCAAGCAGTTGAAATGCACTTAGTCCCAATTGAGATGTGCTCTAAGAATAAAGTGTACTGGATTTTGACAACTCAGTGAGAAACAGAGAATGTAAACTACTTCAAAAATTTTTATATTGATTGCATGTTGAAATGCTAATATTAATTTATATTGTTTCTTTTTACTTTTTTATGTGTCTACTAGGAAATGTAACTTATATATGTGGCCCAAATTCTGCTAAGTTAGAGGATGTGCATTTGGTCCCCAGATCAGCTCAGTGCTATTGCATAACAATAGCTGACTCTTACTGGGTGTTCGACTCATTAATGGAAGTCTCTCTTCTAAGCATGTTACTTGTGTTTAAACATTTAATCCTAGTAATAGCCTTGTAAAGAACCATTTCTCCAGATGAATAATTTGAGGCACAGAAAGGTCAAGAAATTTGGCTACAAAGAGCAATGAGGCTTTAGAAGTAACTAACCCATTGGCTCTCAAACCCTGTGTTCTATCACCTGCAGGGCTTGTTAAAACACAGATTGCTGACCTCCACCTCCAGAGGTTCTGATTCATTTGATCTGGGGTGTAACCTGAGAATGTGCATCTCTAACAAGTTTCCAGGAGATGTTGATGCCTGCTGATTTGCAAACCACATTTGAGAACTACTGGTCTAATACCACCTACCTCCAATCTTAATAAAGTCCTCAGCCCTTTTGATCCATAGTTTCTTTACCTGAAAGTGTAAATATTTCATAAACCTCCTCATGTACCATAAATTTTAACATTTCGAAGTATACCATTCACAGTTTTTAGTATATTTGCAGTTTTGCAATTTATCATCGCTATGTAATTACAGAACATGTCCACCACTCCAGGAAGAAACCCAATACCCTTTAACAGTCACTCCCCACTTTCCCTTCCCCAGATCCTGGCAACCACTAATCTATAATACTTTCTCTTTCTATGGTTTTGCCTATTTTAGATATTTTATATAAATAGAGTCATATATGTGGTCCTTTGTTTCTGATATCTTTCCTAGCATTATGATTTCAAGGTTCATCCATGTTATAACATGTGTCAATACTTCATTCCATTTTATGGTCCAAAAATGTAAAAGTGTGTGGGCACTCCACATTTCATTTATCTATTCATCAATTGATTCACATTTGGGTTGTTTCTACTTTTTGGTTATTATGAATTTGTGTGGATGTATGTTTTAATTTTTCTTGGGCTATAAGTAGGAGTAGATCCAGTAGGAGTGTAACTGCTGACTCATGGTAACTCTATATTCAACTTTTTGAGGAGCTATCAAACTGTTTCCAAGGAACGGTACCATTTTACCTCCCCATTAGCAATATATGAGGGTTCCAGTTTCTCCACAACCTTGTCAATAATCCTTGCCTTGTCATTTTGATTGTAGCCATCTTAGTGAGTATAAAGTGGTATTTCATTGTGGTTGTTGTTTTTTTTATGGTTTAGGTACATTTTATTGGCTTTCTTTCGGAATATTTCTTTGTGGTTTTGATTTGCATTTGCCTAATGACTAATGATGTTGTTCATATTTTCAAGTGCTTTTTGGCCATTCTAAATCTTCTTTGGAAAAATGTCTATTGAAATCCCTTACCTATTTTTAAATTGGGTTATTTTTTTATTGTTGAGTTATGAATTCTTTATATATTCTGATTACAAGTCCCTTATCATATATATACATATAAAAATGACTTGCAATTTCTCCCATTCTGTGGGTTGTTTTTTCACTTTTTTCATGGTGCCCATTGAAACAAAAAATTTAAATATTTTTTATTTATATATATTTTAAATAAAAATTATGTATATTTAAGGTGTACAACATGATTTGATACACACTTGCGCTGTGAATTGATTACTACAATTAATCCAATTAACATACCTCCTCACCTAATTACCATCAAAAAACTTTTAATGTTGATGAAATCCATATCTATTTTCCATTTTATCACTTTTGCTTTTGGGTCTCTTATAGAAATCATTGCATAATCCAAGGTGATGAAGATTTAGGTCTATGATCCATTTTTAGTTAGTTTTTGTATGTTGTGTGAAATAAGGGTCCAACTTCACTTTCATGTGGATATCGAATTATCCCACCACCACTTGTTGATCATCTTTCTAAAATTTAGGAAAAACTACTTCAAAGACTGTATTAATTACAATGTCTCTTTATATTAACTACAATACTTTTTTTCTCTCCTTGAGTGCTTCCTGTTATTCTATCAAAGCTTTCTAAGCACTCCATTTAGAATAAAACAAATATTCTCTGAATTAGACTTGAGGACAAGATGGAGGCATAGTAGATACACTTCGCTTCCTTGTACAACCAAAAGAAGGACAACAACAAATTTAAAAACAAAAAACAACCAGAACTTCCAGAAAATCAAACTTTATAGAAGTCCGACAACCAAGGATTTAAAGGAGACACATTCATCCAGACTGGCAGGAGGGGCGGAGATGGAGATGGGAAGCCAGGGCAGAGGGGACGCAGCAAGGCAGTGGCGGGAGGGGCGGGCACGGTGGCAGCTGGCAGTCCCACATTTGAGTGTAAATAAACCAAGAGGAGCAACGGGGGAGTGAGACAAACCGTGCAACCCAGGGGTCCAGAGTGGGAAAAGAAAGCCTAAACACCTCTGCTGTAAAATCTGTGGGGCTGCAGCAGCAGGAGAGACTCCCAGTCTCATAGGAGAATTTGTTGTGGGAGCCCACAGGGTCCTAGAATGTATACAAACCCACCCACCCAGGAACCAGCATCAGAAGGGCCCACTTTGCTTGTGGGTAACAGGGGAAGTAATTGAAAGCAGCATTGTTCCCTCTTGGACTCCTCCCCTACATACAGCGCCTCAAAGCAGCACGTGGGTTGCCCTACCCTGGCAAATACCTAAGGCTGCACCCCTTAAAACATAACAGGAGCACCAGAGACAAAAAAATGCGGCCCAAACAAAAGAACAGACCAAAGCTCCAAAAATAGAACTAAGTGATGAAGAGATAGCCAACCTATCAGATACAGAGTTCAAAAACACTGGTAATCACAGAAATGGTTGAATATGGTCACAAAATAGAGGAAAAAGTGAAGGCTATGTCAAGTGAAATAAAGAAAAATACACAGGGAACCAACAGTGAAGGGAAGAAAACCAGGACTCAAATCAACAATTTGGAGCAGAAGGAAGAAATAAACATTCAACCAGAACAGAATGAAGAAACAAGAATTCAAAAAACATGAGGAGAGGCTGAGGAACCTCTTGGACAACTTTCAACGTTCAACATCTGAATCACAGGGACACCAGAAGGAGAAGAGGAAGAGCAAGACATTGAAAACTTATTTGAAAAAATAATGAAGGACAATTTCTGTAATCTGGCAAAGGAAATAGACTCCTAGGAAGTCCAGGAAGCTCAGAGAGTTCCAAAGAAATTGGACCCGAGGAAGCACATAGTAAGGCACATCATCATTACTTTACCCAAGATTAAAGATAAGGAGAGAATCTTCAAAGCAGCAAGAGAAAAGAAGACAGTTACCTATGAAGGAGTTCCCATGAGACCCTCAGCTGATTTCTTCAAAGAAACCTTACAGGCAAGAAGGGTCTGGAAAGAAGCAATCAAAGTCATGAAAGACAAGGACCTCCATCCAAGATTACTCTATCCAGCAAAGCTATCATTTAGAATGAAAGGGCTGATAAAGTGCTTCCCAGATAAGGTCAAGTTAAAGGAGTTCATCATCACCAAGCCCATATTATATGAAATGTTAAAGGGACTTATCTAAGAAAAAGAAGATAAAAACTATGAAGGGTAAAATGACAACAAACTCACAACTATCAACAACAGAACCTAAAAAACAAAAACAAACTAAGTGAACAACTAGAACAGGAACAGAATCACAGAAATGGAGATCGCATGGAGGGTTATCAGTGGGGAGGGGGAAAGGGGAGAATGGGAGTAAAGGTACAGGGAATAAGAAGCATAAATGACAGGTACAAAATAGACAGGGGAAGGTTAAGAACAGTATAGGAAATGGAGAAGCCAAATAATTTATATGTACAACCCATGGACATGAACTAAGAGGGAGGGGATGCTGGTGGGAGGGGAAGGTGCAGGGTGGAGGGGGATAAAGGGGAGAAAAAAGAATGGGACAACTGTAATAGCATAATCAATAAAATATACTTCAAAAAAAAAACAAAATGCCCCCACAAATATACTCTAAATTAAAACCTCAAGTCAGTAATGACTGACCACAATAAGATAGGCTTTTTCAATTGTACTCCCTCATTTACTGTTGTATATTAAAGTACCTAGATGCCCACCATTATGTCATCATATATTATTAATTCTCCCATTCACATGTACAGGATGAGGAACAAAGGAATGTTTATCCTATATGATCCTCCTTTGTCATCTTATGATACCATTTTGCCCTTGTTTGTGCTTATGGTACCCATTCAACTGGTGATATAAATACACTTTTGAAATGTAGTGAGTTATTCTCATATGCTGTTGTAGTAATTGGATATATATAACACAGCAAAATAAGATGAATGCTAGAAAATAACCAAAAAAGATTTTGAAAATGCAAGTCCTATGGTGGGACTGACAGCAATGAATATGCATAGATATTTCCTTTCCATAGGAAGTCAGGTAAATGGAATGTCAAACACATTGTCCAAATGTTGGAAGAGGGTCGCAGTGTGGGTGAAAATGTAGAATGGAAAAGGTGTGGCTGCAGATGGCATCCAGAAAAACAAGAATTGTAAAGAAAGGATTTGTTGGTATGTCCCTAAACTAAGGGCTCCCAGATTAATGGCAGGAAAGTTTAGGGTCCTGGGTAGATATAACTCTGTGGTACGTAACTCTGTGAGGAAGATTTAGCCAGCTGTCTCAGCGTAAAAACTGTCTTTGTTTCATTCCCTGGGTCCACAGTTATTAAGCTTATGGCTGTCTTCGGTTCATTTCTGATGCTGATATCTAGAGAAAAAATAAGTAATTTGCTTAACATAAATACTTTGCATTATAAATTAATAAACTTTTCTGGTAACTTTATAAAACATAGGCCTAAGCTCTGTTAGATGTTTAGAAGCTCTGCATATAAGGACTAAGTGAGGAAGAAAAGCCTAGGCTAGCCTTGAGTCCGAGAAACATTGGTGAGTAGAGTGATGATAATGAAATTAGAAACCAAGCCACACAGCCTTCTGCATTTGTTCCAGAATCACATTTTTATTCAGTAAGGTTCTGGTTAGTTACTCTCATGAGTCAAAGGGTAGAAATAAAGTCTGAAGCTCAGTTTTTCTTTTTTTTTTTTTTTTTAGCATATTAACTGAATAGCTCCTTAGCACTCAGAGAATTCTGGATAGGGAAATATGTATCTTAACAATATGTTCGCAGAGGATGATTCTTGTGTTGTGAAAACGCCCACTGAACTTGGTTACACATATCTGAAAGTTCCTGGAAAATAAATATTCACAAATAGGAATCTGATCAATATTTTTTATCTCTTCCAGATAAGAACTGAAAGCCAAAGGATATCATCAGACAACTTCAAATTAGGGATCAGGACTAGAAGATTTTAAAATAATGTATTAGTTTAACAACTTACCCTGTGCTTATTACATCCTTTTCTGGTGTCAACATTCCTATAATATATTGCCTAAACTTCTAAGGCAGAAACAGTGTGCATGTCTATGCAGTTAACAGGAAAGTACTAGGGAGTGCATGATTCACTCAGTCTTGGAGATGAGAAGGGAGAGGAATCTCTAGGGATAAATGCAGTAGGAACAGTATTAAAGAGAAAAGGAATGCAGGTTATGGATTTCAGCTGTACAGCTTTCAAGCCATATAGTATTAAAAGTCAAGTCACAGGCCTGGTGAATTTATGTTCCTTACAATTCTTATCGGTAGCCACCATGAGTCATAAGTCTTTACTGCGGTGGATTCCATAGCCCTACTTGAGAGAAGAAAAGGAGCCCTTGAAAATTACCTTGGGCCATAGACTGGACCCAGCGGTTCCACTGAAGAGTAGCCTGCCTGTCTCCTGTTAGTCCCACCAGGTGAAATTCTCTTGAGTTAGGCACTGATAGCAGAAACCATAAGAACAACAGACACCACAGAGGTGATGACAGTACCCCACCCAGGCTGCTTAGTTTCTGGCATTGACCTAATCAGGTCTTCTTTCAGAACCTGCAGTTGCCCTTACTGTCTCATGACTTCTGATTACACACGGGGTTGTTGTTACATGCACACCCTTGACTGAACTGAATAGCTGATTGCTTCACTCTACCTCACATTACCTGATGAGATCGAGATCAAGCAATGGTGTGTTAACCCCAAGGGCTCAGGGATACAAGCGGAGGCAAAGCCAGCACAAATATGAAAGCCAGCACCTAGGGTCTTATGCAAAAGCATGCGTTTTTAGGATATTAAAAAGAAGCTGTAGTTAACTTAATTCTGAATTCTGGGGCTGATTCCAAGCAAAGCAAAATTCCCCGCGTCCTGGGCAGAGCAAGCCTGTACGTGTGGTAACCTTGATGCCTTCTCCCTAGGCAATCACTTTTCTTACCTTAGAACAGCACTGCCAGGTTGCCAAGGACTTTTCCCCGCACATGGAGGGGCTGATTCATAAAACAGTGACTTGCTGGGTTACACTGTGTCCTGGGCTTTAAAAACTGAGCCAGAGCCAGGGTGTGGACCGTCTATGCAGTTCTGCCCCCAGCTTGTGTCAGCATGTCCTGGTATTTAAGTATAGTCCATGTGCGTTCTCATTTGTCTGAAGAAACTCCAACAAAGAAGTAAAATTATTGTAAGCCTCTTCATTGACAGGAAAGTCAAATCTTCTGGCCAGTGGTTAACATAGATAAAAACTGATTATTCTAGAAAACTCTGATATTAGAACGTTAGTCCTAAAGTAAATCTTTTTATGTATTATATATTTATTGATTTCATTCATTAAACTTTATAAGCCCCCCACAAGGTAGACTTTTTTATCTATTTCACAAATGGAAAGATTACTTTTTAAGATCATAATAATAAATCTAAAAAAAAATCCTAAATTTTTAAATCTCTATTTATGGTGGCAGGATTGGAAAAGTTTGTAATTTATTATACTTCCATGATAAACACATCTCCTGTGAATTTTTCAAAATGCTGTTCTTCATGCATCCTTGGGATTTTTAAAGAAATGTGGGACCAGGAGAAGAAAAACACACATTTTAAAGAATTTATTCAAAGCAAATTTTTATTTACAAGCTCTTTTACTTTTTAATAAACTTAATTTATTTAGAAGCTTTAGATTTATAGAAAAATTATGAGGCTAGAATGGAGAGGTCTATATACCCCAGACCTTATTTCCGCCATCATTAACATGTCACCTTAGTATGATATATTTGTCACAACTAGTGAACCAATATCGATATATTGTTAATTAAAGTTTATACTTTATTCAGATTTCGTAATTTTTACCCAATGCCCTTTTCCTGTGTCACATTACATTTGTCATTGTGTCTCCTTATGCTTCTCTTGACAGTGACAATTTCTTAGACTGTCCTGATTTTTGATGACCTTGGCAATTTTGAGGAGTCCTTAAGTATTTTGGTTTTAGCTCTATCTTTATCTCTATTAGGTATTTTGTAGAATTCTATTGAGGTTTTTCTAATGTTTTTCTTGTGAGTAGACTGGGGTCATGAATTTAGGGAGCAAGACCACATAGATAAAGTGCCTTTTTCATCCCGTGGTACTAAGGGCACTATCAGCATAACTTACCACTGCTGATGCTGGTCCTGATCACCTGGTTAAGGTAGTAGTTGTCAGGATTCATGCTCTTGTGAAATTTTATTTAATTATACAGAATGATCTCTTCATTAAAATTATAAACTTTAATTTTAAAAATAATTTATTCAAGTAGCAGTAGAATTAGCATTAGCTTTCCCTGAACAGGTTACAATACATAGGAGATGACATTGCATATTTAAGAGAGTGATAGGAAGAGGAATTACACAACAGAAAAACTGGTTTAGTGAGCCTTAAAATTCATCATGAGTACAATTCCTATGAAGCAAGTCGATACTATCAGCTCTTCACTAGCATATTTTACTTTGCAAAACATGTTGCAATCACTCTGGTTATTTTACCCCCAACAGCCTTATGAGGATGCAAAATAGAGAGCTTCCTTGGTTCACTTTCAACAAAGGAAGGGCATTGGAGTCAGAGGCTGTGTTTGGTTTGAGCTTAGCCACTTTCTACCATGCAGTCTTTGCAGAACTTTTTGGAGCACTTCATCTATAAAAGGGGGCAGTGGCCAAAGTGTCCAAGAACAGAAAAGGAGTAACGTGAAGTAGGTTGAATAAGGAGGTATGGATTAGTACAAGGGGGAGACTATGAATTTCATAGCTCTACAAACAGGTGTTTTTTTTTAACTAGACTACACAGAATAACACTGCTTTATTTTATTTTTAAAATTGATTTTACAGAGAGGGGAAAAGCAGGAGAGAGAGAAACATCAATTTGTTGTTCCACTTATTTATGCATTCATTGGTTGATTCTTGCATGTGCCCTGACTAGGGATCAAACCCGCAACCATGGCATATCAGGGCAATGCTCTAACTAACTGAGCTACCTGGCCAAGGCTAAATATGTTTGCCCTTGATGCCTATATGCTTTGTGGCAAGCAGAAAATGGGAAGCAGATATCTGGCTAAGGTTACATGGCATAGCAGAGAGACACAAGCCCGTTAAGTAGCCATCTTACCATCTCACAATCAGATGAAAGAAATTTCAGGAGCTCAGGATCTGGAGTCAATAGACCCGGGTCCATATGCTGAGTTTGTCACTTTCTACTGTGTGGCCTTGGGCACTTAACATCTCTTAGCCTTAGTGTAGCTGCCTATAAAGTGAGTATATTGTGGGAATTAAATAAAAGCATCTAGTACATCAATGAATATTAATTACATCTGAATTTTAACCAACTTCAGAGAAGCTAGGAGTCAACATGACTTTGGAACAACTAGCAGAAAGCTACAGAGCATTCCTAGGTGTACTTTCAGTGAAGAAATTGGGCTTATAATATCCTAGAAGGCCATTATTTTGACATTTTGTTTAAGGCTAGTTCTTAATTTGCCTCAGTTATTTTAGGCAAGAGTGTTTTCAAAAGACCTGAGTGATGTTATTAACAAATGGGTTACATCTTCTCTTCACAGAGTTAAGCCTCTAATTATACCTTGAGCTGATTTATTAGTACTACAGGCTTAAACATTTCCTAACTATTAAGACTGACTAGAGACTCAGGATAACTGTCCACATGCTAGCGACCTGAACGGTGAAAACACCACAGAGGAAGAGGTGATACTTTGTGGATGAGTCACAAGGAAAGACTCAGAGGAAGGTATTAATTAGGGTAATAGGAAATTATAACAAGTAAAATATGGGTTAAGTATCAGTGAATTTCCCTTAAGGACATAGTTCCTATGATAGGAGGGAAGAGTCTTCTAAAGGAGGTGATTAAAAACTCCAAGCTTAAGACCTTTAAAATGAGACTGAACAGAGTCCTGTGAACATACCAAAGAGAAGAATCCTCCCCTGGTATGGGGTGGGGTGATCTAACAGCTTTTTTCACTGCCAAGGGCCTTGAGTCGCTAATCTACCTAGTAATTGAATACGTTGCAAACCATCAAGTACACAGTTCCTTCCCTTGAGTGTGTAGCTGTCATTTCTACGGACACTATTCCATTTGGGGTAACTTTCCAATATCACGGATATTAACATAAAAACTCTGTAAATCTCACTACATTTTTAAGACTAGATAGATAGATAGATTATTCTTCCAGTAAAGGAAGTTTTATTCTCAAGGTATAAAAGATAAACATTAATTTTAGTTTCCATTATTTTCTTTGTACCCTTATTTCAATTAATGGCCAAGTCTTCTTAAATCTGCTTCCAAATATCCGAAATTATCTACTTTTCTCCATTACTTTGGCTTGATCCACACTCATCTAACTCCCAGATTATTATAAGACCCTCCTGAACTGGTCTCCTTGCTTCTCTTCTTGTCTCCCTTTAACCTATGGTCCACAGAGCAGGTAAGGTGATCTTTTAAAACACCAATATGTTTTAAAAGATTTAAAAAGGAGAGAGTGTGAAGACAAGGGACCCTTGTGCAGTGTCAGTGGGAATGCAAATCGGTGCAGCCACTATTGAAAACAGTGTGGAAGTTCCTCAAAAAATTAAAAATAGAACTACCATATGGTTCAGCCATCTGCTTTTGGACATTACTTCAAAGGAAACAGAAATACTAACTTGAAAAAAATATCTGTAAAACTATGTTTATTGCAGCATTATTTACAATAGCCAAGATATGCAAACAACCTAAGTATTCATCAATGGATGAATGGATAAAGAAAATGTGGGGGGCATGTGTATGAAAGAGAGATACAGAGACAGAGGTACTGAAATATCATTCAGCAATAAAAAAAAAAGGAAATCTTACCATTTGTGACAATATGGATGAACCTTGAGGGCACTATATGTTAGTGAAAGAAGTCAAACAGAGAAAGCCAAAAGTGTATGATCTCACTTTTATGTGAAACATAATCTAAGGGGGAAAAAAAAAGCCCAAACTCATAGATACAGAGAACAGATTGGTGGTTGCCAGAGGCAGGGTGGGGATGTGGACAAAATAGGCAAAGAGCACAAATTTTCAGTTATAAAAATAAATAAGCCCTGGGGGCGTAAAGTACAGCATTACTGAAAGTTACCCAAGGAGTAGAGCTTAAAAGTTCTGATCACAAGTAAAGAATTGTAACTGTGTGTGGTGACAGATGTTAACTAGACTGTGTTGATCATTTCACAGTATATGTAAATACTGAATCATGTTGTATATCCAGAACAAATATAATGTTATATTTCAACTATATCTTAATTTTTAAACACTCATTCCAAACACTAATCTGGTTATGTCATTCTCCTGTTGAAACATACTGCCTACTTCCCTGCTGCCCTCACTGTGAGCTTTAGATTCCTGAGGCACAGACTTCCTCTCCAGCCTTATCTCCTTCTCCTCTTTGTCTCATATTCAGTGCCCCAGCCACCCTGGATTATTGGCAGCTCTCCAAATACGCTGGCCATTTCTTCCTTGCCTTAGTTCCTTCTACCCTTAATGCTTTCTAATAATCCTGTTTTATCTGAATAACTCTCACACATCATACAAATTTAATCACAGACAACTTGTTCTCCAAATATCATCCCGCAGTCCCCCAAGACAGGATTAAATGCCCTTCCTGTGTACTCCCGTGCCCCCTGTGTTCACCTCTCTGCAGCTCTATCACACCCTGATATTCCCTGAGATACTGGCAAACAGCATGGTAGGTAGGGACTGGGTCTTTTTCACTGTTATCTCTAACACTTACTCCAATGCTTGGCATCTAGTAAATACAAAGTAAAACTTTATTGAATCAATAAATAACTTGCAAATCTTCCCATGGGACAAGTAAAACATTGATTCCATAGCATAAAAGGGAGACAAGTTAGGGAAAATTAGCTAGGGAACTGGGTGGAGGAGAGGTAATCAGGGCTGAGCAGAGAAGGTGGCATTTGGGGTGAGAGGAAGTGTATGAACAAAGGTACCTACATGAGAATAGGTAAAGGATGTTCATGAAATATTTAAGAGTCTGAATTCTTTAGAGTGGAGGGTGTATGTTGGGAAAATGAAGAATGGCCAAATTATGAAGAAGACCTTAGACACAGTATAGTTGGAAATTGTGACCCATTGATGATTTTAAGGTAGACTAATGTGGGAAATGTATACAGGAAGCACTGGACAAGGATAATTCTACAGTCACTAAAAGCAACTAAGAGGCTGATGTGCCATAATATATGAATAAGGAGGTACAGTAGGTTAAATTACTATTCCAAATATTGACTCCCTTTCTCTCCCACTTGGCATCTCCTATCCTTTGGCTCTGGACTTGACTATGTGATTTGCTTTGGCTGATAGAATGTTAGTAGAACTTAAGAAGCACTTGTGTGATTGGACTTACTTCTGCCATCACCAAGAGAAGAACATGTCCTGCATAGCCTAGAGAGGGAGAAGCAGTCAGACCACAAATGCATGATAAGTAAAAAAATAATTGTTTTAAGCCATTGAGTTGTGGGGTGTTTTCTCAGGCAGCAATAGTAACTGATACAGAGGATAAGGATGTGATAGTGGTATAGAAAGAAGGGAGGGGATGATTAGGACACACTTTGAAGGAAAAAATTAATAAGCTGAAATAGGTTCTGCACAGTGAAATTTAAAAATGCTAAAGAATAGCTTTAAAAATGATTTTTTATTGAATAAATAGAGAATATATGAACAAGAAAACCTGAAGTAAATCAATAACAATGTTATTCCTAAGAAGCAGTTGCTTAGGTATATTCTTTCTCCTTGGGGGTAGATTTATTTTTCTATTCAGTGGCTGTATGCTTTGTGCATTTGCATTCACAAGCGTCCTTATTTGGTGAAATCCTTCTTTTGGAAAGTGTACCAGTCAGTTAATTATCCACTTACAAAGGAGGGAGGATGATGTCATTGGAAACCATTTATTCTTGTGGATTTACATAAATGTAGAATGCAAATAAAATAACATTTTCTGAATAGCCCCCTGCACATTTTCACTTTGGGAGAAAATAAAAATTGACTGCAGCTTTCTGGTAATTTTTTCTTTTGTAGACTATAGGTAATTTACAGTGACTAATCCAGCTGTCTTTACTCAATTATCTGGCTTGTTTCTGTCAAGAAGCACGTTAATGGTAGAAATCAGAGGGGACATTACAAATAGAAGAGAAAGAAGAACCATATAATTCTTTGCTTATAAGAATTGCCCACTCTTGTTGGAAAAATCTCATTGTAATGTTTTAATTTTGGAATCAAATCAGTCATTCTTGTCTAGACATAATCCTTTGACCATGGAGGAAAGTGTGTGTCTTTGCCCTTCCACCAAACTTCCTGCTGCAAATCTACTTTCACCTGAGCCCCACTGTGTGGATTCACATTTCTGTGGGCAAACAGCTTCTTATCATTTTATATGTGGAGAGAGCAGGAGGGGAGGCAGGAAAGAAAGAAAGAGAGGGAGAGCAAGAGGGGAAGAAAGTAGAAGAAAGAGGGAAATGAATGAAAAATTCTCTACAGGGTTACTGGAAGCCAATAAATATGGCTGAGGTATATGCACTTTTCAAGACCCATCATACCATCTTGCCCTGGCTATCTTCTTTCTCAGAGCTGTATGCCATGGTGCAAAGCTGCCACCGCAAGTCTGTGAGACGCCCTCTTCTATCATTGTAGAGCTCAAGCTTTCTGGGTGAAAGACTCAGCCTTAACAAGTATCTCTGGGCAGACATGATTTAGATACATTTTGTAAGTGAGGCCTTGGATATAGTTAGGAGTACCCAGAGAGTACTTGGCTGGTTCTGTCAAGATAGCAAACTCTCTATAGATGCTGGCTTTCTCTGTGAAATAAGTCATAAAGAGAAATACAAATATTGTATTATATTGCTTATACATGAAATCTAAAAACACTGATCTCAGAGGTATAGAGAGTAGAATGGTGGTTTCCAGGGCCTGGGGAGTGGCAGAGGGGTGTGAGGTAGGGGAAATGGGGAGATCAAACTTTGTACCCTTAATCAAAGGGTACAAAGTTCCAATTATAAGATGAATAAGCTTGGGGACCTGATGTACAGCATGGAAAATATAGTAGTTAACAATACTATATTGTGTGCTTGAAAGTTTCTAAGCCAGTAGTCTTAAATGTTCTCATTACAAAAAAAATGGTAATTATGTGAGGTGATGGATGTGTTAACTAACCTCACCATGGTAATCATTCCACAATTTATAAAGTATATCAAATCACAATGTATACCTTAAGCTTACACAATGTTATATGTCAATTATATCTTAATAAAGTTGGGAAAAACAATAACAGAACCAAATAAATGAAGGAAAGGAAATCTTTGAAAAGATAACAAACAAGAATATTTTAAACATAAAGGAATATTTAAGACCTTAGATTTTTGAAAGCCCCCTGGACTTTCTATTTACCAAAATAGAGTAAGTGAAAAAACAAATCACAAACTAGGTACGATATATTAACATTTAATACCATCAACCAAAAACATATCAATTTTACAAGCTTTCAGAGTGTGAGTGGGGGATGGGACAGGGTATTATACTTACAAAGGAACAAAAATGAGATTGCTATCATCAATATTTAATCAGTTAATATATATATAAATTGTGTAGAACATTCCCTTGCTCATAGTAAACATTCTGTAAATGAAAGATATTCATTTTATCAAACATCTCAACAGTAACCCTAGATGGAACAAGACAATGGAGTAATATTTGTATTATTGGCTAACATAAAGTATTAAAAGATCTTTGAACTTAGGGTTTTATAATATTTGCAGTGATGTAAGGCTCAAAAAACTTATAACATAAGATTATCATTAAATATAGTTTTGGACAAATATTTCCAGTAGAATAAAACTAGATTTTGGAGGATACTATCAATATATAGGGAGTAAAGATTGATTTCATGTTAAAATGCAAGTATTAGGAAAATAAACAAGATACATATAGTTATAATAATTCCAAATGAAAGTTCTATGTGATACAAAAATGGTCATGAACAGAATGACCAGAGAAAAGAGAGAACATACTAAATTATATCTGGTTGGTTTGTTTTTTTTTTGTTATACTCATGTAAAATTTATTACTGCAGGAAAGACTGGAGTAAAAGGTAGGATGAGAGTACTGTATAATGTGGGGGCAAGAGCTACCTGAAAGAGTAGAAAATAAAGAAGAAAGAAAACACAAATGTAATGGAAAAAAGAACACACAAAATTATATTGTAGAAATAAGTCCTAGTAGAAAAATAATTACAATAAATATGAGTAAACTCGCTAATCAAAAGACATGAATTTTCAGATTTGATAACAGAACAAAATTTGAGCAAAATGTTTTTAATGAGAGATTTAAAATGAAAAGATTCAAAAAAGTTAAAAATAAATGATTAGAATAGTACCTATCAAGCAAGTATCAAACAATTGAAAACAGGATTAGCAAGCTGGAGATTTTAATATATAACTCTTAGTAATTCATCTACCAAGGGTCAAAAATAAGCAACAATTTAAAAGATTTAAATAACCCAATACATTTGAACTAATAGATATGTATGGAGGTTTATACCCAACAAACAAAACATGGAACACTCTCAAAAAGTGACTATGCCATAAAGGAAGAAAATTTCTCAACAAATTATAAAATTTCAACATCACATAAACTACATTTTCTGACCATAATGAATCAAATTTAGATGCTAAAAAATGTAAAAGAATGGCTTTTAAAATTCTGTATGCAAAAAACAATCTCATTTACAATTGCATCAAAACTACCTAGAGATAAATTTAACTAAGGAAGTAAAAGACCTGTACTCAGAAAATTATAAGACACTGATGAAAGAAACAGAAGAAGACACACAAATAAATAGAAGCATATACCATGCTCATGGATAGGAAGAATTAACATTGTTAAAATGTCCATACTACCACAATTCCTATCAAAATACTAATTATGTATTTCATAGAACTAGAAAATATAATAAAAAATTTATATGGAACCACAAAAGACTCCAAATAGCCACAGCAATCTTGAGAAAGAAGAACAAAGTCATAGGAATTATACTACCTGATATCAAACTATACATGTACTTCAAGGCCATAGTAATCAAAACAGCATGGTACTGGTATAAAACCTGACATATAGGTCAATGGAACAGAATAGAGGGCCCAGAAATAAACCCATCCCTGTATGGTCAATTAATATTTGACAAAGGAGGCAAGAACATGCAATGGGGTAAAAACATTCTATTCAATAAATGGTGTTGGGAATATTGGACAGATGTGTGCAAAAAAAAAAAAAAAGTAGACCACCTTTTTACACCATGTATAAGGATAAACTCAAAATTGATTAAAATCTTAAATATAAGACTCAATACCATTAAAATTCTAGAAGAAAACATAAGCAGTAAAATCTCAGATCTTCCTTATAACAGTATTTTTTGTGATATATCTCCTTAGGAAAGGGAAACAAAAGGAAAAATAAAAAATGGGACTGACTACATTAAACAAAAAAGGTTTTGCACAGCAAAGGAAACCATCAACAAAATGAAAAGACAACCCACTGAATGGGAGAAACTATTCATCAGTGATACACCTGATAAGAAGTTAATATTCAAGATTTCTAAAGAAGTTATACAACTCAATACCAAACCCCCCCCAAACAATCCAATTTAAAGAAAGGGATGAAAGATCTAAATAGAAACTTATTCAAAGAGGACCTACAGATGGTCAACAGACATATAAAAAGATGCTCACCATCAGTAACCATAGCAGAAATGCAAATTTAAACCACAATGAGATATCATCTCACACCTGTCAGAATGGCTATCATCGATAAATCCACAAAAAACAAGTGCTTGTGAGAATGTAGAGAAAAGAGAACCCTCGTGCACTGTTGGTGGGAATGCAGATAGGTGCAGACACTGTGGGAAACGGTATAGAATTTCCTCAAAAAATTAAAAAATGGAACTGCTTTATGACCCAGCAATTCCATCTCTTGGTATATATCTAAAGGAACACAAAACACTAATTCGAAAGTATATATGCACCCCTAATGTTCATTGCAACATTATTTACAATCACCAAAATATGGAAGCAGCTCAAGTGTCCATCAGTAGATGAGCAGGTAAAACAACTATGGGACATTTACACACAGTGGAATACTACTTGGCTGTGAAAAAGAAGAAAATTTTACCTTTTTGTGACAGCATGGATGGACCTGGAGAACATTATGCTAAGTGAAATAAGCCAGTCGGGGAAAGACAAATACCATATGATTTCCCTCATATGGATTCTAATGAACAAATCAGCCTAACAAGCAAAATAGAGACAGACTCATAGATAGAGAGTAGGTTGGCAGCTATGGAGGGGGTTAGGGGGTGGAGGGATCAAGCAAAAAGGAAAAAGGATTCATGGACACGGACAACAGTGTGGAGATTCTGGGGCGAGAGAGGTATAAGGGGTATAAATGGTAATGAAAAAATACAAAAAAATAAAATAAAATATATGCAACCCTATGTTCATTGTAGGGTTATTTACAACAACCAAGCTATGGACGCAACCTAACTGCCCATCAATAGACAAGTGGGTAAAAAAATGGTGGTACATATATACAGTGGAATATTACTCGGCCATAAGAAAGAACAAAATTTATGACAGCATGGATGGACCTAGAGGGTTATGCTAAGTAAAATAAATCAGAGAAAGAGAAATACTGTATGATTTCGCTTATATGTGGAATCTACAGAATAATGTAAATGAGCAAAGGAAATAGAAACAGGTTCATAGATACAAAGAACAGACTGATGGTTGCCATAGTGAAGGAGGGCTGGGAGACTAGGTGAATTTTAATTTTTAAAAAATTTAAATTAAAAATTAAAATGCTATATGTGTGGAAATAGATGATAGATAGCTAGATAGATAGAAACGTATACATATAGATTACTAAATCACTTTTAGGTTAAAGAGGCAATCATAGGAAAGTGTATAAAATACATAGAAAGTATTACATATGAGAGTTTCAGGTATTCAGCTTGTGGCGTGAGGCCTGAAATTAATATTCACTAATATGTGCTGCCTTGACATCTGAAAGGGAGAGGACCTCAAAAGGCCTAACCATGAGTTTCCTGCACCCACCAGATAAGATGCAGTGGGCAAGGTTCCCCACCTGGCTTGTTCCCTTATCAGCTGTACTAGCTGTTCCTCAACCAGATGGGTTTCACTCCCTTAGCAGCTCGTGAAATTTTTCAAGGAAGCCAATTACATATCTTTCTTCCAGAGCCAAGGGTCACCTTATCCACTTGCTACCACAAAGCCAGCCTCTGGCAGACTCTGCTTATTCATTCTCTTCCCAAGTGCAACTCTAGAGGCCCTCCATGGTGTGTGGTGTCTCCTCTGCTAGACTTTGAGTATGTGTGACTAATACACTGCTACCAGTCTCATCTGTCCAATGTCAGATGTCCTATTCAGCCATCTCATAGTAGTTAGGTTGGAGAGCCCCTCCCACACCAATTGGGGGTGACTAAAAGGCAAGCAACACATAGCTAATGTGAAATGCAGAGAAAACTCAAAAGATTTATATATATTTATCAAAAGATGAGAAAGTCTGAAAAGAAATGAGCTAAGATTTCAACCGAGGAAGTTATAAAAGGGGCAACAGAGTAAACACAAAGAAAAAAAAGGGGAGGGAGGAAATTAAAGAGAAAGTTAAAATAAAACAATGAAAAGGTAAAAACAAGAAAACCTAGGTAAAATGTATAAATTTTGAGAAAAAATAAAATGTATAATTGCCCCAAGAAGGAATAGAAGTTTAATAGACTAATACAATTAAATTTTTATAGTAATCAAAGCATTTTTACAGTTTTATGGTTGTTTTCCTAAATTATTAAAGAACTATTGAACTTTATATGTTATCCCCCAAAAAAACCCAGAAAAAAAGGGAAAGCTGCCTAAGTAACTTTATAAAGCCAGTAAAACTTTTATTTCAAACCCAGATGAAGACAGTATAAGAGAAAAATATGTAGGTCCACCTTACTTAAGATAAATGAGAAAATTCTGAATAAAATTATTAGCTAATAGAATCAATCAGTGTATTTTACAAAACAGTAATATGATCTCAGTTTTTCTCTTGCAAACGCATAGGTGGTTTAACATAAAATCTATACATTAAGGGACTAAAAGAAAAGTCTGTTATTCAAATAGCTGTGGAAAAGCAAATGTATAAAAGACAGTTTTTAAAAGCTGTTACTAAAAGTTAGACATTTTTTCCCCTAGATAAAGCCTATCTACTAACAATCTGCAGCCAATATTCTACATTGTAGAGAAACTTCGAAGGTTGGTTGCTATGTCATAATATTTGATATGATACCAGAAGTTCTGGTCAAACTATTAGAAAACAAATTAAGAGGTATAGAATTAGAATGCAACAAACAACTGCTGTTTCTCAAATTTACATAAAAAATTCAAAGACAAAATATTATAATATTAGAAATGTGAGAGAGTAAGCAAGTTTGACAAACAATGTCAGGTTAAAAGAAGATATCATGTACTGTAATAATCAAAACTATAGTGTATAGGAACTAATTTAAGTATATAACACACAAAACTTCATGGGAAAATTTAAAAGTCTATTAAAAATGTAAAAGGAAATCTGAATAAGTAAAGATATTAAATGACAACATAATTTTCTTCTAATATTCACCTGAAAATGTTAATAAAGTTCTAGCAGTATGTTTTTAGGAATTTAACCAACTGGTTATAAGATTTATATGAAAGAATAAAAATCCCCAAATTACTCAGACAGTTTTTAAATAGAAGAGCAAAACAGGTTGACCCACGGTAGGCTTTAAGGTACACCCCCAACTTTAGCAATAAAAGCAATGTGTTATTGGTACAAGAACAGAGGCTACAGAGACTAGTGTGATTGAACAGAGAGCTTATAAACAGGCCCTTGTACATATAAAACCTTGTATATGATCAAGAAAGCATTACAAAACAGTAGAGAAAATAGTTGTTTTTTAATTTATGATATTAGCTGTGCTAGTTTACTGTATAAAGAAGAGTAAAATAGCTCTCTACTTCACACCATAAATAAAAGTGAACTCCAAATGAATTAAAGACAGAAAAATGTGCAAGGTTAAACTACAAAGTTAATAAATACAATGTCAAGTAACATTTTCTAACTTTATCTTGAGGAAGGGTTTCTTGGATCAAACAATATTGCCCAAAATTGATGGCTATAACTATATAAAATTTTAAAATGTCCATTCAGTGAAGGGCACCACAGACAAGGTTAACAGAGGGGTCATTAGAATATTAGCTCTAAAACTAGAATAAACAGAGAACTCCTAGTAACGGCAAAAATAAAAATGTGGGAGGAAAGAACCATGACCATAGAAGTGATTAATAAAATGGAAAGTCCAAATAGCTAATGAATGCATGAAGAGATGCCAACTTCACTAGTAATCAAGGGGGAGGGGAATTAAAACAATAATGAAATATTATATTTTATTGATCAGAGAGGCAATATTAGAACATAAGATAATATTAAATGTTGGTGGGATTTAGGTGGAAACAGGAAAACTAAAGACAGGGATGGAAATAGGAATAACCGATCATTTTAGAGAGTCGCCCGTCACTACTTATCATATATATATTTATATGCTGTGTCTATACTATACTGTATGCAGGGTGTGATAAAGGAGGGTTTACCGTTGGGAGTACACAAAACAGTCTATTCTTGTATTAATATTTATTAATTATTGTATTATTTTCCATATGAACAGCTGTAAACCTACTTTTACCCTGCCCTCTATATTGTCTATTGAGTGACCTGTAAGTCCCATTTATGAGTTTATACCTCATTAAATATTCTGACAGATACATAAACAGTTACATGAGGATGTTCATAGGAGGTGGTGTGTTGTGAGAGCGACTTGGAAGCAACCTAGGTGTAATCACTAGGAAAACTCAAAGTGTAGCAAATGCATATTTGGAATACCATAGAGCAGCTAGTAGCATATACACATAACAACATGGATAGATCTTAAAAACATAGTGTTGAGTGACAAAAGCAATGCACATATTAACACTGTTGTCAAAGACATATCCAATGGCATATTAAGAAAATTAGAGTAACTGTCTATTGGTGGAGGGAATGGGCATTGGGATTGAAAGGGAATAAATGAGAAATTAAACAAGAGATCTCATTCAGCCCAGAACCCAAGGGTGTAATGGACACAACTGTGCTTCCAAGTCCAAAGGAAAAAAAGTCCCAATGCCTCATTGTCTAATTGTTCATACAAATTCTCTCATTAATCCCAAAGTACAGAATGTAAACACACACACACACACTCTGAAAGAACTAAGCCAGAAAACGTCGTTTTTAAAGACTTAACTGGAAGGGTTTATTTTTATGTCTAACAACTGCTCGAATCAATTAAGGCAGTTAGGCTGGTTTGTGCTTTTATTTTTCTCTTCTCCTCACACAGATTTCTCCACACAGGCATCAGTGACTCCTCACAGCTTCAGGGATTCAAGAATGTTAAATGCTAGAAAGTCACTGGTAAAACCAGAGGAGATTAAAGTCGCTTGAGGCCCCGGGAGCAGAAGAAAATATTGGGCCTCTTAAAAAAAAGAGAGAGACAGAGAATATAAAAATAGATGCCTTCAGAAGTCGGGGCCCAGGGTGTGTGCCCAGTGCACCCACTGTTAAATCTACCTCTGGGTAAAACTCAGATATAATTCAAATTAATTTAGTCAAAATGTATCCACTCCATGTACTGACTCTTCTTTGTACAGTTTGATTGGGGAATTGGGTAATTAAACAGCAGTTTTGATTAATAGATTGTCAAAATGAAATTAAACATCTCTTGCCCCATGGTAAAATTCCTGTCTGAAATGTCAAGAAGATGTTTCATCTAAATTATTGAAAGAGAAAACTCATTTCCTAAGATGAATTTATAAATTCCACCAAGAAACTGAGAAATATAATGGTTAGCTGGAATATTGCTACCCTCCAAAACAATAACATTAAAATATTCAAATGTTAATAGTCATTAAGAGCTTACTGGGTCCCAAGCAATAGCTAAACAGCAGATAGCTACCTAACAAGTGGTTGCCATTATAATTCTTTTTTACAAATAAGGAAGCAGATTTATAAATGTAAAGTATTTAGCTGAAGATTTCATAGCTACTCAATGGCCAAAATTATAAAAAGCAACCAGACTTACGATATGTTTCCTCTTTCCTGAAAAAGCACAGGAAACCCTTTGTATGTGTCTGTAACAGGGCAGAGCCCCTGATCCTGAATTGCAGGGTTAGCACCAGGTAGACAGAACGGTGTGTGAAGACATCCCTTCTCCCTTGCAGGAGACAGGGTTCTGCTTCCCTGCTTCTGATTTGCTTGCCTCGTCAGTATTTTGTTCTCCATTGCACATGCCTTTCCTGCTCTCTGGAACTCACAGTCTGAGGCTCTGATTAGACCTGTCCAAGCCACACCTGGATACACAGTCATCCCTGGGGACCTGTTGTGGCCTGGATAAGTTCTATGTCAACCTAAGAGAACAACTTTAGTGACCCTCATTTTGCAAGAACTCTACGTTAAGATATTTTGTGCAAGAAACCCATTGGGTCTGTTCCAAGGTCAGTAATTGTTACCCTGTCACTGCATTGTCTATAATTCATTCATTCATTAGTTCATTCATTCATTCATTCATTCTCTCCCCCCCCCCCTTTTTGCTATGATCAAATCTTAAGCAATAGCAGGCAGTTTCCCTTATATACAATTGCTAAAATCTGTTAAGAGGCAAGATGGCAAATGGGCACTGAACAGGGTGCCATGAAAGTAAAAACAGCCTACTTGCTGAAAAACTGCTAAACCAGGGAACGAGAGACTTGGTCTTGACCCCTTGCTGTTGGCCTGATGTTGAACAATTGATGAATCTCTTTGGGAGCCTCCATTTTGTCATCTGTAAAATTACTGCATTGGGCATATAATTTCTAATGTTCTTATTAAAACTTAATGCATAATTAGAAATAAAATGGAATGAGATTGATTAAGGATATCCTCAGGATACAATGTCTGAAGGCTACCTGTGTGTCAGCACAGCAAATATGGCCTAAGGGTCAGGAACGGTAAGGAAACAGTGAGAAAGTCAAAGGCAGTAGGCTCTGGGCATGAAAACAGCACTTGCAGTTCTTAAATCTGGGCGTAATGAGTCAGAACCACAATGGGTATGGCCAGACCTGGCCTAGAAAGAGAGGCTGATGCATTAATTCTCAAGGTATGATTTTCAACTGCTGCCCTAACTGTGGTTTTTAACATTGTTGGAGTACTAGACCTCTTCGGAAATCTGGTAAAATCTAGGCCCTCTACTCATAAAAGTGGAAATGTGAACATTCATCGTTTTACACAGAATTTTAGAAGTTCACTGACATCAGGCACTTAGTCCCAAGTTAGTAGCACTAGGGTATAAATGGTCTCTAGGTTATCCACAGAGCTTGTCGATTATTTCCTGTAGTTTTAATGTTTATGACCCAACTCATCCTTCATTAAGTCTTTCAACAGATGTTTATTGATTACCTGTTAGGTGCTAGAAATCTAAAATTGAAAGACACAGTGACTCTCTTTTGGAGTTTTAATGAGTGGGAGAGTATAAATTAGGGGCAGTGTGTGCCAAAGGGCAAGGTTTCTTGGCCTTGTCAATGGTGACATTTTGAGCTGGATAATCATTTAATTGGGAGGTTATCCTGCACATTGGAGGATGTTTGGTAGCATTCCTGACCGTTACCCTGTCACTAAATGCCAGTAGCATTCCCATTCTTAGTTGAGGTACCCAAAAATGTCTCTAGACTTTGTCTAAAGTCCTCTGGGGGAAAAATCAGCCCTGGTTGAAAACCACTAAAAAGGCAGTTTTCAAGCAAAGCTGGAGGAAGATACACATGGGGGTAAGCATTGGAGTGAGGCCTGGAGAGTGTTAGGACAGCCTTTCTCCCACTTCTGGTGTCTGTATGGGAGGAACTTTTTAAAGCACATCCCTGGCCTCTCTCTGCCCTGTCCAACTGAAATGGAAATGAAGGGCCTGACTGGAAAGTTCTCAAAAGATCACGGGGCTTACCAGGCTCAGTTTCACTTTCTCCTCCTGGGATCTGCTGCCTGCAGAGCACACATGTGACAGTGCTTCTCCAGGATCACTCTCGGCCACCGGGAAGGCTCCCCCTCAGCCAATGGGCAAGGCTTAGTCCCACCCAGTGCTAATGCAGTGGGTTGGTGAGCTGCCAACTCTGGGCTTCTTTATTAGTGTCCCCACTGTGCCCACAGACCTAATGTCATGACATCCAATCTGGGCTCCAAGACTAATTGAAGTGCTGTTTTGGTCTCCCAAGCCCCTCATCTTTTACTTTGTTTTACAGTTTATTCAGAACTGAGATGAGGAAGAGGGATCTTCTGTATTATGTCCCTTCAAAGACCCCTCTGCCAAGAGATGATTTGGGAGTTACTCCAACAAAGGAAACATCAGAAGCAATGAATTACGAGGTTGTGGATACTCCGGAAACTCCGGTTAGTTCAGCAAGCAGAATCTAAAGTTCTGGCCTAGGAGGGTTAGGTGATGAGTTAGGCTGGGCAGGGAGACAGAGGCCAGATCAAGAAAGGCCTTCCATGCTACCCTGAAGAATCTAGATTTTTTTTCTGAGCTAATTGTGGTCAGCGCGGAGGGGCACTTGAAGGGATTGCGATGAGGCCAGACTGTGGGAGTGGCTGCTTTAGGAGTCAGGGCAGGGCAGTTCAGAAACTGAGCGAGGACAGTGGTGGTATAGACGGAGCTATTTTATAATATGTATGTACATGCTTTTAGCATAAATTTTAAATTTTGTTCCTAATTGATATAAAGCAAACTCCCATTCATTGTATTAATTATGAGGCCGTATTGTAGTGGCAAATAAGGAGTGTGAGCGTTTCCTCGATTTATGTCACTGAAGGGCCCAAGAGAGAATTCCTCACTAAAACAGGCATCAATCTAGAGTATGACTGACAAGAGTCACAGGGTTGCAGACTAAAGAGTTGGTGAATCCTGCTTTGGAGGAAGGGTTAGGGGGACTGGAATGATTTGATTTGGAAGAGAGAACAATTCACAAAGGTGCCAGTTCCACCCATTTTTGATGAAAACAGACACAAAGAAATAGGCCTCCATAAAGGCCTACAGGTCTTGGATAGTGTCTTAGTCCATTCAAACTGCTGTAACATACCATAGACTGGATGACTTATAAACAACAGAAATTTATTTCTCATCGTTCTGGAATTCTACTCCCTTTTCTTTCTGGAAGCTGAAAATCTGAGATCAGAGTGCCTGCATGTTTGGGTAAGAGCCCTGTTCTGGGTCACAGACTTCCCATTTGTATTTTCACATAGTGGAGTGACGAAGTTCTGTAAGGTCTTTTTCATTGAGCACTAACCTCTAATCTCATTCATGAGGGTTCTACCCTCATGACCTAAGCATTTCCCAAAGGCCCTACATCCTAATACCATCACATTGGGCACTAGGAATCCATCATATGAGTTTTAAGGCAAATATTAAAACCATAGCAGATGGGTTGGAATAAAAAGGAGGTTTTGATGATGAGAACTACATATTGGACTTACTAAGAGAATTGTGGAATCTCCCTCTATAGAGACCTTTAAAAGTAGAACTTCTTGTATATGGTTGAAGTGAGGTCCTTTAAAACATACATATAAAAATTAAAGTGTTATGCATATAAACTTTATACACCATTGATTTTGATTTTGTTTATAAACAAAAAGAAAAATATAATTTTGAACTTGCAATACAGAAATAACAAAAAAATGTTTCCCTTTAGAATTTTGCTAATATTGTCTTATTTTCATTCACTCAACAAATGTATTTTGAGTACCAGTTATGTACTAGACACTGTTCTAGGTGCCGGGGATACAGGACTGAAAAAAACAGATTAAAATTCATGCAACCCTGTTTACAATCTTGTTCATCAGTGAGATAAATTAGTGAAAATAAAGGTTTTTATACAGATATCAATGCTAAGAAGAAAAACTAAAGGAGAAACAGAGATCAGATATATATGTCTGCGGGGAGGGGAAAGGGTGTATACAAGTTTAGACAAAGTGGCTAAAGAAGTTCTCATTGAAAAGGTGAAATTTGCATAAGCCCTGAAAGTTATGCAAATATCTGGGGAAGATTGGTCCAAACAAAGGGATTAGCAAGTGCAAAGGCCCTGAGGCAAGTATGTGCTCTGTGACTGAAGAGGTCAGTGGGGTAGAGGGGGAATGAATGAATAGAACATAATAGGAAGAAAGGCCAGAGAGAAAATGAGGGCAGATCTTGTAAGGCCTTGAAAATCATTAGAAGGACTTTATTTTCTGGTTTGCTTTTTTTTTTTAGAGATAGGGAGACTATGGATTTTAAGCAGAGGGGTAACCCTGTAGCACTCTGGGTACTCCTAAGAGTAGACTGTAGGTGCTGGGAGCAGAAGCAGGAAAATCAGAAGGGAATGGCAATACCCTAGGGAGAAATGATTGTGACTACAGCTGTGGTCCTCAACCTTTTTGGCACCAGGAACCGGTTTCATGGAATACAGTTTTTCCATGGAGCAGATTGGGGAGGAGCTGGTTTCAGGATGATTCATGTGCAGCTCACAACAGTAGGGTTCACACTCCTATGAGAATGTGATGTCGCTGCTCATCTGACAGGAGGCGGAGCTCAGGCGGTAATGCGATGGGGAGCGGCTGTAAATACAGATGAAGCGCTGCGTGCTTGCCTGCTTGCCTGCCATTTACCTCCTGCTGTGTGGCCCGGTTCCTAACAAGCCACAGACCAGTACCGGCCCATGGTCCAGTGGTTGGGGACCCCTAGACTACAGTGTCATGGGACATTGATAAGCAGTTCGATTCTGGATATTTTTTGAAGGTTGTCAATTAAGATTGTCTGATGGACTGGATCGGACTGTAGAAAAGGAGCGTCAAGGACTTTGAGTTTTACCTAAGCAGCTGAAAGAATGGGCTTGACATTGAGAAACAGCTTGGCATAGGTGCTTCTACTATGTTACAGAGCATCAGGAGCACAACAATTCTACTCCCTTTTCTTACCACCCACTTTATGCAACCTTCCGTTGACCTACTGCTATAAAACAAAACAAAAAACTGCTTTTATTCCAAGTTTTAAAATTCACACGATTCTGCTTTGCTTTAATTTTGCTCCTTAGGTTTTTCTTTTTGTCTAATAAAATGAAATATGCATTAAAATGCCTGGCACATGGTACACATTGAATAAATATTTGTTGAATGAATGAATTGGTAGTGGGGAAGCCACAGGGCAATTACCCTTTCCTGAAAAGACCACACAGGAATGGAAGGAGAACATGGCAATGTTATTAGAGTCTAAACAAGAAGCACTATATGTCAGGCATTTTCAGAACAATCAATGAGAGATGAGAAACCCAGAAATCCCTTATGTCTATACACCCCTGAGACTGGGACAAATGCCTTCAAACAACATTTAAAAAAGGACTTTTAAAGAGAAAAATACTATTTTTTTCTTTTTTAACTCCAGCCTTACAACTCAAATCAAACAAAGAATTGGCAGTACTTTTCTTTCTTTCTTTCTTTTTGTTTTCTTGGTAAAAATTAAAAACCTTCCTATGGTGAGAGATTGAAACTTCAACAGTGTGCCCAACCAGCGAGAGTGCTTTTGCAGCATGATGGGCTAAGATATTAATTTAGGGGCCATGCAACTGTAAATGGACTCATGGGTGAAATAAAATGTAGTCATGGGAAAAGAGCTAAGGATCCATGGGCAAGACAGGTCCATTAGATGAGATTTGTAATCCATGCCTAAGGATGCTTCAGCGCTCCCTTCTGGAAAAAAAAAATGGCAGAATCTCACACAGGAACTCCCAGAATCTGTTCATCAAGTGCATTCCCTGAAGATGAATGGGAAGCTGTTTCTTGAAGGGAGATATACGTAGGGAACCCCCATGGTTGCTACACAAGATGTCATGTTCATAGTGAGGCTCTCTCACTCTATAAATGTCATGGCCTAATATACCCTGGCAGTAAATGTGCTGGAAACATAGCAGACATTGTAGAAAATACAATGCATAATGTTTGCTGGAACTCCTCCTTTAAATAAAACCAGATCCCTTCATCTACGTTTTTGAAATGGTGCTGCCATATCTATTTCTTTTCATGTAAGTCACTCTTCCCCAGCTTTGTAAGTTAAAAGCAAACAGGCATAGCAACAAACAATTGGAAAATGAAAATTTAAATATATTTACAGTAGCATTAAAAATGCTAAATATCTAGCCATAATTAAATACCTAGTAATAAATCTAACAAAGATATATATATATAAAACTTCTCTAAAAATTACAAAGCTTTGCTAACATAAATTAAAGAAGAACTAAATAAATGGAGAAATAAATCATGCCTATGATTTAGAAGACTCAGTATTTTTGAGATCTCCATTCTTCTTAACTTGATCTACAGATGCAATGCAATCTCTGCAGACTTTTTTAAAAAATCAATTTTATGGAGACAAAATTAACATGCAATAAATATGCATATATTTTAAAGGTGCATTTCAATAAACTTTGACAAAGTTATGGTCCAATGTATGCACCACTACAATCAAGATATAAAACGTTTCCATCACCCAAAAAGTTTCTTTGTGTCCCTTTGCAATCAGTTGCCACTCTTTGCCTCCTGTTCTAGGAAGACACTGACCTGCTATTTTATCTTTCATATATGAAAGATAATTTTAGATCTACCTTTACATTGTATATGAAAGATATATATAAATGAAACCAAACTGACATGCTCTTTTATGTCTAGCAGTCAGGTAACTTTTACCCTGAACATCCTCAGTAATTAGCTTGAATTTTCTAAATGCAGTTTCATTATTTTGCAGACCAACTAGGCTCACTTCAAAAACACAACCCTTGAGACCATCACATGCAACTTTGGCTCCTGAGTTCTTGTGACCGATGTTTTTCCAATAGTTCTCATATCGAACATAACTGGTGCTTTCACATCACACCAGTCTCCCTTAGAAAATGGATCAACCACTTTCTCCTTGGCTACCTTTTTGCCACCTCCTGTAAAGTGTTTGTTCTTGCTACTGCCCTGGCCTCTTTAGTTACTCTCTTAATGGTGGCTTTTGAGGAGATTAAGTCTTTGATTTATCAGTGTTTTCCTTTATGGTTAGTACTTTTGTGTTCTAAAAAAACCCTTTGTTTTTATTTTTGCAAGTTTGTGAAGATATTCTCCAGTGTTTTCTTAGAGAAACTCTGGATTTCTAGGTTTTATATTTTGAGCCATGAGCCATTGTGAGTGTATTTTTGTGAGCAGAGTGAGAGAGAAATTGAGGTTCATTTTCTTTCTTATAAATATTTATGAATATTTAATTATTATATAACTATTTGTTAATAAGACTTTCGTCATTGGTGGCTTGACTAAAACTGAGTTGAATAAGATGTGTGAGTTTATTGCTGGACTTTCTCTTCTGTTTATCTATTTATCCAATTGTCTGTTTCAGTGTTTCTCAACATCTTTTATTATCACTCCCCTACAGAGCCTTTCTAGATATTTTTATTCCTAATTTCTCCTTTCACCCGTAAACTTTTAATATCAAAGGTATATTATATATCTGTTTATGTACTGTATGTATAAATGTGTTTTATACATTAAAAGAATATAAATTTTTTTTCCTCCAAAAACCAATTTTCATCCCCTTGGGGGTGATATCACTCCCACTGAGAATGCATAGTTTATTCTTATACCATACCACATTGTAGTTTTATAGTTTCTCTTGAAATGATGCTGTATAAATCCTCCAAAGTGTATTGGCTATTCTATAGCCTTTGCTTTTATAATAAATTTTGAAATCAGCTTGCCAATTACTTCCTAAAAATACATGGTGAAATTCCACCTCTGGCCATGTTGGAATAACAGGGACTAGATTTACGTTTTTATCTAAAGCAGACAGGAAACTATAAGATACATAAACATTTTTTTCAGACACTGGACAACAGACAGCACAGGCCTGTTATTTTCCCCAGGAGAAGGGAAATGAAGAAACTGAGCTATACGATCACCTCAGCTTACTGCTTTGAGGCACATTCTGAATTGTGGAACAGGAAGAAGGTTGTCAAAGGGAACACAACAACTTTGCTGAGTTGAGGAGATAGAGATGAGAGCTTGGGGAATCTGAGGTGGCTGGAAGTCCAGAAGAGAGGCAGCTAAACAGAAAAAGAGCTTCAGAAATCTGCCCAGTCCCCCTTGGGCTTTTGCTGAACACTGAGACCTGCACACGTAGAATAAAACTCTCAGCTCAGGCCAAAGTGCCAGAACTATGAGCTAAACTGCTCAGCATTCACACAGGACTTGGAATTGTTTGAGTTCCCACTAGCCAAATCGGAGATTCCTCTTTGGATAATCAGAGCATTCAGTAGAGATCCCAGAAGTGGGGCTTTTTGTACTGGGACTAAACTGTTTCTACCAGAATAGCTACACTAGACTCACTCTAAAAATTCTTTAAAACAATCAAACTAAAGTAACAACGGTCTATCAGAACTAATCCAACTCTCTTGAGAGAAAGGCAACAATTAAAACCACAATGATACATTGTCTCATACCTGTCAGAATGGCTATCATCAATAAATCAACAAAGGACAAGTGCTGGCAAGGACGTGGAGAAAAGGGAGGCCTTGTGCACTATTGGTGGGAATGCAGACTGGTGCAGCCACTATGGAAAGCAGTACAAAGTTCCTTCAAAAAATTAAAAATGAAAATGCCTTATGACCCAGCGATCCCACTTCTGGGAATATATCCGAAGAAACAACGAAATACTCACAAGAGTATATGCACCCCTCTGTTCATTGCAACGTTAATTACAATGGCTAAGGTATGCAAGCAATCCAGGTGTCCATCAGTAGATGAGTGGATAAAAAGCTGTGGTACATTTACACAATGGAATACTACTCAGTCATAAAAAACAAGCAAATCTTATCTTTTGTGACAGCATGGATGGACCTGGAGAGTTTTTGCTAAGTAAAATACACCAGTCAGAGAAAGACAAATACCATATGATTTCACTTATGTCCGGACTCTAATGAAGAAAATAAACTAACAAAATAGAAACAGACTCATACATACAGAAAGCAGACTGACAGCTATCACAGGGGAAGGGATTTTGGGGTCTGGGTGAAAAAGGTGGAGGGATTAAGCCAAAACACCCCTCATAGACATTGACAACAGTATGGTGATTATGAAAGAAATAGTGGGGCAGGGGAAGGTAGAAGAGGATAAAGAGGAGAGGATAAATGGTGACAGAAGGAGACTTGACTTTGGATGGTGAACACACAATACAATATACAGATGATGTATTCTAGAATTGTACACTTGAAACCTATATAATTTTATGAACCAATGTCACCTCAATAAATTTTTAAAAAGTAAAAAAATAAATTTATCACCATATTTGCCTAAAAAAGAAAAACAACAAAATCCAACACTAAACAACAATGCATCCACAATAATCAGCAAAAACTCTTAGACATACCAAAATGAAGAGATATTGTGCTTTATACTCTTTACTGAATGTATGTTATAACCCAATAAAAAAGTAAAAAAGAAGAAAGAGGGAAGTTTTGGTAAAATATATTGTGGGAGGAAGCATTGGATAATGCATTGTGTATCAAACTTTCAGAATTACCTGGAAGGCTTGCATTGTTAAGATAATGATTGCTGGACCAACTCTTAGAATTCCTTATTGCTAGGCCAATTGTGGAGCCCAAGAATGTGAGTTTCTAGTAAGTTCTCAGGTGTTACTGCTCCAGGGACCACACTTGAGAACCACTGGGTAGTAGTTTTAGATTTTAGAGTAAGTTAGATCACTCAGCCTAACTTTGAGATCTTGGCCCCTTTTGTTGACCTCTCAAAGCTTTGGTTTCCTCTTTTGTAAAATAGGGACAATAATGGTACCTACATCATATGATTGATATGTGATTAAATGATATAAATTGCTAGTACTGGCACATAGTAAGTGTGCAATAAATGTTAGCTACTTTATCATTATTCATACTGTTATATATATCGTTTGCTGTATTTATTATTATTACTAAGAACAAAGTAATATTCTCTACATTTATTCTGTGGCCCTAAATTAGCTGGCATTGTTGTAGTTAAATGTGAAAAGCCTTTCTAATCTTAAGTCCTTTCTTTTGTTTATACAACTGTCTTGTCTTCCCAAATATTCCTTTGGGGCTAAAATTTTCCATGCTTGGTTTAAGCCAAAAGATTAGTTTTTTTTCAAGGCAAATGAATAGAAATCAGTTATTACTGACTGAGTTATGAGAAAAGGGAAAAAAGGAATATTTTTCATTGCTTTAGATAAAGAGCCTCACAAAATTATCTAAAATAATGTAAACATAAATTAATTTCATTTTGGGCATAATAATGATTCTCAAGGAGCACATTTAAATTAGAAACCTTGGAAAAATAGAAATTTTTTGAGTCTACGGTTTTGTTGACTCTAAATGAATTAAATTTCATCTTCTTGAGGGAAAAATTAGTGTTAAAATTGCATACTGTAGATGACAAACAGAAAAATCTTCTCATACAGCAACATCGTGTTATGGAACAATTAATATACTAGTGGGAAAGCAGCTGTCCAAAAAGAAACCCTTCTATGTGCAAAAGGATCCAGTAACCAACTCAATAGCATTTTACTTGCTTAACCCCAAAAGATTTTGATTTAGTTTTAAAATATAAATTAGCAAACCCTTTGAAGAATAGACCTAAGATATACCATTGGTCAAATTTTAACTCAGACACCTGGGTCTCTACGTGATGTGTAGAAGGTACATTATTGCTCAAACTATCCCCTCCCTATGGAGTTTGATGTCAAACCTGGCCAGGTGACTTACTTTGGCCAATGACACATGGGTAAAAATGATATGTGCCATTTCTGAAAAGAAAAAAAAAAGAACTTTAAGAGCCATCATGGCTTTGCCCTCTCTCCTTTCTCTATGTAATGTCCCAGGTTGGAGTCCCATAATAAAGACGATAGGGTTCAGAGTCGCATGTGGCCAGTGACAAGTCACTAGTGTTGAATATAAGGAAGAAACCTTTCTTTTGGGGGGGTGGGGAGGTTAAGTCCCTGAGATTTTAAGGTTGCTTTTTATTGCAGCATAACTTAAGCTAAGCCAATACACACAGACACATGTGCGTTACCCACATCCTCAGAGATGCTCTCTAAAATAGGGGGCTTTTGCTGTCCATCACTAGGGGTACTTGCCTCAAAGAAAAAACTAAGATTTCTCCTCTCCTCAACAGTAATCTCAAATGGGAAGGTGAAAGGAAGGGAAAAGTAAGAAAGAGGATGCTGTTGGTAGGTGGAAATGATCAGAGCTCTGAGTCTACTTCCAGATTAACTTTCTACCATTTTTGAGATCCCATGGTTCATTCAAATTTCACTTAGTAAGTTCTGTAAGAGATTGAATGATTTTACCTGTGTACACTGATAGGCCTAGGCCAATACTGAAAATAGTATATATTTAATTAATTTTGCCTGGACAAACAAATGACTGATAAATGGTACTGGCCATAGAAAACAGGCATTTTTCTCCCTGAATTATAATATATCCATGAAATTAACAACATGCATGTTTTCCCAGAGAAAATAGTCTAAGAGCCTCTTCAGCTAGTGGGGACAAAACAGGATGGGACAGGGAAGGGTGGGGAAGAATAAGGAGAACTGGATGGTATCAGCCAAGCAATATGGATTAATTGTCTTTTTTGGAAAAAAAAAGATGACAACAAAACATAACAGCTAACACGACAGTTTAGCAAAGTGTCAAGATTGTCTGTGAACAATTCTAATAATGATTCAGTTGCCCTGCTTTAAAGAGGCTGAAGATGATCTATATAGCTCACAAAACGAATAGTTCTGAAGGGATTAGGCCATATGCAGTTTTCTTAGGATGAAATTTCAAAAATTCTGTAAGTCTGTAGAATCCATTAAGTAAACTTTCTTAAAGTCAAAACAGTTAACAATATTTTACAGGTCATAATTGGAGCATTTCTATTAAATATCTTTTTTGGCTTTCATTTTTTAAAAAATCATATTTTTAATAACCATGGTTTGGACTCATCAAACAGCTTAAACTATTTTTGAAAAGTTTGGGGTTCAATAAAGCCCAAACTGCTTTTTTGCCAAGTACCTTTTTCTCTCATTTTAAAAACCATATATATTTTAAGGGAAATTTAACCCATGTGTTTTTTTATTCATTTAAATTTAAATAATCAAAATGGTGTTTTTTATAAGCTAGTTGATGTCCAAGAAACTTTTTGAGCCTTTTAAAGAGACTTTTATTCTAAAAACAAGAAGCAATGATTTGCCAAGTGTAAATGCATTTCAACACCAAGAGGCTTGTATTCATTTGTAACTGCAAAACCCCTGGTTTCTGTATCTGGCAGAGATAGATCATTCCTTTTCTGTAACGTATTGGGGCCTAGACTCCCCAAAGTTAGCTGGCTTTGTGATGAAATAAATGTATTAAGACTGTAAAAATAAGAAAAACAGTGATGATAGTTAAAATGTTTCAAGAAATCATTGGCTCTACAAGGGGCTGGGTAGCCAAATGGAAAGTGTTTCCCTGCATCTGCCACACATCTATAGAGTTCTTGTTATGGATATGGCACTGAAATGAGGGGAAAGATGCTAAGGTAAATATCTTTGGAGCTCCCTATCCCCAAATAAAGGAGTGTCACCTCAGCAATTTGCTTTCATCATTCATTAAAATAGGGAGAGTCTTAAAAAGTCTAATTGGATGACATTTTTGGTGGCAGGAGAACTGAAATTTGGGTTTTGGAATTTTCAAGAGATGAGGGTAATATTCTTAGGGAATTAGATTGAGAATGAGGGGAAATGGAGTTTACCAGGCAGATGGTACCCTTTTTTTCTCTCTTCCACCTTTGTCTTTCCCTACAGTGAACAAGTCATTCAAATGACAGACCAAATCACAACGGCCTGTAAGCTGTTTCTGTGCGGAAGCTTAGCAGCCACTTATTTTAAATCTTCAGATATCCTTTATGAACTTGCAGTTGACTTAAATGTCAGATGAATAGGCTCCTCACCTCTCTCCACTCTGGTTCTCAGTAGCTCCTTTTTCAGACCTATAAATATGAATAGCTTCTAACATATGAATCTTTCAGGGGGTTACTAAGATAGCATTTTGCTTTTTGCCTCACTCTGGAAATTTGTTCTGCACAGAGAATTGTCTATTTATTTTACTGTCCCCCTTCTCTTAGAGACGTGGGGAGGAATGAGGGTTAGGGGAGGAGAGAAGAGGAACTTTGCTCCAGAATTTAACCTAATCCAATGCAAAGACAAAACTCCTGAAAAAGACAAACTACAAATGGCCTCTACCATGTCCTTTTCTTTTTACTTTTTAAATTAAAGTTGACATTCAATATTATTTTTCTGCCTTCTTGACTGGAACTCTTCTACCAGTGTCTTTATGGACATCAATGTGTACCTGGAAAAGATGATTCTTAGGTAGATACTGCTTAGGAAGGCATTGTAATGGGCCTCATTTCTTGGACACACATAGAACTTTACATAATGTCAAAAAAGGACAGTTTATTGTCTTATATAAATAGGATTGCCACACGTAATTGTGCCAGCTGTGTCGGACATACCCTGTGCTATTGAATGGTGGCTCCAAGTATAAATGAAATGTCCAGGGAAAGGTTTCAGACAGGCCTGGCTTCATGTGGCCATGTGATGGCATAAGTGATCTCTCAGTCTCCCTCACTTTCTACATACACACACACACACACACACACACACCTCCCAATACGTTTTTCCCTCCACCTTAGAGTTATGTATATTTGTATCTAGAAAGCGCTAAGGGATGGTTTTATTTAAAAACCTCTGCCACTTTGTTAGATTAGCATTCCTGAGCACCTCATTCTGCAATAAAAGAATATATAACTCATAGCAGAGCACAGTAAATATTATGAAAAGTTGAACTTTCGTCCTGAGATGATTGTTTTCAACCTGGGACACCATGATGGTTAATACACTTACAGTTTCATTTAAAATCCCAGACTAATTCTCACTGGCCTGGCTTAGGTCATGTGCCTATTTCTGATCCAAATGTACAAGCTGGGAGGTTGGCATGTTATGAAGGGCCAGGCCCAAGCTTTAGTCAATCACAAAGTTGAGGGATGGCCTCAGCCCCACCTTAACCACATGGAGTGAGAGTGGAAAAAGATAGTTCTCATAGAGAATCAATACTAGAAGGCAAAGTGACAAATATCTGTATCTGCCACCTGATATTTGTATTTATTACTGAGTTAAGTTGTCCTGAAGCCTTATTTCATACATCTTTATTCAATATCACTTGCTTGGTTTTCTGCTAATAATTGAGGATGTTGAGATAAATTTGAATTGTTATTCTGTCAACTTGCAAATAACTTGCATTAAGCTATTAGAGAAGTTGGTCATCTGTATCCAGGTTACTATATAAATATTGAGTATTACCTGGCCAAAAATTGTTGTGACACTCAACTAGCTTCATGTTGACATAATTTTATTCCACAATTATTTATCGAACATTAACTAGGTGGCAAGCTTAAAGTTATATTTATTAATGCTCTTGGTTATTATTATTTAATCAGCCTTAAATACAGTCACATTTATTATTATCCACCCCATATTTTGTATCTTCTACCCAAGGATATCTCTTGATTCAATTTACATAGACATTTTGAATGTGTAGTTATGTGCTGGAAATTTTACTAGTGTTGAGGCTACAAAGAAACCTAGAGTCTGACAGGGAGGAGAGATGTGAAAAAAAAATTAAAATAAAGTGTGAGGAGAGGAATAATAATCATCTTATTATTTGGCATATCTACTGCTTGAAAAATGGGTCTATAGACTAACAATGTATTTAACCCTATAAAAAAAAGGATAAATTATGACTGAGGCATCAATTTTCCTGGTTAATCCAGGATGAGTTCTACTGATCTCTGCACCATTTTCCAAATGCTCACACATCATCGTTTAGCAAACAACTTCAAAATTTTGCCAGAAATCAACCTTGGATTGTTTGTAATTTCTGAAAATGATCATCTCCACCCTTCTTTTAAAATCAATACCCTTTAGAGCTCTCATTCATTTTCTATGTCCCCAAAAGAATTAATGCTGGCCTAAAAACCACACCTTCAAATTCTTTCACTACCTCAGGATATGAAGTATCTGGGAGCAGATGTACTTACTTATTAAAGTGGAGAGATGCTATATTCTTTTATCTTACTGCTTCTGTTACCTCGCTAGACCATGGTCATCAAATTAGCACCATCAGAATCATCCATAAAACTTTTTAAAGCACACTTTTCTGGGCCCAACCCCAAATTTCTGATTCAGCGGAATGAGTTGGAGGCCAAGAATTTGCATTTCTAACAAGTTCCTAGGTAAAGCTTGATGCTGCTAGTCTAGGGATCACGTTTTGAGAACCACTACTCTAGAATGTGTATCTACCACTTTGTTTGGAAACCATTCTTCTTGCCAAGAAAGATAAACGAAACATTAAGAATGAAGTCATTCTCCTTTTCCCTAGAACTTAACACCATCACACCATCTTTTCTAAGTAATGAGACTCTCTCTGAATTCATTCATTCATTTAACAAATGTTTATTGGGTACCTACTGTGTGCAAAGCATTGCACTAAGCACTAAGGCAACAAAAATAAAATGGATTTCCAGCTTGTAGAGAAGCTCCCATGAAGGGAAACTAAGGAGTAAACAGACAGAATCCCCCTAGAAAGTGCAGTATTGAGGTTTGCTGGGGTCATAACGAGAGTCTTAAGCAGTACCTATGCGCATTATTCTGGGTCTTCTGTATGGGAGGGGCAGCTCCCCCAAAAGAAGAGCCAAGGCTTGTTCTGTTACCCAAGAGAAGTGATGCTGGGTAGATGATGCCATACTCCACTTTGGGATTTGGGGAAGATTTTACAAAAGAGATGACATACTATGAATTATTCTTATTAGTCTTTCATAAATTTTCTGTTGCATGAACTTTTTTCATGGTAGCTTTTGTTTATATGTCTTTTCCTTTTACACTGAAATCATTGCTCATTTTATAAATAATTTTAAGAAAATAAAATTTTAAAATGTTTTAAAATTTCCTTAGGAACGAGAGCTCAAAGGCCCACATTTCTAGAAATACCTATGGCCACCGCACTGGGTATCGCAGAGCCCAGGCCCTTCAGGGCGCTGCCTGTCACCACACCTGCACGGCCAGGCTCAGGTAACATTTGTGGTCTGCGGAGAAAGACAGAGGAGGAGACAGGGGAGGCATGGGAGACTGGTCTACTCTGTTTGGTGTTGTTCTAGGGATCCAAAGTTTGGAGGGAAACTGAGTCAGGAACCAAGAACAATTAGGCAATGTCAGAAATTAAGGTTGTAGTTGGTACCAAAGAATTTTCCCAGGAAACTTTTCTTTATTGTCTAGGTGATTTGTGTTGGGCTTCTGGCTCTACTAGGCCCTGGAATACTAAAGATGAAGTTCAGCCTTTGACATAATCTCAGGCATCATCTTCCTTATTGGGTGTGAACAGGCCCATAACATGTTGCCTTGTAGGGTCTCACACCATAGGCTCTCCTTCTCACAACATACCCTGAAGGCAGCCTTCTCCTCCCCCTTCAAGAGTAGCAGGAGAAGAGGATATAGAAGACAGGATTTCCACAGTTTCATCTGGTACACATTACCCTTACCTCTGGAGGGAGGAGATTCAAGAAATCTCAGTCCTTCAGCTTCTATAGCCTACTTGATCTCTCTCTCTTTCTACTCCTGCCCCTGCTCGCACATGCGCATGCGCGCGCGCACACACACACACACACACAAGAATATATAATAAAAACTACATTTACTTCTAGATCAGGAAGAGCATTGACTTCTATCACTCAACAACAAGTGTTTATTATTTACTATGTTCCAGGCCCTGTCTAATTGCTTGGGATTCACTGATGAACAAAACAGACAAGAAACTATCTGCCCTGTAAAGTTCACATTCCAGTGGAGTGTTTTACATCCCATGTGAATGAAAGTATCAGATTCTTCTCTCAGATGATATTTAACTGGGAGGGGGACAGATAAAGTGAGGGGACCACAGGAACATGATGTGGACAAGTGTCTTCTCTGAGTGGGAGAGAGGGTAGAAAGGGCATGGGTGACAGATTCAACCCTTTATAATTATGTTTGGGTAAGACCATTTATCTTTTTAACAAAAATGGAAAAAATCTATTAAAAAAAGTAGGAAGCATACCAGCAGGCAAATTCAATAAATAAAGTGATTTTTTTTCCTCCCAAAAAATCTGTTTCTGCTTTTCTGGTTTTAACACTGTCCATCCAGCCATCAGTCAATCAGTCAGCGCGTCTCGCTTATAGTTTTACAGTATGGCACTTCCTAGATAAGAATCCCATTCTTTCTTTCTTCTTTCTTTCCTTTTTTTTTTTTTACAAGGTTTCAAGAGCCATCTGGCAGTCAGGCTGTTGAATTGAATTCAAAGATGCTTTCAGATTAGTGCCATGAAACAGGCAATTCACCATATCTCCATAAGGCACATTACTGTCCCCCAGTGAATGATATCTGACAGAAACAGTAAAGAGCAACTTATCTAGCATCTAATAAGCATTGCTTTTCCCAGGATGGGCAGTGAAAGGGATGCTGAAGGGAGGCATTGCAGTAAGTCTTACCATCATTGAGTAATCACAATGAGTGCATTGTAAGTAAGTCGGCCCACGCCAACCATTGTATTGTAGCTGGAAAACTTATGCTATGGCACCTGTCCTTGAAGAACTTAGACAGGTGAAATTCCATTTCAAAGGGAATATAATAAAAAGTCAACTTTTGTAGAAATTCCAAAAAGGGAGCATTCTGTAGATTTATTCTTGAGGAAGGAGAAGTGGTCTCTACAACCATATATTAGACAGAGAAGATTTCTGTCAGCTGACATTGTTGCTGCGTCCCGTGGGATCTCAGAGCTAGAGTTGCTACCAAACATTCACCATGGGGAAAAATGTTATCCTGGGTTTTGTGTTCAGTTATGAGTGTAATCTCTCAGAAATGCTTACAAAAGTGAGATAGCAGAAAGACCTTGAACAGGATAACAACACTGTCAGTCAACAGCACTGTTGGCTGCTGTTTCTATTGGAAATAGATTGAAGCCTCAGTGTAAGTAAATAATGATATCCTGAGGTGGAGGGAGACTTTTCTAATTCTTAACGGTGTCCCTTGGGACTTGTTTAGAGTTTCGTGGAGTCATAAGGTGGGTATCGCTGGAAATCAGTTCCAGATTTCCACAGGATTCTATATTGTGAAAATTGTTACATCAAATGAACAATAAGTTGGTTCACAGCTACTTTGGGGTGGATGGGTGGGAAATGTCATCACAATGGTTGTTTCCCAATTTACAAACCAGTAGGAATTTTTTCCTTGGAAAATTGGACACATATGTAACTATAACTACTCTGATGTTTAGTTTTCCATTTTTAAAGAAGTGTGAGTAAATGTCTACTATATACAGTGCCTTGTGTGCCTAGTATCAGTGGAGAACGGGTTTGGGCAATGTTGACACCATTTTTAAAAATAATTATTAAAAACCCCTATGGGGTGAACATTTAAAACAAATACTTTCCTGACGTTGTAGATTCAACCTAAAATTAATTCCATAGTTAGTCTACTGTGACTAGAGGAGGTAATCAAAGGTGAAGTGGATTTGCCTCACTGGGGGTCCCCAGTTACCACCAAAGCATCTTTAATCCCTGGATTGAGGCCTATTCCTGTAATGTAACTCATTTGGTTCTTTTGCACTTTCTCTCCTTCAACCCCAATAGATTCATGTGACTTTTGTATTATATTTTCATAGTTCTGATCAAATAATTATTCCCATCCCTCTTGCTCATGCTTCTTTGCATCATCTCCTTTGTTGTGGATTTAAACTTGCATGCACTCCCTCTTGTCTCTTCCCTACTATTCCCGCCCAGGAATTACTCTGTGGGTGAATAGAAGCTATTGAATGTTCAATATGTTTTTTGTGCATTGCCAGCAGCTTTATTGCCACCTTTCTCTAGTTTTTGCAACTAAAAAACGTGGAGATGTTCATTTAAGTCACTAGGTTCCTGTCTTGTTGCAATGGAATGGGTGCAACAAGATTGGATGGTTGCTTTGAGTGATACTGAGAGCTATGTCTAACTTGTGTCAGCAGCAAAATAGCAAAGAACACAGAAATACCCTCCTCAGAGGAAGCGAAAAAAGCCTCCTCAGAGTGGAACCATTTTTCCCAGAAAAACCAGGCTTACCAATTTCTAGTGTCCAGGGACTTGTAATCATGGTGACAGAGCTTAAAGTTTAAAATTCCATAGCTGTCATTCAGAGAGTGCTGGAGATCCAAGATATATTCTCCAAGTGCAAGCAGAGATGGAGCTCGTCTCTGAGGCCATTCCAGCACACTGGTCTCTGCTGGATGTCCATCAGTATCATCTATTTCTTTCTGAGCATATTTCAATTTTGAGGCCTATCATTGAAATATCATTGGGTTCTATCAATGAAATGTCATTGAAATATGTAGCCATTAAAAGGCAAAAGTTGAAAATTATGACAAGAAAGGCTGCTCCTGATATTCTGTTAAACATAAATATGAGGGGGCACCTAAAAGAATCTGGAATTTATTTATTAAAAATTGTGTATTTATTCTTACTTGTTTAAACTTCAGTCACCTTCAAAGTACTCTCCATTTGATGCAATACACATATTGAGACATTTTTTCCACTGCTCAAAACAGTTTTTGAACTCATCAATTTTGACACCTTTTAGTTCTTCTGCCATATTTTTTGTTTGTTTGTTTTACCTCTTCCACATCAGCAAAACAATTCCATTCGAGGACTTTTTTCATCCAAGGAAACAAAAAGAGTTACTTGGAGAAAGATTGAATGAATAGGGAGGGTGGGGCATGGGGGTCATGCCATTTTTGGCCAAAAACTGCTGAGCACTCAGCACAGTGTGGGCAGGTGTGCTCATAAATCACCCATTGTGAAATGGGCAAATGCTTTGAAAGAGCCTTCAAAAAAAATCACTGCAACCAAACACAGCTCTCGCAATAATGCCACGGGTACAGTGATCAGATGGATTTCTAGAACACTCACCGAGAAGAAGCCTATACTATAAGGGCCCTGGCCTCCAGAAAATAATTCCAATTTTGGGAGGTAGCCCCTAGTACAGTGTGCATATATTATGTGATCCAATTTTGCTACACTTACACGAGACACACACCACATATATACACACACATAACCCAGGCAACAAAGAATAACATTATACACAGGTCTGCTCAGAAAGTATCCAGTCATAGAATATGAAAAATAGAGACATTTATTGAAGAAGATACATTAAACATTGTACATAGGACAATGCCACCTCAGTCCTCTTCAAAGTAGGCACCTTGGGACCTCACACAATTCTCCCAATCACCGTCATCTGCCCCATCGTATTTTCCTGAATCTCATCGATGGCCTGAAATCTCTTCTCTTTCAAAGGTGATTTTAGTTCTGGGAAAAGCCAGAAGTCACAGGGTGCCAAATCTGGCCTGTAGGGGAGCTGAGTCACCTGGGCGATTTGATTTTTCACCAAAAAACTCTGCAGCAGATGTGTTGCATGAGCAGGCACATTGTCATGATGAAGCTGCCAGTCACCAGCTGCCCATAGCTGTGGCCTTCTGAATCATCCAAATGGTTTCCATGGAGGAATGTTCAAGCTCAATGCAAAATTTGATACAGATTCATTGCTCCACTCACTCAGTCATTTTGAATGTGAGGCCACACAGTACACATGCTTACTCAACAGTCTACTGCCCCCACTGACTAGTACAGTGAAGTCGTCACTGTTCACACATGTACATTCCAATCCACTCTCTTTGGCTACCAGGTTACATCAGTGTTGTGCAAACTGTTCTCGTTATGTCAACAATGATTGTGCTTGTTCCAGACAGACCTTGTATACCAAAATATTAGCTGGGAGTATCTCTAAGTGCTTGGATTACAGAGGATTCTTATAATTTTCTTTATGGTTATCTCTATTTTCACAATGAATGTAAGCAATAAATATTATATATTACAAATTAAACCACAAGCAATTTGACTTCATACATAGAGGGCCCCAAGGGGAAAGGATTTGCTTTAGAAATAAACAGAACAAAAAGTTCATGTTATAGCTATATGATTTCAAAAGGAGTATGTCAGAAGTTTTCATAATGACTTACTGGTTTTAAGGGTGAAAACAAGTTCTGATAGATTTCAAATTAGTTTTGTTTTCATTGAGGCTTTCAATGTTCCCATTCAGTGTTTCAATGTGTGTTTTGTCTATGTTTAACACTGTTTCCAGATGGTTTGGGAGGGAAAAATTTTTAAGGCAGTGTTATCACATTTTATTTTCATATTTGGAAACAAACAATATTTTATTGTGCCCTTCTTCTATACATACATACATGGTCTTCTTTTGATATATTTAAAGAATTTTTTTTCTACTTCCTCTTATGCCTTTTTGTAAATTGGATCTTTTTTATTTAATCTTTTTTGATCGCCCTCCAAAAGCTTCATGACAGCTGAGTTTTAAGTGGTTGCTTCAGGCTACAGAAGTCGAAGATGAAATTGAATTATGCTTCCAGACTTGGGATACAAAAATCAGGAAAAATTTCATTCATTTTGATTAATTAATTCAGAAACACAGTGGTAGTATTATGATTATGTTGTATCTGGAACTTGGAATATTTTCCACTGACGTTCATGTGCTAAGGGAGAAAAAGGAACGGCAAGCCTGCGCACGGCACACTGCTCCACGGTAAACGGGCTGGGGGCGGGGGAAGAAGAGAAAGCAAGAAAAGAATAAACAAGAGATCAGGGGAAGAAAAGATATTATATATTCTGTGTTGGGGTTTAGGTTATTTGAGATTGCTCTCACTATTGATCATCTTCTGGAAAAATTCCGTAACATGGGATGACGAATGGCTTACAAGTCAGAGTTACGCTCAATACCATTTTTATTATATGCCTTGATTTGTCATACATAGCGTTATAATGAAAATTACTCATGATAGTGATGTGAATAAGTGAGCAATAAAAATGTTTTAGAAATGCCTGTTGGAGAAGAGGCATTGCTAACAAAAATTGCCTATTCAAATCCTTTTATATAGACTCCTTTTCTTTGTTGAGATAAACTTCAAAAGTAGATTACCTGAGATTTATGTTACTATCTAGCAGACAACTGATATACATAAGGGACAAGAATCAGCTGAACAGGGAGACTTCTCAAAGATGAGGGACATGAAGAAAGACAGGGAGAGAAAGAGAGAAAGGAAGAGAGAGGAGTGAGGGAATTAGGAGTGAATTCATTAGCCACTGCTCTAATAATACCGAATAACAAACAATCAAAATCTCTCAGTGGCATACAACAGTGAGCGTGTATTTATCACACATCTGTGAGTCAACTCTGCTTCTCTTAGCCAGGCTTACTCAAGCATATGCAAATCAGGGAGAGGTCAGTTGCCCTAGCCTGGCTGAGGTCACCTGGGCTTCGCTTCTAGATGCAGCCAGGAGGCTCTGCTCCCCATCTTCCTCAGAGCAGCTGGCTGACTGAGGCATGTTTTCTGTATGGCAAAGACAGGCCCAAAAGAGAGCAAGCTCCTCTTCACCAACTAAGCCTAAGTGTCCGTGACATCTGTAAACATCCAGTTTGCTCAAAAGAAGTCACATAGCCTGGGCGTTAGTGGGCCAGGGAAATAGGAGACCCCAGAGAGAGTAAAGCACTGCAGTCAGCAACTCCATCACGACAGGGGGTGAAAGGGGAAGGAGGAGGGGGCGGAGAGGGAGAGGGAGAGAGAGACCCAGAAGTAAATAACTGCCTTTAGATCATCCCCAAACCCTGGCCAAGCAAATGAGAATTCATATTGGTAATGGTTTCAACCCTTCAAGGTATTGGACCCTTCATTAAAATTTATTTTGAAGGATTGTTTCTAATAATGTGGTGACTTTGGGGACCACATCTGTTGTGGGTCATAATCTCACCTTGGCAGCAACTTTCTTTCCAGTTTATTGGCATGATTTTTTTCTGAGCAATGTGGGAGAAAGTTTCTTTTCTGGGGGCCTGTGAATTTCCATATGTCATAAATTTTAAATAACGTTGTCATTGTGACAGCTCAGGGGCCTTACAGATGCAAACATCAGATAAGGCAGGTAGGTGTTAGTCAGGCTGCTCTCTGAAATGTGCTGTGAATAAGTGCTATATATGGATGAGGATCCAAAATACACTTCCTATATAAGAAAGCCAGTTAAAGACAAAGAACACTTTAATTATTAAACCGTGTATAAGAATACTTCAAGAAGACTGGCCTATGTATATGGTCCTCTACATTTGTGTGACATAATGCAAAGGAAACCCTTTGTGCTCCTTGAAGAACCTCATTTTCTATACGTACAAAATGAGATATTTAAAACATATAGTGAAATTTACCTATATAACTGAAAGATCTACAATTTTGACAAAACCAAATGTGTTTTAGGGTTTTACGAAGGCCTTTGTGGCATAAGTATTCATTCCAAAAGATATATGACTTCAAAGCAATGTCAGGATCAGACCGGTGCACTGAAATAGATAATTGGTACCTTTTGTTTCCCCAGCACCCTTTCCTTTGGACATTTACTGCTTCTCTTCTGTAGGAGCTTCTGGGAAAAGTCAGTCAGGGGACTATGCCCTCCTACCACTCCCACCCTCACCGAAGAGGCCATTTGGCCCTAACTGGGGCAATGAAGCTTCCTCTCCTGGAAATTGGTATGTCAAGCAGTGATACCCAGAGATGTAATTCCGTGAGCAGACATAGAGCAGAGGGAGCTGAGCTATCAATGGCAGGGCACTAGAGAGACTAAAGAGAGAGAGAACATTTTTAGTTTCATCACCTAGAGCCTCAGAGCTGCCCTGGTTTCCAGCTTTTCCAAGATTTGAATGTTTCTTCCTTGGTTACACAACTACTTTCTCTTGCTAATAAATTGCTTTTTATTTATGTCAGCCAGAGTCAATTTTTGTTATTTGCAACCAAACAAACCACACTTGATAATGTGGATGGAATTAATTGGCCTCCATTACACTCCCACAATAATTGAAGAGGCTTGAAAGACAATATCCTTATTTCTCAGACTCCCTTGCAGCTTGGGTTCTGGATATAATTCAGCTTCCACCAGTACAATGCATTAGGATAAGATTTAGAAGTCTGAAGTGAGCCAGAGGCCAGATTCTTGCCCTGGTTTGGCTGTTTGCAGATAAACATGGTTGGTAAAATCTAAGATTTCTCAGCAGTACGATCCCACTGTCTACTCTGTAGTTTCCTTGGTGATGAGAAGTTGTGCTTGTGGCAGCACCAGCAGCATTGACTATTTGTTCTGATATCCTAATTCCTGCATTGTAGCTTCTTGGGTACCCAGAAGCCAAGGCAGCAGTGGTAACAGGTTTTGACTCAGACATGACTCCAACGGTGCCTCAGTGGTACTATCTGGTGAGTCAGTTCTCTATTGTTCTGCAACCATTTCTAGATAACCAGACTACTGATCCTTCCACACTTCTAATGATTTTGTTAGTACTCATTCTCTCCATTAAATTCTTTCTGCTTATAAGTACCTAAAGGAGTCTCTTTTCCTGCTTTGAATCTTAACTAATACAGATCCCTAACTTATAACAAATATATAAATGATCTGAAAAGGATCATGTGAACCAACTGAGTAGAAGTATGCAAATAAAACTAATGTAGTATAAGGATGTTCAAATTAATTTTGTACTTGAATTTTTCTTGTATCATCATCAATAGATGTGTACTGATGTCCTCAAGAATACAGGAGTTATAAAATTTGTCATAAGAATTCAAATTTTGGAAAGAATCAAGGAGATTTCCTTATAATAATTTTTGTCTGACATTAATATACAAACAGTTTTTTAATTGAAAAGTTGATTAAGATATACTTGGAAGAATAAAGAACCAAGAAAAGCCAAGATACCCCCTGAAGTACTAATAGAATAAGACAACGGGACTTGCTTTACAAGATATCAATTTATTCTAAAACAATGATAAAGGAGATAAAGTAGCGCTGATTGGGTGACTCAGTTGGAGCGTCATCCCATACACCAAAGGGTGTAGGTTCGATCCCTAGTCAGGGCACATTTCTAGGTTGTGGGTTCTATCTTTGGTCAGGGTGCATGCGGGATGCAACTGATGGATGTTTCCCTTTCACATAGATGTCTCTGTCTCTGTCTCTCTCTCCCTTCCTCTCTCTCTAAAACCAATAAACATATCCTTGGATGAGGATTAAAAAGAAAAAAAAGAATGGAAAGTAATATTGTTACTTTGGGGAAATCAACAGAACAGAATGGAAGGTTTAGGAAGAGACTCACACAATATGGAAAATTTCATATGTAACCTGGCTGGCAATGAGGACCAGTCAGGGAAGAGTGGACCAGTCTTTTCAATATGCCAAGGTACTGGTTATAGGAAAGAAAAGAAGCCCTATTTCACTTTATTTTCATATGTATGCACATTTCAAAATGATTTAGTGATATAGCTATGAATGGTAAAACTTCAAAATTTTAAAACTGAGAAGATATAGTAGAATAGCTTTAAGACTTTTGGGTAGGGTTGAGTAGGGAAGACATTCTTAAACAAGATAAAAAGTTTTTTTAAAAGATAAAAGATTGGTCTTGTCTTTGATGGTAGTTAGTTCCTAAAAGACAGAGTTACAGTCAGATAAAAGTCAGATGCCTCTGAGATTGGTAGTCCCTGGTGGTGCGCATGTGGCAACAGAGTCATGTCCAAATGACTGGGACACAGAAGGAATGCAGAGTGGAAAAGCTAAAAGGTGTTGTGTAGAGAAGGTCTGGAGGCATAGGTGACCACGTGACACATAAAGAAGACCTCTTAGCATTCCAGAAGAAAGCAGGAGGTGTGGGAGGGATAAAATTCAACACAGGTTCTCTTTACATCTGATCTCATTCTTATATCTTGTTATTTCCATTTTCTATTAGATGATCCATAGTGATAGGGCTTTATTGCTTTACTTACTGTAAATTCCATTAAATGAAAACTCCTGCAGAACATATAATATCTCCAGGCCCCATAAATGTGAGGCATGTAAAATACTAAGACAATATTGAATTTTTTTTAATCACCAAGGGTCTATATTTTAATATAAGATGTCTGCAAATGTAACAGAGTTATCAAAAGGCTCTATTGAGTCCTGGCTGGTGTGGCTCAGTTGGTTGGGTGTCATCCCGCAAACCTAAAGGTCCCCGGTTTGATTCCCAGTCAGGGCATATACCCGGGTTGCAGGTTTGGTCCCCAGTCAGGGTGCATGCAGGAGACAACTGGCAATGCAGTAGGCAACTGATGGATGTTTCTCTCTCACATCAATGATTCTTTCCCTCTCTTTCTCCCTCCCTGCCCCTCTCTCTAAAATCAATAAAAGAGAAACATTTTAAATAAATAAATAAATAAGGCTCATTGATATTTTAAAAACCTAGGGGAGAAATTTGTGAAAAATCCTTTCCTGGGAATGAAAGGACTGTTACAAGTGGGATGGAGGTGAGACATAGAGGTTGAGAAATAAAATGGCCAAGCTCACAGCTGGAATTCATGAACCAGAATAGCAAAAACCAAGTATTTGAAATGGAAAAAAAAATCCTCATTTTCCTACTGTAGCAAAAATTCTTCTAAAGGAAAAGAGACCATTTTAATAAAATGAAAGTCTATCATAATAACAACGTAGAAATGGGATGACTGATAAAATTAGTTCATTTTTAAAAAAAATGTGTTTCTTAAAATCATGAACAAAAACCTCTCACAGACTATTACCTTTGAACAAGAATAGGTATTTTGCTTTTTATTTAACATTTTTGAAGACATTGGGGGACAACTTTCTAAAAGACTTCTTGATATATCAGATAAAAATGCAAAGAAAGGGGAATGATCTCAAAAGGCAGCATCTGATAACCTTAGCCAACCATGTAGAAGCATATAGGTCTCAAACTTAGGAGACCTGAGCTCCAGTAATTGGTGCTGAGACCTTGGACAAATCTCCCGACTTTCTTACATTGTGATTTTCTTGTCTGAAAAATGAGGATATTGTAACAAATGAACACCAAATAATAATGAAAACAAAACTAAAAACCTAGACAAGCAGAAAGGCAGGCATGAACCACCAGGAAAGTTCCAGACCTTGAGTATAATAGGAGACCAGAGAGGAAAAATGAACAAGAACATGGCAGAGCTTCACTCCTAAGAGAGGCTGGCCGCCTAACAAGCTAAACAGACACGCGGCATCCACAGGAAAATGTTAACTAAAGTTAGTGGAGACTGAGGTGGAGTCTCAGTCTCCTGAATGAAGTAAAACTCCGGGTGGCAGGCAGAACAGGGACCTCAGACCAGGCTGCACTCACTGAAACGATACATAGGTTGCAGAGTTGGGGGGCGGGGCGGGGGGAATACTCCTTAAAGCACTCCTGTCTCAAGCTCCACATTGGTGTTTAGGATCAGGGGAGCCTGGTCTCATGTGGGGACAAGGAACTCTAGAGGGAGGTGAGAGCAGAGGCTGGGGAACCAGGAGTCCAAAGAGTGCTGTGGTTTATCAAGGCATTAAGCTTGTCACTGAAAAGCAACCAACAGAAGAATAAAGATTTCATTAGCACTTTTGTAGAACCAGAAAACATAGTCCTAGATAGGCTGCATGGCTGTCGGCCCAGAAACTTCACTGTAAATCACTTGGAAAATCCTGTTTGTCAACAGAAAATTAAAATGCCTTTAATGGTAGTTGCTTAAATGCCATCTCGCATTTTCACCACAGCCTCCTCTTTCCTGGGGAGAAAATTTCAAATTTGTCATTATTATCCTCTCTTAGAAGTGGCTCAGGGCAGTTGTTGTATAAAACATAAACCAAAACACAACAATCAACTTCCAAATGGGATACCAGTACCTTGTACGGAAGCAGCATGTAAACCACAAGGGGAGGGGGTAGCAGCATAGTTGTCAGGTTGCCAATAAAAGACAATGTCTACATTCCCATAACTAGATCTGCCTTTCGAATATGTTATGTTTCCCTGGGGTTTTCTGGGATGATGAGCAGTAACACCCCAAGCAGCAAAGTCTTAATCAGCACAACTCTGAAATTTGTAACCAAAATTTAATCAGGTCACCCTGTTGACTTTAAGAAGAAGATTATGTGATATTTTTGCTCATTTCATACATGGAAAAATTCCTGGGAAGTTAGGGGTCCTACTGAGCCATTCGTATTTTTAAATTATTTATTTAAATTTGATTTTTCTGTGCTCGGTTTATATGCTGTTGCCACTACGTGAGTTAATTTCTATATCCCCCGGCCTGGTTTTCAATACAATATAGTGGAGGAGAAAGAATGTTGGATTATGCCTCATCTTTGCTGCAAACTTGCTGAGAACCACTGAGTCAGGCTTCTGAACTTTCTGAGACTTTTTCCTATCCGTACGTACACAAACACTCATGTGTTTGACTGGTCTTGTCGTGAGGAATAACCTAAGGGAAACTGTGTGCAAGGCCTGGTACTCCTCAAATGTTAGTTTCCTTTCTTTGTCTACAGTTGGTCCCGCCCTACCTGCCTAACCATGTTTCCTACTCACTTAAACCTACAACTCCCACTCCAGCAAGGCAAGCCATTGGGTCATGTTGCTGCGGCCTCATCCCCCTTATCTAATTTTTACTCGTCTTCTAAGTCTAAAAGGCCAATATGTCCACACATAAGCATCAAGAAAATGGAAATGGATCATGTTACTTTGTTTCACTCCTACCTCTAATATCTTTTCTTGGCTACATATTTATGTAGACAGTCATTCCTTAAACTTGTGGGTTTCATGTGGAATGCATAAAATAAATTGACTGAAGTTCATCTATGTCACATTTTCAACTCTACAAATATTTATTGCTTACCTACTATCCATTATTACCTTAGGAAGAAATCTGGGTGGTGACGCATGTTGTATTTCTCTTTTCTCAGCTAAAATAATTATGAGGTTATTTTGTGTCTGTATATTGGGTGAAATTCAGGCCACAGATAGCCTTTTGCTTATATTTCCTGGATAGTAGGATGAAATTGTATAGTCAATGCTTTAAATAATATGGTATGTGATGATTTTTAAACAAGATGCTATAATTTTTCATCTAGTTTCATCAGCTATTTAAAATTCATATCAAGACAAAAATAATCTTTTGTTTGCCAACAAATCATGGCTTGGCAATTTGATTCATTAGGAGTTAAGCAAAGGGCTTAGTGGTAAGGTGATATAACTAGAACACAATCTCAAAAGGTGAGTTACATTTATCAATCAAGTGAAAAATATGTTTAACTTCTAGAATATATGTCAATCCATGTAATTTTTGGCCTTCAGTCAATGGAAGGTAAACCTGGTTAACTACATTTGAATATATTTTGTCAGTTTTGTTCACATGGTTTCTATTTGAACTCAAAGCTAGTACTTTGGTTTATTAGTTCTACGCTGGAGGCTTATTCTGTCCTCTAATCAAACATTCTCCTTGTGCACTATTGTATTTTCTTAGACTATAAAAAGGAAGGAATGGCATACTCCCTGGCAATATTCAGTGTGGGCTGATGTGGTACGGAATTTTTATTAATTTCTTTTGGGTAGAAGAGGGACATACTCTCCTTGTATTAGAGAAAGTTACTTGGGGTGACGACTGTAGGCCCCTCCGGTGGCCCATCTACCTGAGAACCTGCAGAGCATGATTACAAGTCACGAGTTGGGGCTTGTGTTTCCCAAGCTGGCTGCGAAGGCAAGTTGTCTAGGCTCCCAGTGAACAGCCACAGCCCACAGAGAATGTGTGTTTACCCAGACCTTTTCCATGGTTTCCTTCTGAAAATTGGTTCAACCACACACATGGGAATCTAGTTAGACTCTTAGAATTAAAATCTTTGACTGGCATGTAACCCAAACTTTTTTATATAGGATTTGGAATCAGATTGGAGCTTTTAAAATGAGGGAAACTAGGAAGAGGCCAAATCTAGAGCTCTTTCAAGTGCTGCTGAAATCCACCTTTTAAATCATGGGTTCTCATCACCAGATCATCCATGTTTACTAAATGTAACGGTAGGAGCAGACTCTTGGTGAGACATAGTAAAAGATAATTTTTCAGTCCTTATGCATCTCACTTGGGAAATAAGTTTAGCTTGTGTGGTTAACTAGACATATTCTGCTTAGATGCTTAGGAGAATGAATTTTTGTACTATAAGGTTGATTTTATAGTATGTACCTGTGGTATTTCATCCATGAACAAAGGTCAGGCTATGGCTGATAAACTGAAGTGTAAAGTTGATAAATAAACTCTATCTTTAGAAATCTTCCAGCTATTATAGCTGCATTTCTGAGTGCAATAAGAGAATAATTAAGACTGATGCTTTATTTGAAAATGTGTCATTGTTCTTGTTAAGAATAAACCGTAGTTACTAATAGAAAGAAAAAGCTTATCCATAGTACAAAGCTAGCAAAAACTTACTATGCCATGAAGAACTTGCCTTTTCTAGTTCTCACATTCAGTAGCTGAAAGCAGATCATTGCCATAAAGAAGTATTTACCAATTTTAAAAGGTCTTGGCCCATCATAGCTAGTGTTAGATTTGGAATATAGCTTTTGTTGCCAAGGTGACAAACACTTATAAATATAACACATCTTCTAATGTGCTTTTAACTTAGTATTTTTATGGCTTTTAAATCAGATACCATTAGCAAATATATTAGGTAATTTAGCTGAAAGACCATTTTCCTCTAACACTTTTTGTTACAGTTCCCCAGGCATTTCAGTAAATGTCTGTTGTGACATTCTCCTCCTGCTAGGCTTCCAGTGTAAGGGGATACAGAAAGTACATCTGGTAAAGATTAACATACATTGCCTCCCCTTTTTCGTATTGATCACTGAAAAAAATGTACAAAAGAGAGTTAAATTTGTAGTCTCCGTGAAGAGTAATCATTGTTTCTATTGTTATTTTGGGGTTCACAGCCCCACCTCCCCCCAAATAACAACCTGGCTTTGAGACTCAATACACAGAGGAAACAGTCTAGGGACAGCATAGTAACTATATATTAACACTTCCCAAAATCTTCACACCTAAATGCTTTCCTTTAGACATTAATAATAATAACAACAACAACAACAACAATAAGGCTATGGGGGAAATAATTACAAGAGACCCTCTGGAGCCCTGGTATTTCCATGAGTCTTAGTTTATTGTTCCAAACAATAAACCCAACAGCTCAGGCAGGAAAGGAATTAGCTCTAAATGTGTTTTTAAAAAGAAGTCTTGTAAGGTGGACATATTTGTCACAGGAAAGATAAAATCAAATGAGACTTATTTGGTTAAAGACCAAATTCACATTTGTTGTTATTTTGTAAGAAGTAGTTCTTAGAAGATTGTCCATTCACTCATTAATTCATTTTCTTTCATTCAGTCAACCAACAGACATTTCAGCAGCATCTGCCATGTTCCAAGCACTGGAAATACAGAGACGAGCAAGTCCCAGACCTCGAGAAGAATATGATATCAGGAAAGGGGCAGGTAAATAAATGAAGTATTACAACCCACTGAAAGTGCTCAGGTAGAGATTATAACAAATAGGGGTCAGAGATAAATCCCTAAAAAGCAGACTCTGCAAATTGTTTTTAGAGAGGCATGATGGGAAAGAGGAACATATATTATAGTTAAATGGCAAAACACTTGTTAATTAACATTTTATATACTAACTCCAGAACTGTTTTATCCTTACTGTGTGATCCTGAATACATCTCTGTGCCTCAGTTACTCCTCCTATGTAATGTAGATAATTATTCTTGCCACCTGCATAACGCATAGAAGACTGTTGATAGGAATAATGGGATATGGGTGGTGAAGCTATTTGAATTCCTTGGAAAAGAAAGATGCTGTGTGTAAACACACGGCATCCTTATTATTCCAAGCGGTAGCATTTTGGATAATTACCATATGATGCTGCGCCTTTGTGTGTGTGTGGCTTGCTTCTTTATAGAAAGGTAAGTGCTAACGTTGAGTTCCTCTAATAACTTTGGAAGCAATTTTAATCCAGCAGACGAAACATAATAATCTTTAGAGTAAGTTAAATCCCTTTGTATCTGAGCAGATTTTGTTATTTACCAAGGTCTTAGGCAATTTTACCACAATTATGAAAAGCAGTGCCCAGCAAGCCCAGCTCTCTCAGCAAGTATCTGAAAGACACTGTTGCAAACAGGCCAAAAACTTCCTTACAACCGACACAGCCCTGTGTGTGTGTGCTGTGTGCACGCCTGAGCCTGGGGCTTGCCAGAAAGAGCTGGGAACGAGCTGAGACTGGCTAGCATACCTGAGGCAGCTGTTACACCGTGGCGCCTGGATTCTTCTCGCAGACTCCAGGCTGGCTCCTCTCCTCCTCCTCTCCCCCCTCCTCCTCATTTTCCTCTTCCTTTTCACAGTCTCTCTAACTTGGGGTCTCTTACTGTCTTTATTCCGCCTGTGACTGGTGAGAGAGTCCTGTGGCCTGAGACTGTGCCCTGGTCCTGCTGCCAGTCATTCTGGGACTGTCTGGCTGGGGAAGAACCCACACTGGTTAGAGTGTGAAGTCTCAGGGAAAAAGGACCCTCGGCAGTCTTATCTGTTTCATCTTTCCTTTCACCCATTCATTCTGTCTCTGTCTTCTTCTTTCCCACGTTCCCTCCCTCCCTTACTCCTTCCCCTCCCTTTTCTTCCTCCTCCTCCTTCTTCCTTCTTTCTCCCCCTACTCCCTCACTCACTCACTCTCATTCTCACCTTGATTTTTGTGCTGGATTTTAGCTATGAATTACATGGCAACCAGGGAAACTGACAGTTCAAGGCAGATCTGCTCTTAGGTCCTGAAACCTGCTTCGGGCTATCTTAACAAGGCATTTTTTATCAACTTGACCTGGGATTTGCCAAGGCAGCCCCGCCATTCATTAGCAGAGGAGGCAGGCTGCATCAAGAAGCCTGTATTAATCCCTCTTCTCCCCCTCTTAGTAGTGCTGCTCAGAAGACTTCCTCCAGGAGATGCCAAAGAACAGTGAGGTTACATAATAAATAGCTAAATAGCTGCAAGGATTAAACAAAATATCACTTACTTAGTTTCATAGGGCCTCTCATGGTTTGAGGCTGCCACTGGAATTGGACAGAACTAGTATAGTGAACCAGAATGAATTTTCCTAGGGAAAAATGCCAATGTTAAATCGGCATGGGAAAAGCAAAGAACCCTAAACCCCTGGAGGCCCCAGGACCCTTGACAAGGGTAAAAGATATGTATCACCAATAGAAAGGCCAATGATATTAATCCGAAGAGATGGTCTCTGGTTACATTTCATGGACTTGGGACCCACTGACAGAAAAGAGCAATTACTTATAGTCATATAGTTTTTTAAATTTGACAAAGATCCCAATCATGGTGGATTAGGTACATTTAATATCTCAATTAATAAGCCTTCTACAATAGTAACATGTCAACTTTGGTTCAAGAAATCCACTCTAGTTGATAGTCATTCAGGAAATGTCTTTCATGCCCACATATTAAATTTAATCTGCCACCCCTGTTTTATAAGACTTTGTATTCATCTGCTGAAGAAAAGATTCTTATTTTATCATTCCAACTTAACAGCTTGCTTAGCAAAGCTGATAGGTAGGAGTTTAGAAGATATTCATTGAATGCCTATTTTGTGTATTTACAAAAGAGGTAGATTTAAGGGAGTTACCCAAAAGCAGTATGTTTTTTTGTCCCACCGTTATCCTATTGGTCTTCCTTTCATTCAGCAGATTTATCTGTCATGAAGAATTTAAGTTTCATATTTTCCTCTGTCAGTTGTGAAAAGGCCTGTCAGCTGGGGCTTACACTACAGTTTGCCAAAAGGCCTATTGCACACAATGACAATACAATCTTATATTTGTGCTCCCAGTCTCCAGATAATCCCCCACTTTCCTCCTCTGCAGCCCAGTTATGATCAGGCTTAAGTTGCATATTCCGTTTTTAGCCAGATTTTGCTGATAAGTGCTATCAGCAAGACTGAAATGAAATACAGCAAGTTTAGCTCTTATTACCAGTGTAGAACATGCCTTGGGAGTTGCGTGTGTGACATGGAGACAGTAGCTGTATAAAACTACTTAATTCACAGAAACTAAATAAAGGAATGTTAATGGTATTAGCTTTTATCTGTTGAATGTTCTGGGGTACTTTATTCACGCATCTAAAAATACAGACCTTTGATTAACATTCTAGGAAATGTACTAGAGATACTGGGCCATTTCCCATATTGCTTCCAGTGGGATATAATTTTTAGAGAAAACTGTGCAAAGTCTTAACATTATTTGATACCTTCAAATAGCAGATACTTTGTCTTTGCCATTTTTCTTCTGAGTTCACAAATACCCCTAATCAAAGAAAGACTTTTGTTTCTTACATCCACATAGAAGCTACAACATTCTCATTAAATGGAAATCATATAAATGGTTGGAGGCCTGCAGATCATTCTTTTGATAATCTACTGGGACTGCAGCAAAATGAGAAGGACTGTTATATTAGAAAAATGCATCAGTGCCTCACCCAAGGAGAGGAAAGGGTTAATCATCATTCCTAGAACTCTGGAGTGGAACAAAAGCTTACAGCCTGACACCAAAATAACATCACAATGAAAAGTGAAATTGCTTCTAAGGCTAAATTGCTTCATTTGAAAAGTGTAGTGATACTGAGGACAATTATGTCACTTAAACTTTCACAATTTTGTTTTTATAAATCAGTTATGAAATTATCATATGGTTTAAATGCAATTATTTAATAAGGGCATTTGTAATTGTCCAATATAATCAATTATGCTTCAGTCAGGTTCTTCTCTGCAGCGGCATTTTTGTGAACAGCTGAGTTATTCTTATTATGGTAATATGTACCTTTTGAAAAAGCCAAATAGAATCATTGTTTTCCAGAAAAGTTCTTCCCCACCCCCACTCTGACTGAACAGCATTTCCCCCACTGCAAACGGAGTCTCAGAATTCTTTTTCCCTCTTGTCTTAGCAACTAAACGGTTACAATAAGCATGAGAAAGAAAAACACACTGCTAACTGATCGGCAAAGTGAAGGCTGGTTCTTCGAGAGCTCTGGTAGTGTTGTCAAGTCTGTTTTCCAAACTGAGGCAGGGGCCAGATCCAGAGAGCATGGAGTGGTGCATACTCGTTACCCAGCAGGATCCATATAATGTTGGTAGCACAAGTCCCAGATCATGATTTTGATTTTTCTAAGAAGGAGGAGAGATTAATCATGGACTGAGCCTAGGGACACGCAGGCCTTCCAGAAGCTATAGGATTTTAGTTGCTGTGTGGTGCAATTTGTAGCTATTTGGTTCACTTTAGGCTGTTTAGAGAGCTATGTTTTCCTTCTAGATTTCGATTAGAGTCTCCACTATAATGCCTTGTCCCTGTGTTTTGCCTGATTTTTCTTGATCTCTGTACCTACTGGCTGACCAAGAGGCTTCTCGTGGAGCCCAGCTCTCCTTTCGCTGCTCCCATCTTTTTTCTCTTCTGTAGACAGATTCTCCCTTACCTTGACCCTTACATATTCTGCTTCTCTAAAGATTCTCACCACTTCATGAAAGGTATCACCCCTCTTCCTCTCGCTGCTGTGCATCCTGCCCTGAAAGAACATGCTCCTACCCAAGAACATTTCCTCATTCCAGCTCAGTCTTTAAGAGAATGACTGAGTTGCCAGGGACGAGATGTTTAGCTTCAGCCACATTGACGTAACAGAAACTGAAGCAGGGATTCCAACAAGCCTTCGCCATATGGGAGAGTTTACTGTTTTAAAACCCAAATCTGATAGTATCACTTCTCGGCTTAAAAGCAGTCCATGGCATGTCCTTACCTTTGAGTGACAGCCAAAGGTTCTGTGTGCTCTGGCCTACCTTGATTTTGAGTTTTCCATACACCTTCTTTCCCTTCACTCTGCTCCAGCAGCACAATCCTTCTCTCTGAATTGGCCCCTTTCTCTTCCAGCCTAAGGTCTATATACCCGCTGCTCCCTCTGCTTGTAATGTCCTCCTATCCCCACCTCAGCCCAAATCCCACAGTCCTTACGAGGCTGGCTCTTCCTCATCCCTCTTTCCCCTTTCAGACCAAGCGTCGCCGCTTCAGGAAAACCAACACAGATTCCCTGGACCAAGAACATGGTCTCTCTGTTCTAGGCTGAAAGAACAATGAACTTTTCCTTCAAATTACTTATTATACTGGTAATATTTATTTATTTCCATTACTATTTGAGTATTATCCCATTTCAATAGCCCTTCCTCGAGAATAGGAACTTTGTTTTTGCTTTTCCTTGTATCTTTCCACTCAGAAGACATTCCATTTATTTCTGTTAAAGGAATAACTCTTTGGGATGCATGGAAATTTTGTACCAAAAATAAGGAAAGCAAGTACCCCAAATCTGAGTCAGCGGCAAGATTTTGAAAGTACCCTCACATGTGTTCATGGAGAAATGTACAATGACAAATTGAAAACAGCCTAAGCATCAGTGGAAGAACAGATAAGGAAATTGTGCTGTGTTCATAAAACATAATACCATGCAGCAGTTAAAATTAATGAATTAATGCCATATGTGCCCACATGACTAAATCCTCAAAACACATACATAAAGAAAATGGGCATAATAAAATATATATATTTAAATATATATTTTATAAATAAGTAAATATGTATTTATTTATTTGCCTAGAGCCCATGAAAGAGGAACAAGAGTGGCAGCACAAGTAAATACATACGAAAACTGGGGATGAGGTTTTGGAAGCACGGGAAGGTGAGGCCTTTCGTGTTCTTTCCTTGTTTTCCAGATCTTCCAGGTTACAGTGAGGGGAATGTAACCAATTTCTGCTCTTGTTTTGGCTACATTGCTACTGTTTACTTTCTGGGTTAGATCTTAATTGCACTTGCAAACGAATGTATCTCTAAAGGGTAAAGATTAGAGAATCAAAATAATGTATTATTGGGAAAAAGAAAATGAAATAAACTCAAGAATAACAGTATAGGAGAAAATCAATAATATACAAAAATATTGAAGTTTAATTCCTCCTTTGAAATATTATGTAGAGCTAAGTTTAAAAAATAACAAGATATAGATTATCTCACAGGCCTAATAGAAAGTTGAGTATTAAGTGAAATAAGTAAGAATTATCTAAGACTCAGCCCTTAATTCTAGACTGGGAGATATTAGTCTCAAGTATCTAAAGTATCACAGCCTTACTCACAGTGTAAGCTCACTCTCAGTTGGAAAGTTTTAGAAGCAACTCTTTCCCAAAATATTTTCCTTACTCATTTTACTATTTTGCTACAATATCTTGGAATCCACTTTCATTATTGATTTTGAGTCAATGCATTGAGAATATTCAAAGGATTTTAGAATGACAGAAAGGCCTTTTTTTTCTTTTCTTTTCTTTTTTTGGATTAGATGAGGAAACAGATACTCCAAGAGTTAGAGTGACTTTCCAAGGCCACCAAGCTGTCGTGTAGCAGCCTGGGAAGCAGAACCCATGACTCCTCATCCCTGGCCCATTATTCTTTCCAACATACTGCGTTATAATGTTGTATCTTGGGCCGTGGTAATACAGGTGTATCCGTTGTTAATGCTGGGGTTTGCACTGTGCGGCTGGGCAGCACCCAGCTGATGTCTGAGGGGAAAAGACAAAGTTGACTTCAGAGGAGGAGTTATATATACATACAATGGAATATCATTCTGTTTTTAAAAAGAACGAAATTCTGACACATGATACAACATGTCTGGACCTTGAAGAAATTATGCTAACTGGAATAGGCCAGATGCAAAAGAACAATATTTTATGATTCTACTTATATGAAATGTCTAGAATAGTTAAATTCATAGAGACATAAGGAGAATGGCGGTTGCAGGGGCTGGGGACAGGGGAATAGGTAGTTATTTTTTAATGATTATAGAGCTTCAGTGAGGAAGATGAAAATGTTCTGGAGATGGATGGTGGTGATGGTTGTACAACAATGTGAATGTACTTAAGACTATTGCACTGTATGCTTGAAAATGGTTAAAATGGTAAAAGTGATGTTCTGTATATTTTACCATAACTTACAGGTTTCCAACCCAAGGAGGCATGCTTGGAGAGAATTCTAGGCATCCAGAGGTACTTAGGAAGTACAGAGCTTGAGGAAGGTGGGGAGTGGGAGGAGGGAAAGGGAGGCAACGGAAAGACCGGTCGTCTAGACCCGCACTATCCAACAGAACTTCCTGTCATGGAAGGTTGTGTATCTTTGCTGCCAAATATGGTAGCAAGTAGCCATCAGCCATGTGTGTCAGTCACACACTTGAAAGGTGGCTAGTGCAACTGAAGAACTGAATTTTAATTAAATTTTATTTTAATTGATTTACACTTAAATAGTGTAGGTCTAGACCTTCTATTGTTGGTGGTTCACTTAAAAGTACTGTCCTTGTATTTCTGCTTCTTCTAGCTCCCTTTCTACCAATTCAAGCATCATTTACTTTTTACCCCGTGACTATTAGCAGATGTAGAGCCCCTCCTGTGTGTTAGACTCTTGCCAGGCAACAGGGATAAAAGGGGGCAAGAAAAACCCTCTATACCGAGGAGCCTAAATAAGTGTAATTACTGTGACCAACAATGTGGCCATATGTCCTGAGGTGAAAGATGTTCATATCCTGCAACCTGGCAGTTCTGCACTCTAGAGAAACCACTATATGTCCTCAAGGAGACACAATATTAAAAATTACAAAAGGCCTAAAGATCAATGAAAAAAGATAAATCAGGCTATGCTCATAAAACAATACTATGCACTAGTTAAAATTAATGAAGGAGAACCACATCTACCTATGTGGCTAAATACAATAGTGAGCGAAAAGAAAAATTCAGCTGCAGAAGGGTCCGCACAGGATAATATCATTTTTTAAAACTTTTTTAAAAGTTTGCAAAGTTATTGTTTATGGATACATGCATACGTAGCAAACATAAAAACGTGTGGACATGAGAGACAGCACATTCAGGGTGGCGATACCTATGGCAAGAGAGGGAATGAGATGAGAGAAGGTGCCCAGGAGTCTTCAATTATCTGTAATATCCTATTTATTAAAAAAAGATCTGAAGCAAACATGACAAAGCCAGAAGTTGGGTGTGTGGTGTTTGTTATATTATTAACTGTACTTTTGTGAATAATTAAACTATTTCATAATAAAACAGATGCTAAGAAATGGCCTTGCTCTTAAGAAGTACTCAAATTAAAGGGGAATCATAAGTACAAACAAAATTTTCACAGTACATTAAAAGTCATAGTTAGAGGCGTGTATGAGGTAGGAAGATGAACACAGAGGAAGGTATAACTAACTGTCTCAAGGAGCCAAGGAAGACCTCACTAGGTGATTGCTTTTGAGTTCATTCTCTGAGGGGATATAGATGTTTCCTTAGGAGAAAAATAAAAAGGAACATTTCTTTGCGGCCAAGAAGTCTGTATAAAGATCAAGGTGCAAAAGAGTTTGGTGCCTTTAGTGAACAGCAAGAAAATTCGTTTCGCTGGAGCCTAGAACTCTCAGGGTGGAGGTGGATTGCCAGACCACTACAACTGATTGCGGCCAACTCAGACTTGGCTCTATAATCCAAGCCAGGGCAGTGATGTTGGGAGGAGGAGTTGGAGGATGGTGGAATGGAACAGGGAGGGACTTGAACCAGAGACACGCATTAGGAAACTCTTATTGTTCAAGCGACAGGTGATGAGAGAGCTTGAGGCAATAGCAATGAGGACACAGACGAGGATGGTTAGGGGGATGACGCAGGTAGAATCTATAGGACGTGGTGACTGCTTTAGTGAGTGAGGTGCATTCAGAACGTTCTCTAGGGTAGATATCATGTTAGGTCACAAAATAAGTCTTAATAAATTTAAGGAGATTGAAATTATAGCAAGTATCTTTTCCTCATTGTTTTACCGCAATGGAATGAAACTTTAAATCAAAGCAGAAGAAAAACTGGAAAATTCACGAATATGTGGAAACCGAACAACACACTTTTCAATAACCATTGGATCAAAGAAGAAATCAAAAAGAGAATTAGAAAATGCCCAAGACAAATGAAAACAAAACTACAACATGCCAAAATTTATGAGATGCTGCAAAAGCATTACTGAAGGAAGATTTTTGCAACACACGCCTACATTTAAAAAAAAAGATTTCAAGTAAACAACTTGAACTTTACACACCTCAAGAAGCTAGAAAAAGAACAAACTAAGCCCAAAGTTAGTAGAAGGAAAGAGCAAAAATTAGAGCAGAAGTAAACAAAATAGAAAAACAACAGAAAAAAATCAATGAAACTACAAGTTGTTATTTATCCAAAATAATTAAAATCAGGATCCCACAGAGACAGTAACACACCCATGCTTATTGGAGCACTATTCACAGTAGCCAAGATATGGAAATAACTTAAATAGTCATTGACAATTGAATAAATAAAATGAGATATATACACATACAATAGAATACTATTCAGCCTTTAAAAAGAAGGTATTTCTGCAATATGCAACAACATTAATAAACCTTGAGATCATTATGCTAAGTGAAATCAGACAGTCAGAAAGACATACACTGGGGGATCCCCCCAAAATGGAATTTATTAATGAAAAACTGTGTATCTATTCTTACGTGTTTAAACTTCAGTCACCTTCAAAGTACTCTCCATTTTATGTAACACGTCTATTGAGACTTTTTCCTCTGCTCAAAACATTTTTTAAACTCATCGATTTTGATGCCATTTAGTGCTTCTGCTGTTTTTTGTTTTGTTGTTTTTTGTTTCACCTCTCCCACATCAGCAAACATTTCTTTTTGAGGACCTTTTTTTATCTGGGGAAACAAAAAATAAGTTGCTCAGGGCAAGATCGGGTGAATAGGGAGGGTGGGGGCATGGGGGTCATGCCATTTTTGGTCAAAAACTGCTGAACATGCAGCACAGTGTAGGCAGAAGTGTTCGTAAGTCACCCATCATAAAATGAGCAAACACGTTCGAAGGGTCTTCAAAAAAAATTCACTGACACTGAGCACAGTCTCTCACAATGACGTCAACTGGCACACTGACACAGATGAGTTCTGAGAACACTCACCTGGCAGGGGAAGCCTGTACTACAAGGGACCCGCCCTACAGAAGATAATTCCATATTTTGCAGGGGGGCTCCCTCCCTGTATACATTAAAAAAAAAAATCCACTTCTGTGAGGTATCTAAAATAGCCTAAATAATAGAATTCAAAAGTAGAATAAAAGTTGCCGGGGGCTGGAGGAAGGGTAAAATGTAAGTAATCAAGTTTCAGTTAAGAAAAATGATTATCTTCTAGAGATCTGCTTTACAACATTGTACCTATAGTCAACAGTACTGTAGGCTTCAAAATTACTTAAAAATTTAAGAAGATAGATCTCACATTAAGTGTTCTTACCATACTAAAATAAAAAATTTGTAAAGTATAATGATGGTAAAGTATTTAGTATACACTAAGTACTTAATAAATATTAGTACCTAGTCCTTTCCTTTGCTCCTATTCTTGATAATATCTAGACTTGCCTGAAAACATTTTAAGTAATTTGCTTTTTGCCTAAAATAAGCAAAGTACTCCTGACCACAGAAGCTCTAGATTTCTTGGAAACAGAGACCCTGTCTTATACTTAATTTGATCAAGTATATATTGGACATTTACTGTTTGCCCAAGAAGGTATAGTTTACCAATAGCATGTAGCACAATGCTAGTATATAGTAGGTGTCCAATAAGTACGTAGATGCCTTCTGAATTGAAGTGTTACTGCAGCACAACTAATAAGAATAAGCACTAAATACTTTAGAATTTAGGCTGATATGTAATCACTTGGTAACAACCTTGTTAAACCTAATAGCATCCACAGGTAATAAGCATATCATTTTATAAGGAAAGGAAGGAGTTATAACAGTTATTTGGTCAAGTTCATAAAAAGAAAAAGTCATTTCAGAGTCAGAAATAGACAACAGTTATTAATGTAACTGTCAGTAAGTATGGGAAAATCTCTCAGTGGTATTTCAGTTATGGGCCCACTGAGGCATGAACAGATCATCTCTTAGGATTTCTAATGCAGAAGAACAAACATAAAAATATTGGGTTGGCTAAGAAGTCCATTTATTTTATTTCCATAAAAAAAGACACATTTTTCATTTTTAGCAATAACTTTATTGATTTGGATATTTTGAGTATGTCTGCTATCTCCTACATGCTATAATATTGATCATTCTTAATTAATGTCTTGATTTGATCACTATTAACTTGGACTGATCTGCTCGACCATGGACCATTGTCCAGCAAGAAATCTCCAGCCCTGGCTGGTGTGGCTCAGTGGATTGAGTGCCAGCCTACAAACCAAAGGGTCGCCGGTTTGATTCCCAGTCAGGGTACATGCCCGGGTTGTGAGCCAGGTCCCCAGTAGGGGGTGTGCGAGAGGCAACCATACATTGATGTTCCTTCTCTCTCTTTTTCTCTCTCTTCCCCTCTCTCTAAAAATAAATAAAATCTTTAAAAGAAAAAAAAAAAGAAATCTCTAGCACGAAACTTCGCAAACCACTTTTTGCATATCCAATCAGTCATAGCACCTTCTCCATACACTGCACAAATCATTTCTGTGCATTTCAGTTGTGTTTTTACCTTTCTTGAAATAATAATGCCAAAAATGTTGTGTATTTTCTTCCATGTTCAATATTAAATGGCTACACAAAAATTCACCAATTTTGATAAGTTTTTTTTTAATGCATGTTGATATGACAGCTGTCATGATACAATCTAACAAAATTGTTTCAGATGAAGTTAAAGACTACTAAACCCTACTGGAGCCACCTTAAAAAGAAAACCAGATGATTTTTTTGGCCAACCCAATAGAAGACAGCCTTTCATGTAGTTAGCCCCAAATTCTCCAATTATATTCCAAGCAGTGACCAGAGGAGAGTGCCTTGGGTTGAGGAGCAAGTGTGTTTGCCCAGAGGGAACCCTGTCTAGGTTCAAGGGAATGGACCATACATAGTATGAAATGGGCCCATATCTTTGGGGTCATTTTTAATGACTGTGCTGAAATATAAACTGATAGCCTAAAGGGTCACCAAACAGGAAGGGAATCTGGTTTAATTTTTATCTTTGGGATTTTCTGCCTAGATTGTGGAAAAACAGGATATAAGCCAGAGTCTAAAATGGGCCAAAACTCCCCATCTTAGGATTAATTCATTTTTCCAATAAGTACTTAGAAGTGAGGCTGGTAGGCTGGTAAAAAGCACCGATGTCAAACTGGCTAATTGGGATATGAGGGAGGAATGAGAAGATAAAGTAAAAAAAGAAGAGGTGGCTAAATGGGGCAGACTTTAAGACATGTATCTGTGGGATGCTCAGGCCAGAAGTTAAAGCAAGAGTAAAGCTAGAGACTTCCCTCTGGAGCGCAGAGGTTGGGAGGGGTGGGCTCCTGTCCCTCTCTAGGCTGCCATGTCCTCGTTTGTAAAATACATATGTTGTAAATGCATATATACAGAAAATACCCTCTGTAAAATTATTCCTACTTCAAAAAATCCATTGCTCTGTTTCTCTGAGATATGGAGGTGCCAGTTGAGACTGAGGGAAAAGCAATTACATAGTCAATAAGCAGAGGTCAAAACCTGAAAAGTCAAGAGGTTGATTAGAGGCAGTGCGAAGGGATTTCTCCCAGAAAGCAGATTATACAAGTGATCCCTGTGTTGTGGGTTGAATTGTGTCACCCAAGATATATCTAAGTCCTAATCCATGGTGCCTGTAAATGAGATCTTATTTGGAAATAGGGTTATTGAAGATGTAATCAAGTTAAAATGAGGCCACAATGGACTAGGGCGGTCGCTAATTCGATGACTGGTATTCTTACGAGAAGAGGGAAACTTGAACACACAGCTACAGAGGGGAAAAGGCTGTGTGAGGATGGAGGCAGAGACTGGAATTATGCAGCTACGAACCAAGGAATACCAAAGAATGTTGACAAGCACTAGAAGTTAGGAAGAGGTAAAGAAAGATTCCTTCACAGAATCTTCAGAAGCAGCATGGAACTTACAACACTTTGATTTTGGATTTCTAGACTCAATAATTGTGAGAGAACCAAGTCTTGTTGTTTTGAGCCAATACCAGTTTGTGGTATTTTGTTACAATAGCCCTAGGAATCTAACGCACCTTGCTATCTGAAGATGACTTTCAACTGTGTGGTTCCCAGTTTTGTGAGTCAACAGAGAAAACTGGCCTGCACATTCCAAGTTCTCAGTTGAGACCCCGGCATTACACTTCCCTCAGGCCCAGCCCTTTATCCCAGCAGTCCAGAATTCCCCTGGTGCAGCAAGGCTTGAAAAGCATAGTAGTCATGAAAGCCCTCCAGTATGATGGGAGAGTTCAGGCTTGGCCTTCTGGGCCGCATCTTTTCTGGATTTTGAGAGCCAAGGTTTTTCTCCTTCAGAACCAAGAGCACAAGATACCAGTACCTGTAATTCTTTCATATCTTACTAGTGTATCTTACTACGAGGGTAGGTATGTGTTATTTGGCTGAATAGAAGGGCAAGTACTGAATAAGCAGTAGACCTTCCGAATGATGGGAAATCATTAGATCAGTGGTGGTACTCTTAGTCACTGGAATTTTAATAAACACCAATGTCTAGGTCCTACCCACAGAAATTAGATTCTGCCTCCATCTTTACTTGACCTTCTCCCCTGTATATAACTGTCATTGGACTAGCATCCACCCTAATATATGTCCTCAACTAACTTAATCACATTTGCAAAGTCACGATTTCCAAACAAGGGGTACAGCCCAGGTGTTGGTATTTTTTTAAAGCTCTCTAGTATTCATCCAAGTTGAAAACTTGTACTAGCTGATGACCTAGGTGATAAGAAAGGGGCCTATGATAGAGCCACCCAACTTGTTTCTAAGTCATATAGAAGAAATGTTATTAAGTTATTAGACAGATGATTATACCTGGTTCCTGACTGTCAGAGTTCTGTCATAACCACTCTTTGTATTTTAGACCTAACATCCAGCTTTGCCCCAAACCCCTCCTCCTTCATTCCCCACATCCGATCGATCACCAAGTCTTCTTGATTCTATTTTTAAATGTTTCTCAAATGGATCTTCTCCTCTCTATTCCTTTGGCCGCTGCCCTAGTTCATTCTCTTACAACTTCCTGCCTAGGTTTCTGCATAGCAGCCTGACTCAACCCCTGCATATAGCCTCCTTCGCTTCTAATTCATTCTCCAATAGACACCAAAATGACCCTTTAAAGTACAAGTGTCAAAGTATTACTCTCTTGCTTAAACGCATTTAATGACTGTTAGGTGATCCTGCAGGGTCACTTCTAGGCTGCTTACATAATAAACAGGGCTCTCCACAGTCTGGCCCTTGTCTCCTTCTCCCCATTGTCCTCTGTTGCCACTTGTCCCTTGCATTTTATTCTTCATTTATAGTTCACAGTGCTATTTCAGGCCTCCATCTATTCATACACTGTTGTTGCCTTTACCCAGCAAGGCCCTCCCTAAACTTGCCTTTTGGCCATCTGGAATACTAGTATTCCTTCTCCAGAAATATCTTTCTGCCCCCTCCTCCCCCTTTTCTGTTATATCGCTTCTTTACTTTATATATGTTTTTATTATTGCCTTTTTTGTAGTGCCTAATATAATTTTTAGAGATCAGAGTCACCTTCTAGATGGTAAAATCCTTGAGATAACTCCTGAGTCTGGACTCTGAAATCTTAGCCTCTGGAACAATAGCTGATAGGTGGTGAGCTCTCAGTAAATGTTAGATGACTGAATGAAAAAACTAAGAAATTAATAAATGCATTTGTCTACTGGAAGGATAACTATCGATCAACCCATGAGTTTTGTCTCCATGCCTAAAAGGGGTGAGAGATAGATTGAGAGGTATGGGAGTGAGAAAGTACTTAGGAAGAGAATATTTGCTTGGCAGGAAGGATGCTATTGGTTTAGGCAAACTGGGCTAAGGAGGGAAAGAAAAATATTCTACTGTCAAGAAATGTAAAACTGATGGGTATTAGTACAGAAAATACTTGGTTTATCTACTTGTTCTGGCAGAAATCAGTTGTGTTTGGGTTTTTTTCCAAATGGGTATGTCTGCTGGGACTCTCCTCATTCCATCAGAATATTTGATAGGACAACCCTGTCATGCCTAGGTATAACCACCTTCATGTGAATACATGATGTTCTTATAAATATCCAAGTAGCTATGGTCACCTGAAACATGGCTTAGCATGGTAGGAAATGAATTATGTAGTGAATGCATTATAACCTGCCTAAATACCCCAAAAGAAGTATCATTGAGTTATTTAGGTAGAACTAACTGAAAAGAAGGCTCTTTGATGATAAGATCTTTGATAATGGTAGTCTATTGCCACTAGATATTTAATAGAGATTGAAGAAGGCCTGAATTCTCATAGCCCTGTATATGTTTTTTATTGAATTTATTGGGGCGACATTGGCTAATACAATTATTTAAGTTTCAGTTGTACAATTCTATAACACATCATCTATATATTGTACATATACCTTTTATTTGAAACTTTTCCCACCTTTCTACATATACATTTATAAATTTGTATTTGATTAATATATGTGTCCCTAACTCTATATGAAGGCAGGGGTTCCTATACACGTTTCCTCATTCATATGTCTATCATATTTAATAGGACACCCCGTGTATGGGAAATATTCCATAACTATGCAGCAAATGAATGTGTTAAATGAACAGTCTGGTCCTTTAAACAGTGCCTCTGGATTGATTATACAATGAACATGTCTCCTGATTTTATAGGAGCTTATAAACCAAAACCTGATCCAGGAAGTCCCTGGAATCTTTTCCTCATCTCTGCCTAGCCCATGATACTCACATTGTCCCAGAGAGTCAAGCTTATGAAAGGACATGAAACTGTTGATTCTGAAAGCCTGAGACATACAAGATCTTAAAGTGAAACCGAGCAAAGTAGAGTGAGCAGCTTATTCGACACTGGCTAAATAAATTATCAAGCTGTTTGTTGATCTTAAGCACAGTCCATGCTAGGCTTCAAATATGATCTCAGTTGCCAAGAATGTGGCTTTCCATTTTATCATTCTATTCTTCAAGGATAAAGTGTTGGGGAAAGAATTCATTAAAAAGATTGAAAGCGAGTTGCCCATATTACAATGTCAGAAGCATAGATGCAGATGGTGGTAGAAATGGCATGAGGCAGAGGCACACAGATTCTTGAGGCTGTTGGATGTAGCAGGGCTTGGACTACCAAGAAAAAGCATAATTCTTATGCTGAGAAATGTAGTCATGGTGAAGTAAGACAGGCACCGTTTGCATTAGTCAATGAAATCCAGAACTTGCTGGAGCACCTTAGACGTTAAGACAGAGGATGGTAAGAATCTTGTGGGATCTAACTGGATGCCTAGCAAGGCTGATGTTGTGTCTCAGAAACTGGGCTTTTGTCTGGCCAAGTAAACACTTCTCCAGCATACCCTGTAACTTATACTGCTGCAGGCTGGCCCTAACCATTCAGACATGCCTCTGAATTTCCCCAGCTCATGCATCTCAAGTCAAAATCTCTGAAAATACCTTGTGGAAATGTGGATAGGATAAAAGATGAGAGGTGGTCATTCCTATTAACATTCAAAATCCTTAAGAGCAGCTAATCAACTATATGCCAGTTTAGAAAATAAAGGCCGAGGGCATATTTTTGAAGCTGTTCTATGGTTATGGGCACTGTGAATGAATACGCTTGTGGGGAAACGCATCATTTGTCTGCTTTATAAAGCTTATATCATTCCGAAGGGACTGACTACCACTGCATTTTCTCCTCTTTTACTCCAAGTATGAACTGAATAATTAACAAATGAGGCTAACTAATACAAGAAGCCAGTATGAGCTGGCTGAAAAGGGGGAACTGGATCAGTGCAATTACTGAGCCCATTAAATCTCAAAGATTTCTGCAGATTAGAACTCACTTTGACTCTGTCTTTAAGAAGACATTAAGTTCAGAGAGAAGCATGTATTTGTAATGTTCTAGTTGTACCAGGACCAACTTCAGGATTTTCAAACAGACTGTGATTTGCTTCAGTAGCTCTCTCTTTATTCAAGAACTGTTTAGATCCCTGGCTGGAAGGAATCATTCTGCTTCTCAGGTATTTTTTTTTTTTAATCAGAAGTATTAACCAAAGAGATGAGTTCGTCTATGCAGAATCATCACCTGCTGGTGTGTATTCAAAGGCACTGATTTGGAAGCAGGAACTAAATTCCAGAACTAGATAGATAATTTTAAAAAGGTTAACAATATTATCAGTCAGAGATTCATCTAAAATCCATTATAAACTTGTTTTAGACATCACATCTTTTCAAAGGGCTGTTAGTTAAAAATATAAGGTGGGCCTTTCAGTGATGGTATCGTGTGTGCATGAATATAACAAATTGTTTCTGATTTTTGGGACTGACCACTGAGAACACTAGTTCTCAAACTATTTCCTGCTGGAACATGCTGCATGCACTTCAACTTTCCTGCTCATAGTTTCCACTCTGGATGAAAAATTACTCAAGTTGTTCCATATTTATATACTAGTATTGTTTATCTGTTCATGAATGGTAACAGTCAAGAAATAAATTAACATACCAACAGATGAGTTAAATAAAGAACATGTACTATACATACAATGTAATATTATAGTATTATCCAGCCATGAGAAAGAAGGAAATCCTGCCATTTGTGACAACATGAGTGGACCTCGAGGGCATTATGCCAAGTGCAATTAAGTTAGAGAGAGAAAGACAAATACTGTATGATGTATAGAGAACCTAAAAAAGCTGAACTCATAGGAATAGGGAGTACAATGGTGGTTGCTGGGGGTTTGGGTGTAGAACGGGGAAATGGGGAGATATTGGTCAAAGGATACAAACTTCCAGTTATAGGATGAATAAATTCTGTGGAGCTAATATACACCATGGTGACTACAGATAACAATACTGTATTGTATACTTGAAAGTTGCTAAGAGTAATTCTTCATGTTCTCACCATATACACACAGAAAGGTACTATGTGAGATAATGGAGGTATTAGCTAACCTTGTTGTCATAATTATATGTGTTCACAATATATATGTGTATCAAATCATCACATCAGGCACCTTAAACATACACAATTCTGTAAGTCAATTATATCTCAATAAAGGTGAGGGAAGAAAAGGAATAAATGAGCAAGTTGCAAAGCATTAGGAACAATCGGTCCCTGGCTAGACCAATTGCATCAGAAATGATTGGTCCTCGTGTGCCGGCTTGACTTTTTTGACATGTGAGATCATTGTGTGTTATCAGACCATCTGCATAGAATGTTGTCATACTGTATGATAGGAAAAGTGTTCATATGATAAAATTGTCTTCACGAGTATGTAAGAAGGTTCCCCAAAGCGTGCCAGCACCTCCAGGAAAAATGCTCACACCAAAATTGAGAACTACATGCATTGCCTTGGATCCAGTTCTTCTACTTCTAAGTATTGATCATATCTACTGCACCAAAATATTTAAACACGTGCACATGGTGTTTATTATAGCATTGCTTGTAATATTAAGAAATTGGAAGCAACTCAAACATGGAAGATTTTGATAAATCCTAGAACATCTATACAGTAGTTTTACAAAACAAAATGAAACTATTTATATTGATATGAATGATCTTCAAGATATAAATACAAATAAAAGCAAGCTAAATAATATTCCATATATATGATCTCATCTTATACATGGAGGCGGGGAGGGAGAAATGAGGTCTTAGAAAAAGGTCAGGAATGATACACACCAGACTTTTAAAAGAAGTCACCTCCAGGTGGGAGAGTAAGTGTAAAAAGGTAAAGGAGAACTTGAACTTTTTAATCTGCACACTTCTGTATTGTTTAAATGTACTTATGAATCACTTGTGTCCCCTAAATAATTTTGAAAAGAGAAATTATGTGCTGAAAGAAAATCATATGCAAAGAAATTTCTTTCCTTTAGAATTTAGTGCCAGAAAAACTTTGCCTTCGAAAAGAATTTTGTATATATGCTTCTTCATTTCTAATGATAATAATTCACGATGCTTCCCTTTGAATCCTAAATTTCAGGAAACTCAGGATCCAAACTGATGCCCGGTCCGTACAGCTACGCTGGCCTGTGAGGTTAATGTATTTGCCATTGCCTCTCTTCCTGGACCCCATTTCTAATTCTTGGGTTTATTTTATCAAACTTATATTGTATGTGATCTTGGTTATATACCGCTCGTTTGTTTTAAGAAAGAAATGACCAGTACATAAATAAATAACGTAATAATTATTTTTATTGAATTTGAAAGTCATTTCATGTTTCAGGGTTTCTGTTAGTGATAGTTTACTTGTACCCACGCGTAACGCAATTTTAGACATTCTTATTCTATAGCATGTAACTCACACCTTAAAAAAATAATCAGAGGGTTTCAGAATTTGCAGGAAAATATATACAGTATTTCACTTTTTCCCCTGATACTGTCTGAGGTAATTGTTTAGATCTAGTGAGCCCTCCCTGTTAATTATACCCAAAGGAAGCCCATAGACCTAAGGGAGTTGATGGCAATGTATCTATTTATTGAAGTCCTCTGTGGGTGAAGTAAAATAGCCCTTTAAAGAATATTCCATGGAAAGAGCCCTGTACAGATTTATACAAGCAAAAGAAAATGCAGTCTACTTCAGCTAACGAGTAAGTCTGTACATCACGAATCAAGAACACAAGCACACCTTTCCTCACCCATTGCCCCATAGCAACTCTCTACACCATCCTGTTTTATGAGTCTCGAGATTGACTCTATCCCTAGTTAAGAAAAACAATGATTATTTTTGGTACTTTTTAGCGTGTTCTTTATTTTGCATGTCATTGGAAACACACCTTGCTGTATTTAAGAAATAAACTGTCAGCTTCTTCTCTTGCCCTGCTGAAACTACACCTTCAGTTCCTCGTGCAAACAAAGCTATGAGAATAGTATTTAGGAAGAGCCTTTTCCCAACTAACAGCTTGAATGTGCTCTGGGAACACTAACATGATTTTTTAATTAACATTAATTCTGCTGAACTTCAACTATGAAAGAAATGGGGTTTCTTTAAACACCAATTAACAAAGCAAACCCCAATAAAGGGAAAATACTCTCTCCCCACTTCCAGCCCCCAACAGGAAATTGCCCCCTGTTGAGTTTTCCCCAAGGTCTCTATAAAGTTTTTCTGATGAACTTGCTAGAGCCTTAATGAGAGTGAATCAGCAGAGATTTTCCATCACATAAACAGAAACATTTCATTTCATGAAAGGGGGCAGCATGCTTGACTCTGCCCAGCCCACCACATGTCTTCAGTTTTCCTTCTTCCTGGTAATTTATTTCTCATAGTACTTTCATTAGAGTAATTCCTCAGGGTTTCCCAAACTTGAGGACTTTACCTCAACATCATAGATGAAACAAAAAGACTTGAGGCTTCCCTTCATTGCTGACTCCTTTTTCTTACTTGAGGCAGAGGGGAAACATCTGCCCTCTTTGTGCTTGCTCAGAATCAATTTGCTTGTAAGGACCACTCCCAGGAGCCAGAGGGACATCATACTTCCAGTCATGCCCGCCCAGGGGACAGAGAGACATAGCCAGAGCTCCCACTAGGATAACATTTCTCACACTGTGTTCAGAAAAAACAACGATGACAACAACAAAAACCACAAGATGTTATTCTGTATACTAACCCAAAAGTGTTCTGTGGTCAAATAAATTTGGGAAATGCTGCAAATCATATCCTTTTAGAGATTCACAAAACATGTTAGATTGTGAAAAGCTCGGAGAAATTTTTTAATTAAAAAGAAAACCTAAGTAACTTCGCTTGATCTTATTTATTTTTCCAACTAATTTGACCACAGTGCCCTTCTTCATGGAACACTAGCATTCTACAAATCACTGAAAAAAGTGAGAAAAAAATAAATACTTGCACCAACTATGTTCATTGATTATCTTAATTAGTCCTCCTAACAACCCTATAGATAAATATTTCTATACACATTTTACAGTTTAAAAATACTTTGAGGTTCACAGTATATAAAAGCATATCCAGTTGTTTTATATATATATATATAGTTTGTACATATATATTATATAGTTTATAAATGTACTATATAGTTATATATATAGTTTGTGTGTGTATGTGTGTGCATGTGTATGTGTATATATATATATAAACTATAGAGCTGGTGTCCAAATTCCGGTCTGTCTGTCTGACTTTAAAGCCTATGTTCTTTCTACTCTATTACGTTTACTATTTAATCTTCAAGCTACTTTTGTGCGTGTGTGTGCTTGCCAAAATTTGACTTACCTCTTGCCCTGTATTAAGAGATTGATCATATACAGGTAGCAGGCTCTGTGAGGGCAGAAACTGTGTCTGTTGTGTTTCTCTGTGTCTCTCCAATGCTCAGCACAGTGCCTGGAGTACAGCCGACTCTCGACAACTATTGACTGGACAAAAGAATGAATGTGGTATCAAGAACAAATGAAGGCACTACTAGTCCAGACTTTGCTGTTCTAATGTGAACTAGAGAATTTTCCGGGGACAGTAATGCAGATCATTGAGGAGATCTGACACTACATCACATGAGGAAAAGTAGTTATTTTAACTGCTTAATCTGAGTTGGAGAAGTCTTTGGGGAGGGCCGCATAACATGATGACATCTTTGAATACTTGCAAGATGGGGCTGCAATGTGAAAATTAGATTATTCAAGCATTGGGTAGAGTTAATCTATGACCTTCAAGGTTTCATTCAGGCCTGGTATTGTACAAACATTGAGACTGTTTAAGGTGCACAAAGGATAGTGCTGCTCATAACCACAGCTGATTAATTCACTTCCCAGGAGCTCAACTATAGAATCACAGAGCTTGGAATTCCTGTATTAGACAAGGCTCTTTGGAGAAACAGAATCAACAGGATTTATACAGATGTGTAAGAGATTTATTGTGGCAGTTGGCTCACAGGATTATGGAGGCTGAGCTATGCCATGATATGCCATCCACAAGGTGAAGACCCAGAAAAGTCAACGGTGTCATTCAGTCTGAGCCTGAAGCCCTGGGAACTAGGGGAGTAACTCCCCTAGTGTAACTAGATAGTATAACTCTCAGGCCAATTACCAAGGCCTGTAGAGGCAGGGGCACCACTGGTGCAAGTTCTAGAGTTCGAAGGCCTAAGAACCAGGAGCTCTGATGTCCAAGGGCAGAAGAAGATGGACCTCCTAGTTCAAGAAAAGAGAGAGAGGGGAATTTTCCCTTCCTCTGTCTTTTTGTTCAATTTGGGCTCTCAACAGTTTAGATGTTGCCGGCCTACCTGGTGAGGGTGGATCTTCTTTACTCGGTCTATGGATGGATATGCTAATCTCTTCTGGAAGCACCCTCACAGGCAGACACGCCCAGAAGTAATGGTTTGCCAACTCTCTGAGCATCTCTTAGTCCAATTAAGTTGACACATAAAATTAATTATCATAATTCCATAGGGTGTCCTTACAAGTTACAAATGTTGCTGAGGAAAAATAGCTTCAAGGCCACTAACACAACAAGGTTTCAGTCATACAAAAAGAACCCGAATGGTTCTATTATGAAAAAAACAAAGCTTTACTACATCATAATTTGTCATAGAATGAAATCTGGCACAGGATGGTAACATCTTTATAGGGACACATCCAATGGGCTTTTTTAAATAAGAGTGCTGGAAAGAAGTTATTATAGTATGTGTCCCTACAAAAGGGGTATTACAAAGAACTTATTATGGCATAAGGGGCATACCTAAAATTTCAGAAAAGTAACATCTGGGAAACCTTATTATATATAAATCAATTAGTTACAATATTTGTAGAAAACCTCCAAAAAATTACAGAGAATTGTATTGGATTTCGGTGGGGAAGAGCGTTAGGAAAGTTAAATATATAGAGATAGAGGCAGAGATGTAGTCTGACCCAGAAGAGAGCAGGGAAACACAAAGGAATAAAATAAAAACACATTGCATTTTTATTGTGAGGACATGTATACAAACACCAGTGATACATTAGCAAAGAATTTGAGAAAACCACCGCAGATCATAAAGAGTAGCTATACGTTCCGTGTGCGCATGGTCATGGTCAAAGGCCAATGTGGAAATGTAGAGTATTGACAAAATCAGCTCCATCAGCTAGGTTCCTCTGTTATACTGCATTAACTGTTCTCCACTCTGCTGTCAAAGCTAATAATGTCTAATTATTTACTAAGGTTTCCCCCTTGTTCTTAATCCAATTAACTAGGGCTACAAACTGTTTTAATACACCATCTAGGGAAATTATTGCAAAATGTTCATATAAAAAACTATTTTTTATATGATGTATATGTTAACTTTCTTAAAAGCAAAATGGAATATGCTTTAAATCACTTGGAAGTCACTTATTCAGCAAAAATGTACTGAGAGCCAATGACACGCAATGCACTTGGGGGACCCAGCAAAGAATAAAACACGGGTCTGCCTGGAAGAGCTCACTGTCCAGAGGGGGACAGACAACTTTTGGCAATAACAACTACAGAGTGAAAAGTAACAATCACTGCAAGAGAAGGACGGATGAAGCGTGGTGGATTTCAGAAGATGGCATTTATTTACCAATGTAGTACATGTGTGAGATCTAGGCTTAACACATTATCATGTTTTCAGCTTCCATGACACACTGTTTTATACAACAGGCTGGCTGAATGTGTGGGGTATCCATAAAGTCTAGAAACATAGATACTAGTATTTTTTTTACAGATTGAAAATATTGTTGATGACATTATGATTATTTGCCTATGTTTTCATAGTGTATGGACACTCTGTAGATGCAAAAGCAAAGCAACTTTGTATGTAATCAATTCAAAATTATATGGAATAAATGACTCTTAGAATTCTGGATAATGCCCACTGTTCAAAATGTGAATATTCCCGTAATTTGTTTGTTAACTGTAGGAAAATATTATGGAATGATTATTGAAGAAAAAAGGTGCCTTATAGCTTTAATAGTATATAATAGGCTAGCATAAGGGAGTAGACCCCACTAAATATGCTCATAAGAAGAAACTAGACAGAAATTACCTTAAAATGGATAGCACGTATGCTGCTTAATTGCCAGGAACGAATTAGCATTTTGAATCAAGTAAGACTGAAGGTTTTTAACTCTGTAGTTTAAGCTTAATACATACTTTAATTTAAGAAACAAAATTTTTCTTCAAAGAATAATTTTATGCTCAGAAGTACCAAAAGCAAGTAGCATAGAATGGCTCTAGCTTTTCCTATTGTCACCTTTTTTTTCTTTTCTTCCTAAGACATGAGGTGACACATCCAAGTGCTTGTCCCTCATCAGATGTTTCTATGAGCAGCAGAGCAGAAAACTCTAATATCTATTCATTCGTAATGTGTCATTCGATGTATTAAGGACAATTGACTTCACATGTCATGGGTAATTAGAAAAGTCACTGTTAGTTCCACGTTTTTAAAGTACAGCACCATGTACTTGCAATGAGTCCACGTATTGATGTCTTTCCACATGTCTGAATATCCTTCCATCTCTCAATTTTATGGTGGGTAAATTATCTCCATGGTAATTTAATTTAAAATATTAATCAAAATATACTTTTTCTTATTTTAATCCTTTAGCTCAGATTGTGCCATAGTATTTTACTATGATTTTTCCTGTAAGCAAGAGACTTTAATTGTCCCAACATTCAGTAGCCCAGAATGTTCTGTCCTTAGAGGTAATTTTTAGAGGCTTACCTGAGAAAACAGGAGAGCTGAATAAGGTATAGGTAAGAAACAGTTCAGACAGTAGGGACTGTAGGCTTGGGGATGTTGAGCCTTTTAGGCAGAGGGCACAGTTAGTCCAGGCACGAGCGGCCAGCCGGGCTCTCTAGAACGACCAACAGAGGTCCGTAGGACCGCCTGCTGATTAATTCCTGTGGGCTGAGCTGGAGTCGCCCGGATGTCCAGGCCTACCGACCTGTGTGGGTCAACACTTTGGGACCGAACTGTGTGTTTTCTGTTATTCAAGGGCATAAGTGGGCACCTTCTCAACTTTTCACAAGACTTGACATACTTGTTAGCAGAAGATGGACATTTAGGACAGTACTTTCCAGATAAGTTGTCTTTATCAGTGAAAACTTTCTGATATTTCTTTTGTGGAATCCCACCTCCAGAGACACCTTTGCACCAAACAATCATCAACACCTGTTAGGTTTCAGGCTTCCTTCCACTAGACCTGTCAACAGTGTGAAATATGACTGGCTGTGGCTTGTTTCTTTTTCTCTTTTGCCATTTGAAAAAAAGGCAAAAAAAGGAATTAGATTTAACTAGTGCTCAGAATTTCTCTGACACAAAATATTTGGACACATATTTATAATTTACACAGATGCAGAAACAAAAGAAACTTCTTACAAGAGAAGAGAAAGATGCGGAAGACTGGAGCTTCTGTTGGAAGAAGGCTCTTCTGTCTTGGTTATATACATTCACGTTTAATTAGTGTCTGATCCAGTGTCTGATGTGAGCCAACCTTCTCTTCTTTGGCCTGGGCAAGTTTTTCTCCCAGGTCGTCAATTCTCTTTTCCAGTTTGTAACCCTTTTCTCTGCAAACTCAACCTCTTTCAGTTTGTCAGACAGCGGTTTCTTGAAGCACTGTTTCCCTCAGCTTCCTTGATGCCACACTGTCCTAGTTTTACTCCAAATTTTCTGGCCTCTCTTCTGAGACTTCTTCGCATGTACTCTTTCTCTGATCAGCCTTTAAATACATACCATGGATGTGTGGTCAGCTACAAATGATAGGCTGGGAAGTAAATAGACAGTACACCCACACTGGCGTGGGCAAACCTGCTGAAACAAATTGTACATCCTAAAAATGTATTGTAGCTTAAATATAATAAAGGTTTATTTCTTGCTCACCCAACAGTTCAGGGTGGGAGTTTGTGTTACCCCACATGGTGATTCAGGGACCCAGATTCCTTCAATCTCTTGGCTCCACCCCACCCATTGTCATCTGTACGCACCCAGAGGAAGAGATAAAAATACAAAAAGGAGGCATAACACAGACATTTTGGCTCATAATCTACTGCCTGGAACTTAGTCACATAATCACACAATTGCAAAGGGGGCTGCTAGAGAATGCATTTAGCTGTGTGCTCAGGGAGAACAGATTCTAAGAGATGGCCAGAAGGCTACACCACGCCACGCCACAGTGGATTAATGTCATTGAACAGAAGAGCTTCTATAAGCTGGGCTGAAAGAAACAAACACTAGGCTTATTGGGGCGATCACTTCGTAAGTTCTATAAATGTCTAATCACTGTGTTATATACCTTGAACTAATATAATATTGCATGTCAACTGCAACTGAAAATTTTTTAATTAAAAAAGAAACAAACCTAACAAAAATAAGTAATTGGCGTACACATACATACACAAAAATATCTCCAAAGCACCAATAAAAAGATGTCCCACCTCAGTAACTATCAGGGAAACGACACTTAAAAATTTAACAATGTTATGTCATTTTCAAATACTTAAAAAAGTAATTGTACCAAATGCTGGTGGGTATTTGGGAAATAGACATATTCATATATTGTTGATGCAAGTGAAAATTAAAATAGTTTTTAAGGAAAATAACTTGCCAACATATAATAAATTACAAACTCATGCTCCCTAATCAATAATCCAACTCTGGGGAAGCTGCACGAGGCAGTGTGCTATGGCCCCCAGACCCCTGTCCAGGATGGAGCACGCGTCCCCCCCGCTGCTAGCACTGCTGCCTGCTGCTGGCGCACAGCTGTGCTCCTCTTCAGGCCTTTTCCTCCACGGAAGGGAACTGCCTCATCCTAGACCATGTCCCCTTCCTGGAAGAAGTCCATCTATGGTGACTGTCAACACAGAAGGTACAAAGTCTGGCCTCCTTACCTCAGTCGGGGACATCCCTTAAGGACTGGCTCAGTGAATTAAAAATACAAGATTTCTCGCAAGCGTATCTATAAGGGTCAGTACATATCATAATTGCAAGAGTCAGAGATAGAGTTGTTTTACCAGAGAGTCAGTAACTCGCTGACAAAGATCTTTAGGCTTTATCTATTTTGGAGATTAGTATTAAGTGAGTAGCCTACTTTGTTTGGGGAGATTTTATTTGTTTGTTCACCTCAAGGTACAAAGTTTTCTTTCCTGTAATTGGTTATGTTTGTTCAAGGCTTTATCTAGTTGCAGCGGAGAAAAATGACAGTTTTGATTTTTCAACAATTTTCATCTGTCACTAAGGTACAGCTGGGTATAGACCACTGGTTAGTGTGTGTGTGTGTGTGTGTGTGTGTGTGTGTGTGTGTGTGTGTATATCAGTATTTTACTTTCATGTAGCTTCCATAGCAGTTGTAATGGTTAATTTTATGAAAGTTTACTGCACCATAGTTGCCTAGATTAAATATTATTTTCAGGTATGTCTGTGAGGGTGTTTCTGGATGTGATTAGCATTTGAATCAGCGGACTCAATAAATTAAATTGCCCTTCCCAGGGCGGGTGGGCAATATTTAATTTTTTGAGGGCCTGAACAGAACAAGAGGCAGAGGAAGGAGGAAATAGGTCCCTTTCCTTTCTTGCCCGCCTAGTTGAGGTGGGACGCCGGTCCTCCCCTGCTCTTGGGTGGGGGTTTTCGCTATTGGCTCCCCTGGCTCTCAGACCTTTTGGTTATGATTGGCTTACAACACTGGTTTTTCTGAGTCTCCAGGTGGCAGACAGTGAGAGGGTCATGCGATTTATCAGGGTCCATAACCACATGAGCCAATTTCTCATGATAAATCTCTCTTTCCCTCTCTCTCTCTCCTCTGCCCCATATATATGGGTATATATATGGTTTGTCCAGAAGGTATCCAGCCATTTAATATGAAAAATAGGGACATTTATTGAAGAAGATACAAGATACAAGAAACATTGTATATAGGACAATGACGCCTCAGTCTTCGTCAAAGCAGGCACCTCGGGACCTCATACAATTCTAATCGCCATTGGCTGCCCCATTGTATTTTCCTGAATCTCATCTATGGTTTGAAATCTCTTCCTTTTCGAAAGTGATTTTTAGTTTTGGGAAAAACCAGAAGTCATAGGGTACCAAATCTGGGCTGTAGGGGGACTGAGTCACCTGGGTGATTTGATGTTTCACCAAAAAACTCTGCAGGAGATGTGATGCATGAGTGGGCACGTTGTTGTGATGAAGCTGCCAATCACCAGCTACTCACAGCTGCGGCCTTCTGAATGATCAAAATAGTTTCCCAGAGGAGTGTTCAAGCTTGATGCAAAATTTGATGCTGATTTGTTGCTCTACTCAGTCATTTTGAATGCGATGGCCACACAGTACACATACTGACCCACTGACTAGTACAATGAAGTCATCATTGTTCACGCATGCACATTCCTCTCCACGCTCCTTGGCTGCCGGGTTACAATGATGTCGCACAAACTTCTCATTATGTTAACAATAGCTGGACTTTTTCTGGACAGACCTCATGTGCATGTATATATGTGTGGGTATCTGTGTGTATATGTACATATATGTGTGTACGTGTGTGTGTATCCCGTTGGTTCTGCTTCTCGGAAGAACCTTGACTCATTCAGGGGTCTGCACTTGGCCCTCATGACAACTTTGTACAGTAGCTACGTGATTATCAGTGTGCCCATTTTACAGATAAGGAAACAGTTTAAAGAAGACCTTTTTTTAAACCATTTAAGCCAGTTCATTGTAGAACTGGAACTTAAACTGAAATCTCTTCTGTCTAGAGTAGGTGTGTCCTTTTCAGCCACTTTTTTCATGAAGACCCACATAGAAAGCTTAAAGTTGCTTCCCTTTTGTAGTATTTCTTCCATTTCCTGAAAACCAGTAGTTATTCCAAGCAGGGACTTGCATCCGAGTCATACCATTTTAAGGACTCTTGTGTGTACTTATCTCCATTGGAGAATAAAAATAACAGATGCTTCTTGAGCAGGGATTACATCTTCTTACAAGTTTTGTAATGGGCTCAGAACATTTTCGCATGTCCACGTGATAAAAACAAAATGCTCTCCTCATTAAAAGCAGTTGGAAGTGTGTGTGTGTGTGTGTGTGCACGCACATGTGTCACGGAAACGACTGAACTCCTCATCTTCCTCCCCATTTCTGAAACTTTAAAGCTCTTGCTGACAGCTCTAAGTGTCCACAGGCTGCAGGGCACAGACCGTGCTGTGAGGTGTGCCCGTGTGCCCACAGGACTGTGCCGGTCTGTGTGAATATGCCGCCCCAAGGCTCCAGCCCTGGTGGAATCCAGACAAACTACCATATGGGTATCTTTCCTCCTCCTAAACATGCATCTGACAATGATCTTTCATTGTAATAATTGCTGAGGAAGTAACCAAGGTGTGGCTTTAGAACAATCAGTTCTTTTCAGAATTGTAAAACTGCTCTGAGGAAGCTTTAATTTTGGTCCCTAGAATTAAAAAAAAAAAATCCTGCGGTTTCAAAAAGGGCTTTGTTTGAATGAACTCTCCTATTAGCCTGCCAGCAACTGTCTAGACCCGTGAGGTAGCCGTTCCTGTGCAGTTGGTGATACTGTCACTTTGCAGCCAAGACTGTAGAATCCCACCCCTGACCATTTGATGTTGCATCTCATTGTTCAGGGTATTTGTAACGTAGCTTAGCGCAGATTTGACTTTTAATTATTAAATTCCTTGCCAACAAAAACACGTGAAAAACAAATAATCCCAAGTCTTTTATTTTGAGCTCCCAGTGCCCTCCATGTCTGTAGGTACATGAAGGTGCAGACCCAGTTCACAAAGGACCCACGGGATAGTGTAAAACCTCCCATAGGTTTACCTTTTCGTTCATACCAATCTGACCTCAGAGAGGTTCCCAGGTACCCTTCTTCCCTGGTCTTCTCCCCTCTTCCCTTTTCTACCTCTTCACCTTGGCCCATCACTGGTCCATCATTTTTGTCTCCTTCCTGTAGCTACCTCACATGCTCAAGACCGTGGTCAGTGTTTTTGATTCCTTCCTGGGGGCAACTGATGATACCACATAGCGTTGAAAGCAGTGGTTCTGGCGACTTAAAATTACTCAAATGAAAGATTTACAAAATGAACCATTCTACAAAAACTAATGGGTTCTCATAGTGATCACATCCATGTATTATATGGATAATTTGTCTTCTTGTGTCAAATATTACTCAGCATCTTGCCATCTAAATATGTTTAAATTATTAAATTGCTTCTTAATTTCAATTTTCTGAGGTGGTGGAGACAGGCTCCTGAGTTTCTGGTAGGCCCTTTCAGCTGACGTTGTGGGACTGACCTTGCATCCCAGTTTGAAGAGACACACAGTAACAGCCTTCTTCCGGGTATGGTGAGGGGTGAGCTCTCTCTATCACACATGTGGCTCTTTGAAGCAGGTGTGTCCTGACCGGGAGGAAATGTGCTCGGCAGAACTGACTGAAGGACTCCTCCTCGCAGAGGTGAGGGTAGCAAATGGGTGAAGGGTATAAAGAGGACATCTGGTCACATTCTTTTTTTTTTTTTTTTGAGTAGCAGACTAACTTCCTGACAATTACTGGTCTAACCTTAAATTAAGTTTTTAATCCCCTACAGAAGAGATGTAACAGGGAAGCAGGCTAACAATAGATTATAACGAGACTAAAACCTGATGCCAGAGAAGCAAATCAGGTCACCTGCATTCTAAAAAAGCAAGAGTTGACCGAATTTTACAGTTTGTTCAGCACTCTCCCAACACTGAATTTATTGTTTTTACAAAAAAAAAAAAAAAAAAGAAAGCGCACAAACACACAATAGAGAAAAGGGAGAGCAACCATCAAACAGGCTGAAACTGTGCATAAATAGCAAGCAGATGAGTATGAGTAAGAGGATCCCCTGAGGTCCTGCTCCAAACGCTCCCCAATCTGGGCCTCCTTCCCCTTCTCCCCGATGCCAGCAGAGAGCTTTGCTGACCCTGCTTCTTCCCAGTCAAAACACACCTGCCTTCAAAGAGCCATGTGGTTGACAGGAAGAGTCCACCGCTCACCATACCCATACCTGGTGGAAGATCTATATTGTGTGTCTCTTCACACAGGGAAGCAAGGGGGGACAGTCCCAAAATGTCCACAGGGAAGGACCTACCTGATATCCAGGAACCTGTCTCTCCATCCCCAGCAAGTTGAACTTAACTCGTTTTAATAATTTAAACATATGTAGATGGCAAGATGCTGAATAATATTTGACACAAGTAGTAAAATTGACCTAGAGATTGTAGGTATTTTTAAAATATTTTATTTACTTATTTTCAGAGATAGGGGAAGGAAGGGAGAAAGAGAGGGGGAGAAACATCCACGTGAGAGAGAAACATCAGTCAGTTGCCCTTTACCCCCTCAACCAGGTACCTGGCCCACAACCCAGGCACGTGCCCTGACAGGGAACTGAACCAGTGAGCTTTTGGTTCCCAGGTCGGCGATTAATCCACTGAACCACACCAGCCGGCGCATGAGATTCTAGATATTTTTAGGAAATTTGTTTCCGTCATTCTGGAATCAGCATAAACATGTTGTCCATTAAAGTAAGTTATGCCAAAACTGAAATAGAGAATATGCTTTTTTTTTTTTTTTTAACGATCCCATTTTGGGGACAGAACATCCTTGACTTCTGAATGAAGAAATAACCATTTTCATTCTAGACTAAATATTACAGGTTATTTTACTTAGAATAAAGGAACATTCTTCATGTTTCCCAGAGATCACAAAAGAAAATTAAAAGCTTTACAAATGTTGTGTGGCCGCTTTATGAATTAGTCCTTTAATGTTTTAAAATAAAGTACAACAGATCAGTTTCACAGCAGTGTATTTTTTTCCTCTAGGAGCCAATGAAGATCTCTGTGGTTAGTGATATTTTTAATTCAGCTCTGGACTTTCTCCAGGAAATCACTAATTATTACTAATTGTATTTTTGTAAGTTAATGAAAGAATGCAGTCTTTTTTCTATACCCCCTTTCACTTGTGTAATTAATGATGTTGCTTTTTTACATGATTGAGTAAAGCTACAATACAGACATGAATTGACTGAGGAAGCTTCTTTGTGCAGTCTTATAGAAATTAAATGAAGTCCTAGTCATGTAATTGTTTTAAAAGAAACTGTTTTTCATTTTTTTAATTTTTGATACTTATATTTATAATAAACACTAGCAGAAAAAAGAACCATTTGTGAAGTTGTTCCAAATGTAGTTTTCCATTGCTTTGTGGACAATCATATTTATAAAAATACATTAATGAGATTTCCTTAGAGAACTTTTCACAGTGCTGAAGTTAACTAAGTTATAATAAGAGTACGGCTCTTACCATACTCTTGGTGATTTGGTAAGGCATAACACAGACATTTTGGCTCGTAATCTACTGCCTGGAACTTAGTCACATAATCACACAACTGCAAAGGGGGCTGCTAGAGTGATTTTCTACCTAACACCTAGAGTATATTTTCTGATGCCTCCAAGGCTTCCAGATAGCAAATTTAGATGGCTCCTTATATTTGTGAAGTCGAGTTTGTTCAATAAAGTCTCTAGTTCTTTTATTAAATTGAATGAAAGCTTATGATTTGGAGAAGAACCTCTTAGGAATAACAAGGAAGAAAGATTAATGTCTTCTATAAGAGGGTGTTGGTTTCCCTTTTAGACTTTTCTGATAACTAGGAGGGCATCGTTGTGGAAACATATAGGTAATCTCACTCAAAATACTGCATGTTCTGAGAATTTCACATTAAAGGCTGGTACAAAAACTTGACCGTGCATTTCACTCTCCTCTCCCTTTTCAAGCTCCTGCCTTGTTGCCCTCTGGTATTTTTTTCTTTTCCTTCTTTCTCTTCTTCTTTTTCTTCCTTTTTCTTCCCTTTCTTCCCTTCCTTTCTTCTCTTTCTTTCTTTCTTTCTTTCTTTCTTTCTTTCTTTCTTTCTTTCTTTCCTTTCTCTCTTCCTCCCTCCCTCCCTCTTTTCTTTCCTTTCCTTTCCTTTCCTTTCCTTTCCTTTCCTTTCCTTTCCTTTCCTTTCCCTTTCTCTTCCTCCCATCATTGCTCTTTCTTTTTTTATTCCTTCCTTCCTTGCTTGCTTTATTATTATGCTTTTCTTTACTTTTTGTAGGGGAGAAATATTCCAGCCCTTGATGATAATTTGAAGTCAGATGTTCATTTCCAGTTTGGACATGGAGAAGGAATTTGTTACCAGATATTTAAAAATCAGCCAAAAATTCAGTCTGAGATTAGGATGTTCAGGTTGTGATAGCAGGGGGATTGGGTAAAATTAGCCTAGCAACTACTAAGGAGATATCAGGAGTTATATATCAAATGGGTATCAGGTATCTGGGACCACAGTCAGATATCAAGAGAAAGGAGTGATCAAGTGTAAAACATTATACTATGACTAACACTAGCAAATACCTAAATAGCATATACTATGTGCCAGGCACTGAGTATGTATGCATATGTGTGTGTGTGTGTATATATGATTATTTTATTTTAAAATTCAATACCTCTATAGGTGAAGAGCGATAAGTATTCTTAGTCACTCATTGACTAAATGTGTGAATATGCCTTACAACAGTCCCATGAAGTAGGTATAAGATACAAATTAGGAAATGAAAGCACAGAGGGATAAATAACTTGTCCAAGATCACACATTAGTATTAGGATTTAAACCCAGGCATTCAAGCTTCAAACTTCACTCTCTTAACCATTACAATATGCCATCTCTCTAGGGATGGTTTTCTTCCAGTTCAGGATCTTTTAATGGGACCACTCACTGTTGGTGGCATTTCCCATTGTGATTTTGAAGGAGCTATTTATTATCATCTATGACTGTTCTTTGATTAAACAATACATGCTGTAAACGTAACACGATCTCTATGCAACTCCTGGCAACTTGGTTCCAAGAAAACAGGTCTGGTTATCCATGCTCCATCCATCCCTCTATAAAGTCATTCAATTCTGAGATCCACATGGTTGTCACTACGAGACCTCCAGCCAACAACATTTTTATACAGACAAAATCCGATCAGGATGGACATTGAAGGTAACTGTGAAGGGGAAAGGATAAGTAAGAGAGAAAGATTTCTGTGGAGAGAATTATGCAGTCCAGGAAGAGTGCAAGGAAAGAAAGAGGGTACTGTGGCTAAGAACACTGGCTCTGGAATCCGAACACACCTGGGCTTAAATCTCGCTCCTGCCACTTTATAGCTGCAAGGCCATAGGCAGGAATTTAACTTTTCTGAGCCTGTCTTCTCATCGCTCAAATGAGAACAATTATACGTTCTTTGCAGGATTGTTGTGAGAATTCAACGAAGCAATGTCTGTCAGGTTCTTTGTAGCCCAACGCCAGGTATAAGGTGTTTAATAAACGAGGCTTTCATACATCTAGGTATGGACAGGTATGGATAATTTGAAGACTGGTCATTAATACTTCGACTTTCTAAGTGGGAAGAAATGTTCTTTATTTCTGTGACTAAGAATACTCTTTGCTCTTCACCTAGAGAGGTATTGAATTTTAAAATAATTTTAAAAATTAACAAACTCTTACTCAGTTTTCAAGATTTCAACCGCACCTGCGAGGCTTCTTTTGGAAAGGAGCAATGCCCACAACTACACAAAACACACATGTGTGCACATACATGTGGGCACACCGATGTGATATTGGGACTAACCGTTTCGTGGCTTGGACCTTTTGCCAAGAAATGTAAGCAGCAGAATGGAACAAAAGTGCCAGAGGCGAAGGCTGCGCCTAACTCCCCAGCCCACAGCCATCGCTAACGCTCTCGTGTTTGATACACACTTCAGTTAAGGCAATAAACAAACTTCACAGCCCAAGAATAATTTTGGATTATTTATTTCGAAGAACACATTCCCACTGGGTTCCTACTGATTGTGAATTAATTTCACTCAGGTATTTCTCAAGGGGGATGTTTTATGAAATTATCATATGCAAATAGCTTGTGGCATATACTTTCGTTTCATTTATTTATTTTTTTATCCACACCAGTTATTTTATGGAGTGCTTCTCCAGCAGCACACAAAACTTGCTTTTCAGTCATTAGGCACAAAATAAAGACTTCTACACTTGGGTTAGTTCACAAGTCTTGGAACTAGATGGCTAATTTTCTTATTTCAGAATCTGAGTATCCAGAAATTCTGTTCTTTGCATATTCATTTATGCTTGGTGATTCAGGCAGGTACGGGGGGGAAATGATCATGTGGAATAAATTGCAGTATTGTTAGTCTCAACATGCAAAGTTATTCTATGATACCTAATTTCAATCTGTTATGCCTAATTAAAGCAGTGATAGAAATGAGAAATAGAAAATTTGAATTTTAAATAAATTTAAAAATATATGAAGATTTTTAAAGAACGTAGTGGTAGGAAACTTCCAAGCAAAACAAACCATCATGCTTAAAATAATGTTCGGAGTCTTTTTCGTGTGTGTAACTGGCAGGCCACCCTTCAGAATGCTCAAGCTGGACAGCCTCATGGACCAAGCAGTTTGTGTACTTTAAAGGTAACTCCGTCTTAAAAGTAGCAGGCAGCACTCGTGCTCCAGGATGACTGAGGAGGTCTCAGTGATGCATTTCATACACTATCTTGTGAGGCTTGGAAGCCTATGGCTTAGTCAATTCCAAATTCAGGTTTAATACCAAGGTGCTCAATATCTTCATGGTAGAAACTTTTGCTTCTATCAGATAAAACTTGTGAGTGACCAGGGTGTGTCAACTGATGATGGCACCTACTGAGAAAGGTAGTTCTTGGGTTAAACATGGCCCAAGCCAGTGACGGTAGCTTTTGCTAAAACATTTTTGTAAGTAAAAAATTTAAATACAAAGAATGCTATTCATTAAAGTGCTAACAGTTAGTTCCTTAGTAAACAAATATGTCTGTGTAAAATGAATCTGATTTCCATGGGTGGCCTAGGGAAACCCAGAATCACATGTTGAATTATTTGGTAAGTAGCAACCCAGGCCGCCCCAGGGAGCTGATCTATTCATGACAGTGCCTTGACCTAAACCTTGTTCACAACTACTAGACATTGTCCTTGAGTTACCCTGAAGCTTAATTTGTCTGCATATGCTCATGAACTAAAAGACATGATAGAAAATGACAAAGGGCAAAGAAAAAGAGTGTCAACCTACTGTTCCTCCAAGGTCCAGAGAATCCTAGAGGTGAGCTCAACCCGGACCGTGCTGAAGTCTCATGTTCGCCTCAGTAGCTGGTCTGTGAATTTTAGCCTGAGGATTCTCTTTGCTCTGCTGGTTGCTGTGTAAGAAATTGCAGTTTTCTTTAAATGCAACAGATGTGGCTCAGAATCAGATGCCCAACACTACTGCTAGTTTTCTTTTTACCCCTACTCCCAAACCCACCTATGGAAGCCCCACACTGGAGGTGAGGAAATGCACTTTTCAAAAAAATAGATAAGAGTTTCCTAACGGGGACAATGCAGGCACTTTGGATCCTCAGAAGTGGGAGAACCTGATACCAGATGAAGTCCTAGCTGGAGTAATTAAGGTAAACAGCTCATTAGAGGTTCTTGAAGCCCGAGTGGATGGAGGAAACAAGAAATAAAGGCGAAGTAAGCCAAAATGGCAAGCTTTCTTGACAAATTGCTGCCTGAAGCCAAGAGGCATGAAGTTCTGCCAAAGAGAACAGAGACTGGAAGGTTTCAGACACTAGAAGGGATTCAAAATGCTTTTAGCTTAAGAAGGAAGGCCCAGAGTCTAGTGATAGAAATAACATATAACCCATCTTCAAATGCTTCAAATGTTAAATATTGTTCTTTAATATGTGTATCTCTTCGTCCATCAGGCTGTTAGAATACATCATTCCGGGCATTTATTTCTTTAACCAAAAGACCATATTTAGGGAATCACAGCAAAACTAACTTAGCTATTCTTCAGCAAGTCCCACTAGTTGCTTTATGCAGCCATAACATAAGGCACCGTTCTTCACAGGATGGAGCCCTTGAACTGGAACATCGATATAGGGAAGAGCCGCCCAGCCTTTTTCTGGGTATTCCTGTGCCTCCTCAGTAGTAAAAAGCATACATGCACGTCCGTCCCGGTAAGAATTACAAGTGTCGCCCTGAGTTGGCACTGTCTCCTTGGGTATAGGGAGGACCCTGAGTCAGGCCCCAGCTCAAAGCTGTATTGTCTTTCCTCCTGAAACCACAGAGAGTTTATGTATTAAGCTCAACAGCTTCATCTTCCCCCTGTGAACTGCATACTCTTGACTCCAGGTGTGGCATGCAGTGTGGCTTTAACAGTTAAACCACTTTCTTTGTGCTCTAAGAAGGAAGCAGGAAATCATATATACCCCTTGTTATATAGGCATTAAAGAAAAAGCTTCTTGGCCTATTTTTACTTACTTAATTTGGGTAGGAGAAGGCTGTGTTGACCATACATTCCAAAAAGGAATCCAGAAGTAAGAGTGGAATAAGGGGGTGACTAATACGGTGACAAGAAATCTAAATGTCATAAATATGTGTACAAAAATGTTCATTGCAGTATTTTTTGTAATCAGGAGAAATTGGAAGCACTCTGAATATGTATCAGTAAGGACATGGTTAAATAAATTATACAGCATCCATACTGTGGAGTTCCCTGAATTTCACAATCAATTACATAAGATAACGGTATGTGGTAGATAATGGAAAAATTCCTAATTCGAACTGCTAAATGGAAAAATGTCACAAAGCATACATACTATATAACTACTTATTTTATAACCAAAATTTAGCATATATAGAAATGTTATACATATGTCCCTAAATGCATTTGTAAAATAGTCTGAGACAATCTGCCAGCCAGTAATTACCTCTGAGGAGGGGACTGAGATGAGGAATGAAGAGGTGACGAAAGGTACAGCCCTGAACTGTATGGCTCAGTTGGTTGAGCATCGTCCCACAATGTGGGAGGTCACTGGTTTACTTCCTGGTCAGGGCACATGCCTGGGTTTCATGTTCAGTCCCTGGTGGGGGTGCATGTGAAAGGCAACCAATCGATATTTCTCTCTCTCATCGGTGATATTTCTCTCCCTCTCTTTCTCCCTCCCTTCCCCTCTCTCTAAAAATAAATAAATAAAATCTCTTTTAAACATCTGAAGAGTTAACAAGCTTCTGGCAGACCTACTATATAAAAAAATGTTTTTACAATAAACATGTATTATTCATGTATGACTTATCTATGTAAAAAAAGTGAGAGACAACAGCTAGATGGTTCTTTATCTATAGTGTTCTAAATTTTTTTCTTTTTTCCTCATTCCATTTTCTCGTTCTCATTCTCCTAACCTGGTATTATAGGAATTCTGCCCTACAGAATTTTCAAGTCCCATCCAATGTGTTTTTATAGGGAGCTCTTCATTTTTGTAACACTTAGTAGAATCAAGTTATACTTTCTAGACCAGCAGAAGATTGGTGTATTAAAATGTCAGGGTCTTAGTGGATATATTGGTTTGCTAAGGGCTGCCATAACAACATACCACTGTATGGGTAACTAAACAACAGAAATTTATTTTCTAACAGTTAGGAGTCTAGAAGTCTATGGTCAGTGTTGGTTGGTCTGATTTCTTCTGAAGTCTCCTTCAATCGATCCTCTGTGTAAGCCCATTCCTGGTGTCAATTTGTGTGTCCAAATTTTCTCCTCTTACAAAGAGTCAGATTGGATTAGAGCCCACCCTGACAGCCTCAGTTTAAGATAATCATCTCTTTAAAGGCCCTATCTCCAAATTCAGCCACATTCTGAAGGACTGGGAGTTAGGGTTTTAACATATGAATTTGGTGGAAAAAGATAGAGTTCAGTCAAAACAGTAAGCCTGGGGCTCGAAATTTTCTTTAGGTGCTCCCATTTATCCACTAGAAGAAACCACAGGGACCCAGCCCTTTAAAGTATAGGTCTGTGTTTTTAAAAGAGGGCTCCTGGTCACCTCCAGGCCACTCCAGAAGAATGGGCATGCATGGGAAAGTCAGCACTGTTGTGGTCCTTCTCACTCACTTGGCTATCTTGCAAGGGAAGTAGTAGAGCCCACACGGTGGAGAGAGAATGGGCTTTAGGGTGAGACCACCTGCTCTGCCTCTTACCAGCTCTTCTCTAGTCTCCAGTTTCCCATCAATAATAGGAGACTAATACCTGCCTCAAGGACAGAGCCAACTGCATAATTTTCAGCCCCAGTGCAAAATGGAAATGTGGGACCTGGCTGGGGGGTGGGGGGATGTCGATCTCTCCAACTTGTGGGCAAATGGACAACCGCATAGGATTGTAACCTCTGTTTTGGAACATATGCAGTACCTGGATCAGAGGTGGGGAGAGGACCGCAGCCAGTCATCCCAATGGCACTATAGTGCTGCCAGCTATCATCTTGCCCTGCACTGAGATGCCCCTGAGGGATGTGCACCTGACCTTGACCCTCCCCATGTTCATGCCCAGGTCCCCAGCAGGGACAGATTGCAACGGTGGAACACCAGCCTCCCTCCCCTTGTCGGCGTGACTTGGTTGCCCACTAGGAGGAGGGTGGCTTATTTTCTAAGTGCAGGGTGGAGCTGGGGAGAGGGAGACCAAGCAGAGTGTGCAGCTGCAGGTGTTGGGGAATATGGGGCAGGGACTGAGAGCCCTGTCCAGGGAGGTGTGGAGGTGGCAACACATGGGACAGCATAGAAGCCAAGGCAGAACTGAGCCCCCAGCACATGCTCCATTGTCCTATTGGACTGTATGTACGAAGAGACAATTATTAAGTATTTCCAGGCAATAACTGCAGAGCATTAAAGCCCAAGTACAAGGCTCTTCTGCATGTAGTGTCCTGTGCAAATGCACTGATCATATGTCCATGACGCCACCTTGCTCATGGCTAAATGGCCTAAGGAAAGCTTATGAGGCACAGAGCCTGAGTTCGGAAAGACTTCTCTCTCTATGTCCACTCGTTAAGGGAAGCTTAAAATCACTCACATAATTCAGTGCCTTCAGAGGACTTATTTCATTTATCAAGATTAGCTTATCAAAGGATCTAAACAAAAGTAAATCATGCCCACCTATCTTTCCAGGCTCAGTTTAATTTGCACTTACTCCAAGAAGCCCTTGCTTTTGGAATAATCTTGCCATCCCCTTGGGTAGAAGTTTTCCAAAGACTTTGCTTGTTTCTCTATTAAATTCTGCCTTAGTTCAACCCAGGCATGTGTCGATATATGAGAAGGCCCCGGGAGACAGGTAAGCCTCACCTGATTGTCCTTTATAAAACCTACCACGATGTAAATACGTTTAGGTTTGACTTGAATTCAGTGGAATTGAAATGGATTCTGTTTATTCTGTTATTCTAAAGTTATTCTAAGTTATTCTAAATTAGTACTTTTCTAATTTCTAAGTTTCTCATTCTCAAATTTGGTTGTACATTTTTTAAGCAGCGCTAAGTGATCTAAAACAAGTACAGGAAAAAGCCAAAGCTTCAAAAGGAGTTTAACCAAATTCTGGGCTTTATTTGAGATTTCAGGAAAAAAGATCAAGTTTAACACAAACAAAAATTTTTCTTATCAAATAATTAGCCAGATTAATAAATGTATAAATTAAACTTCATATATCCAAGATGTTCTAGGATATTTAAACAGTCAAACTGAAAGGCTTCCGTTAAGTTATTATTTAGGGAAAAATACCTATTCTAGCATACCTGTAATATCATAAAAAAATGTATTCACACGTAGTTGAAGAGAACATAGAAATATGAAAACACACTGATTTGCCAGAACGATAAGGTTATGGGAAAATTATATATTTTACTTACTCTCAAGTGTTTGATACATTTAGAAAATAAACTAAGACAAATGTTTTTACTGTACTGCTACTTACTTTTGTTCTCAAGTAGTTTTTTTCAAGAATCCTGGTCCCAAGGGAAAGGTAAGATTTTTGACTAGTCAAAATTAGCCTCATTTGAAAAGAAAACATAAGAACAACAGAATTCCCCTACAGAATTATTTTCTAATATTTTAAACTAATCAATTTCTAGAATTAACAGACTTCCCTGTTTGTTTCTTGTTTAATTTAATCTTTATTGTATTTTTTCCATTACCATTTAATCCCTGTATACCTTCTCCCCCCACAATCACCACGCTGTGGTCCATGTCCATGAGTCCTTTTTCCTTTTTGCTCAATCCCCCCACCCCCTAACCTCTCCCCACCCTAGCTGTCATCCTGAGCCTGTTAGTTTCTTAAGAGGTATGACGTTTCTATGAACATTTACACTTTCTAAAAACACAACTTTGACATCGTATTCAAATTCCATTCTTTACCCCCATGTACCAGGAGAAGGATTTTCACAGGTTGCTTTCCTGGGGTTTGCTTCCTGACAAGAGAGCATAAACTACCAGTTGTGGTGTTCTCTAAGTAGGTGATTGAACATCCTATCAGGCTTACTTCTTGTAGAGTTATTTTTGGAAGATTTTGTTTAGGCAAGGGTCAGCCATTTGTAAATATCCTCTAATTTATCATAGACCAGTTTATTCTATTATTTCAGCCACCAAGCTTAAAGAAGTAAGATTTCTCATAAGCCAAAAACATTCCTTGTACTTTGAGAGTCCTTTGGCTTATGTTAGCTTGTGGTCTCTGCTCCCATGAAGTTTTGGCAACCCTCGCTTTAAAAAAAAACCCAAAACTCAGAAGAAACCCACATCTGGATTCAATAGATTGGATTTTAACCAGTCTCCTTTGCAATATGCAAATAATCGCTCTCCTTTGGTGTGTGCTTCATGGCTGATAAAACTGAGGTGTCTTAGTCTCAGAGCCCCAAACTTCTTTCTCATTTTTTTCCTTCTTCTGATAGCAAAATCTTTCAAAGAGACAGATGTCTTCATTAAGAATGCAGTTCAAACGTCTGCCAATGTTGCCTTAAAACGTCAATGCCGTACTGAACAGTATAAATCGAGCAGATGTGAAATTTCATAAACAAGTTTGCTTCACTGTGTGGCAGAATGGCTTGCTCCAAACACTTCTATTCATGAATGAAGCGCCATCTCAGATGGAGGACACATCTCTGCCCACATACCTGTTTTCCTCACTGTATTCCTCTCACTTTTATACTGACCTGTGCTTTCTCCACCTCCCACTCACCCACTTGTCTAGAACATCAAAAACTCTGCTTGTATCTGCAAATCCAGAGGTCATTAATCTCTCCCTTTCTTTCAACTCTTTATTGCTTTTTATATTTGCTTCAATGACTTGCTTACTTTTCAGGATCTCTCTTAACATGTCTGAAGCAAGGGATTGTTTTAATATTTGGAAAGTGATCCAGGATATCCAAAGAAGGGAAAGTAAAAATGTTGGCATGCCAAAATTTCCAGAACGCCTGATAATCTGAGTTTCCTAAAATCTGGAGCCAGATGCTTCTAATCATAAACTCAGAAGTTGAGGACAGCTGATCAACATGATTATATATCCTAATTTCAGTTTTAGATGTGAAACAATATGCCTACAAAAACGTTCCCGTTGATGGTCTCTGCATTAGCTAGTCCATTTGAGAATTCAAACTCAGATATATCATCCTATTAGTTTTGCTGACATTTATCCCCACCCCCACACCCCCAATTGCAGTTCCATGTGAATTTAACACAGGTGCAGACTCAAGCTTAACATAAGGGAGCAATTTTCTGATTCATTCGTGTAAGACCCGGAGGGAAAGAGAGAACAAGATGTACCAATGCAATATTGCATTGTTAAAAATTAACTTAGCTTGTTTTTTTACTGAGGCAAGAATACCCATATCCAAATGCTTAGATACGTAAACCAGGCCTCACATACAGTTCTCATCTTAGTCACAGTGTGGTAGCATTTTTTAAAACTCCTTCTTAAGAAAATGATTTTAAGGGAATATAAATTAATAGATGAGTATTTTTATGCTTTTTTTGGGTGGGGAGTGGTCAGTCTACATTGTTGTTTCAATTCTATTGCGGGCTGGGACACAATAGCAAAAGTAGAGTGGTCACCCCAGGCACACTGTCCTGCAAAAGCCATTCTGGTACTGAAGGGAAGTGGCATGTTGAAACACATTTTTATTATTATTTATAAAAATTCTTGGGTTTTATTAGTTCAGGGCTCAGTGAGTCTTCCAGCCAAACTGTACAGTTATTTAGTGCCTAGAAGCAGAATGGAGGGAAAAACTAATTAGCATAGTTCTTACATCACCACTGGAAATTCTTTATGCGCCCTCAGGATCCACATTGCTGTGTCTGCTCAACACTGTTAAATATGACAAGGTCAGTAACCCTGTTTTTGTAACAATGAATGCTAACAAACTCAGGCCTCACACACATTGTCATTGTTTAACAGGGTCAACTGAGTTAACTGAGAACATTATGCGTGTACAGTGCCAAGAAGACCCCATCAAGAGTCAAATGCACAATGTATCATATTAGCATAAGTAGTGGAGCAACAGATGGCCCAGCTGTGAGCAAGTTAGATTTACCCAAATATTGTGCACCAACGGTTGAGCCATAAAAATGATTCATACTGTGACACGTTGGACACTGTACAGGCAAAAGGGAGGCCAGGGTTCTGGTCTCACCTCTGCCACTTCCCCTCTGACGGCTCCGTTTCTACAGCAATAAGATGAGAAGTCAGACCAGATGACATCAAAAGCCCCTTCATGCCCCCAGGCTGTGAGTTTAAGGGGTCCACAGGATAAATATATTGCCAGTATGGATTTCAATGGAAACATATTTTTAATACAGTATGTTTTGTACTGAGTTTCTATTTTTATTCCTTTGGCATTTGGCAGAGAGGTAAAGAAAGCTGAATTCCAGCAAGTCTGGTTACCTCAGGTGGTGCGTGTGTGAGAACTTAGAAGTTTGTACGAGTTGAATAAAGTGATGACTGATGTGCTCCTTAGGCCTTGTAACATCATCAACACTATAATACAATCTACTTATCACTTTTCTTCTGAGAAACTCTATTTAGGTACCCAACAGGAGTTTGTGACTCCCTTCAGAATGCCAGTAAATAAACAATGGAGTCACTCTCAGTTAAGTCGGTGTTAAGATAACTGTAAAGCCTGACCAATGATTTTTTAATTTATGTTGTTAAAATGTGCTTTTCTTCTGCCATCACATACATAAAAATGATTCATAAATATCAAATAAATATTATTACAGAATAGAACTATAATAATTGCCTAGAAAGAAGAAAACCCAATATTCCATAAATATAAAACAAGGTTCTTTTGGTGGAAGAAGGGAAAACATGGAAAAAAGAAAAACTATCTAATGGAAAACTACCCTAAAGTATTGTAGATGGCATATAAATAAGACAAAAAGTATGAACAAGGAGTGTTGCTTTTAAATCCATTTTAGTATAAATAGACATCTTTGAAAACAATTTATTTTTAATGTAAATTGTTCTGATGTTATAGTACAAATTTTCTTTATATAGTATATTGGTTAAACTATGGGCGTTCAAGTTTAATTTCTTATATTAAATTGTAAATGTTTGTAATGGGCCTTTTAAATGCGTGATGTAGTGTTATTATTCTGCAGCAAAACATTTCTCAGATGTGCAACATTATTTTAAAATAAATCCCTCAAGATGAACATAGTTGCTGCAGTCCCTTGAAATTTATGGCATTTAAGAATAGACGTGTGTTTCTTCAGTGCAGGAGCTCTTCAAGGAAATTTTTGACTGCTGATGCAAACGTTAGTAAGCAATGCACTTGTTTGGTTAAGACTTTTAGCCTTGACCTCTGGCTTTAAACCCTTGTCCTTTATTAATCACGTGTTTCCTGAATCAAAGAGAATATTTTTGGAGGGGGAAAATTGTTCTGGGACTGAAGGAGTGTTATATACCAAACAGACATGCCCAGATGACAAATAACCCCTGCATGATAGCCAGGGTTCATCCAGCTGGTCGGCCCCATATTTTGTGATTGATGGTGTTGATGTTCTAAATAGGCCTAAGATGTGCCAAGTGTAAGAGCCATAACAAAGTCCTTCAGATTTATACTGTAGATAGAAGGAGGAAGCGAGAAGGCATGTTCCCAGCACATGGCAATTCTAAGAATGGTGTCATGATTACAAGTAACCTTGCAGAGTTTGTCTGGTTTCTTTCGAAGTTAAACAAAAACTATTTGCTGGTCAGGAATGAATAGGGTCACATAAGGTCTGTCTGAACCTTACGATTACTAAAATGCTCCTCTGTAACCAGACACCTTCTGAAGCTAGGATAACATTGGAATCATTGCCAGGATCAATATACTGATTTTTTTTGTTTGCCTTTTGATGCTTCTGAGAAAATAAGAATTGTTCTTTGGTTAAAAAAAAAGAGAGAGAGAGAGAGAAAGAAAGAAAGAAAGTGACATCATGACATATATTGAAGCCATTAAATGTTTGAAGTAAAAATCCTTAAAGATCATTTAACCTAACCCTAACTCCACTTTACATTTAGGAAAATGGGATCATTATTTTTAATTAAAGAGAGTCACAAGAACTCTACGTTGTTTGTTTTTGAGGCATATATAAATAATCCTTTACAATCGGTAATATATGAAAAAGCCAAAACCTGTATTTGAGCTTTTCAAGAAAAAATGAGAGTGGTTCACTTACTATTTTAAAATGAATAGTAAACATAACTCATATGCATAGGAAGCTGTTGTGCGGTTATTTTATGAGACTTTCATTAGTGAGAATTCACATCCTTATGTTTATATAGCAATTATTTTTGTAAACCTTCACAGGACTGAGGAAGTAGATCCTGGTAAACTAACTCTTACTCCTCACCTCCCCTATAAAATTGCTTTTACTAAATTGATTCCATTGGGTGTTTTAAGCAACAGTTCTGAGAAACTTGTTCCTGGGATTGATAAAAGCATGTTGCTCAGGGTAATTTCTACGCAGACTCTTTGAGAAGCTTCTCTCTAGTCTCAGTGTGTGAAATAGTTGTGCTTCTCTGAGACAATTTATTTACATTTATCATAAGGACCCTGGGGTGCACAAGCCGAGGGCATTTCCATCTTTGCGCTGGCCATCAGAAACATGGAACCTAACTCAAAACCCATCTTCCACAATAAAATAGAGCTTAACAGTGAATGTTCTGGCTTCTAGTTCGTTTTGTTATCTGTTTCTATCTTTTCATTGTTGCTCTCTCACTAAATTGTGTTATCTTGCTGTATCTCTCTTTGTGGTTTTCCTCAAGTTTTCTGGAAACAAAAGAAAACAATTAATGTTCTCGTTCCTTGTGAAAACATGCTTTCCTCCCATCACCTTTTACAAATTCTAGAGGATCTGATAAATGGGAAAACTAACGAAATGCAAAGTTTGTTGAAAGGATGTGAATAGTACTGTGGCTGAATGTGACAGAATATTTAAGATCAGAATTGTCAACCATTCAGTTCATGAGACTCATTACCATTACCAGTGTTAGATTTTTATTTCCCAATTGAGGATGGGTTTTCTAGTTAGGGAAGTCAGTTAGATTCTCTGTTAGCTAGTAATTATCATATTTAAAATACTGTAAGTGGTTATGACTATTTCTAGAAAACTAAAGTTAATCAATAAGGTGCACAAGTGTAGAAAATGAAGTCATGATGTTATCATTATATTTTTATGACTCATGTCAACAATGTTTGCCATATATTAGCAAAATTGTTAAAGGGGCCAGGCAAATTACACTTATTTAGTATGAAACAAGAAGTCAGCTTGATGTTGTTACACATTTTGGAAGGCACAGTTTCTAAAGTGCCATTGAACTGCCCGGTTCAGAAAAAATATTCAGCAGATACATGTAGAATCACCTAATTTGCCAAGATCAGACTTTGATGTGTTTTAGTTACTATTGCTAATATAGTAACTTAGGAAACCTTTAAACCTGCCAAGTCATGGGAAGCTCTCTCTGGGGAAGCATCCATAGTTTTAAGGAAGAAATACCCCTCCTCACTTAAAGGGGCAAACGTGAAATTTTTCTTTGTATTGTAGCTTTGAGAAGTATAGTGTTACAATACTCTCTTTGGTTTTGTTTTCATTTTTGGCACCTTGTTGTTTCTGTAATCATCATGGTTGCTTTCGTTATATTTAAAAGTGCTTCACGTTTACCCGTTAGCTTTGGTTGAAGCTTTGCAAGGCTGGGAGATGCCTAGTTTCTTATATCTAGTTAACAAATACATAACCTAAGGCACATATTTAGGTTCCTTTTCACCTGTTATACAGCAAGTATGAAGTATAGCTAAGGATAAAGTCTGTGATCACATGACTCAAGACAATTGGCTGTGACCGTGAGCTCATGTCTTAATGGAAGGTGTGGCCAATAATGGTCTATTGGACTGAGCAAGGTAGGGATGTGACCAACAGAAGAATTCTGCTACAAGCTCTAGTCTGACTGGAAAAATTTCAAATCTCAGTGATTTTTTAATACAGATAAAAGTCCCAAAAAACCTACATGCTGTCTTTTGCTAAAAAAATAATAATAATAATAATAATAAAGAAAAAGAAGAGAAAAACTGCTCCCACTGGCAAGATTGTGAATTTAGTCACAGTTTTTCACAGCATAACCAGTAGCTCCACCCATAGAGTACTAAGCTTTCCCATCTCTACATATTAGAATTTTGACTGCTATATAATCAGAGTTTGTCCAGTGCAGATATTTATTTTCAGCAACAGATGACGTGTTATGAAGACAACCAATAAACGCCCATCCCAATGAACGAGAACAGTGCATGTGCTGTAGTAGGGATGGTATGCAGGGCAGAGCGAAAGTCGGTTTACCTTTATGAGCACATGAAACAGTTTATTCTCATGTGATTATTTATTATTGTATTGTTTTCCATATAAACAACTGTAAACCTACTTTTGCCCTACCCATATGTACATACACATATAATATTTATGAATAATAATTTTCAGATGCTTTACTTCAAAAAAGGTTCTGATCATTCCAGTGCTCGCCTCCACTAAGGAACAGTGAAACTTCTCAAGAGGACATTCTGGGATCCGAACTCTCTTTTTCTCTGGGCTCTGCTGAGTGGGCTCTTGTGAGTATTGGTGAGTTTGCTCTTCATTGAAGTTGCAGTTGCTACAAGTTCCCTTGAAGCAGGGCTTATTTATTAATAGTGTTCTTAAGGATGTTTGCTTCTTTTCAACTTCCTCAGAAACCCTTTGTCCTGGTTACATAACAGGCCGGGAATGCTCGCTCTCTCTCTATTTGTTGCCTTAAGTTTGCTCTGAGCACCGCCAGAGCCTTGCCTCGGTTTGCTCCCTGTGCCAAATAGAGGAGGATCTCTTTTGTACCTTTGCCATGATGTGGGCAGGGGAGTCGTTTCTAGAACAAAACAAATTCCACAAATACACATTATGATCCCACGCACCATCACTTTAAATAAACACTACACCATAATAATCCTCTTTGACAATATTGTCAGCTAATAGAGAACTCACCGGGATTCAGAATTCGATTTTAGTTTGCTGAAGGGTGAGTCTTTCATTCAAGCTCCTCGTCCATGCTGATGCAGTGGTCTCTGCTGTACTAAACATCTCCACACCTCCAGTTTCACAAGGCTCCTATGGGTCCCTTAGTTCTGAACCCCTCCCTCAGGTGTCCTCCTCTGTCCCTCCCTTTTATTTGTTTTCGCTTCCAGTTGAAGGGAATGTACACTGTCTCCTTCAGCACTTTGCTCAGACTCTGTACTATTATTCCAAAGGGCCTAAACTTCTTTTCTGTGTCAAAAATGGTTAATACATGAGTATTAACATCTGGTTTTTTATATAGTAATTGAAAGGTTGCCTGCTGTGCGCAAGACTCTTCTGCGAGCCTGGAACCCGGCTGGACACAGTATTTGCCAACCACCTGCCGGGAGCGACAGTGCACTGAGTTAGAAGGTGAACTCCAGAACCCAACAGGCATTTTTGCCAGGGTCTGATCTCTGCGTTTCAGGCATGTACCTTTTAAGAGCTCTTCATCCAACTGCAAATCTTCCCTTCACTCATCCACTTGTTTGGATTCAGAAGTTAGCACTTGGCACAAAGAGACACATTCCCTAATAACGTTTTATTCTTTTCTATCAACCACCCTCTCTTTAATTCCCTGTATGTGGTGAGCTTACTAGAAATCCCCTGACTATACACCCTGAGCTCATCTCCTCGAATCTTTGTGTCCCTTTTCACTATTATCGCTATGGAGAGATTTTCTTTGTAATCTTGGTCAGCTCTACAGTCTCGTCCTTTGTAATAGTCTGTGTTTAATATCCTTTACTTTCTATAACATCCTTTATGGTTTTCAAAACCTTTTGATTTCTAGCTTTTCTTTTGTGATTTTCTTATGGTTCCATTTTGCGCTTGTTTAGATACTTCCAATCTGATTGACACATCTGTCAGGATCAATTTTTTGACCCACTTTATGTTCAGCTTCTAGGATTCATTTTGGCAGTACGTGTGGTTTATTCAACTTCCTTGACTTCCCCTACAATCTAGATGACTGTGGATGATCCGTGTTGCTTTCTCAGCGTGGTTTTCCCAGCCATTATGGGGCTTGAGAACCCCTGCAAAGGGCTAAGATATTTGTGTCTGTAACTTTTCACTACCTTAATGAATTTACAAGGTTTCTCTTTTCTACAGTGAATACACGTCCCTTGTTCTCCTCGGTAACACTCGATAATATGACAATGGTTTCCGTGCTGTTTCGTTTCCTCATTTCTTAACCTTCTTTCTGATTAGTTTGTACTATCATGTCAATATGCTGGGCCCCTGTTTTAACTGTCCTACTCTCTATGCCTCTTTCTAAGATTTTAAATCATCCCCAGGGAGGATGAGTTTGTATTTGTTGTTCCTTCAAACTATAGTTTTTGTCAACACAATGTTTATGCATTCGAATAGGTAATTTAGGCTTTAGCTATAAACCTAAACATTTTTCATCTTGTACATGTTGAAAAACTTCAACCCTAAATGTGTAGCTTCTGATTCATTTGGACAACTACAGGACTTTTTTTTTTGTCTTTGAGTCTCTAGAATAGCATTGTTTTCAGCTATCTTACATTTTGTGACTTTCTTAAAGCTTGAGCTCGTTCCTAACTAATGAGGTTAATTGGAATCTTTTTTTATTTACATCCTTGTATGTGTTTATAGAGTGTTATTATGTCTTGTTTCAGTTTTTTATCCTCTTAAGTGAATATGCCCAACATTTTTTCCCCCAGAGGCTGACTTGTACAAAACCTTTATCAATTTTCTGTTCTCTTCTGAAGTCTCTCCAATTTACTTGTATTTTAAAAATCTTGTTTGCACATTCTACCACATTTTCTATAGTTCCAAAGAAAAGTACAGGAGGAATTTGGTACTCATTCTGCCTCTATTACTCAATCTGCTTTCTGTGAGTTGTCAAGAGCTAGCTGGACCGCTCACATCTTACAAGAGCTCGATGGTGGGCCTGACATCTGAAGGGCTCCCACTGGCACACCTGGTTCCCTTGAACAGTAATCCCTCATCTATGTAGCCTAATATAAAACTGGATCTTTCTGGAAACCAAGAAAACATTTCTTCTAACAAGAGAACACTGCTAAGAAGTAACAAAAATCCTTCACAGAACAATAGCAATTATAGTAATATTAAATTCGATTTCCCGGTATGTATTAGGACACACACACTGATCTTTTGTGTTTACCCAGAAAGGGGCATATCCCCATGTAAACTTGGACTTCACATGTTTGTACCTTCTCTTACTTTACTCCAAAATATTGAGAATGTATTTCCTGTACCATTTTATTAGTTATCTATAATGACATTGGGTTTTAAATTGCCAATGATGCTGTGGATAACGACGTTGCAAACATTGGGCACCAGCCCGCCCATATAGATTACTGGAGGAACGGCATGGATCTCTGAGCACCAATGTAGGACTACTTTAGATAGAGCAATCACCATGAAAACAGACAAACATATGGGTTAACATAACCAATATTTTGCCACTTTTTAATTATGGGATAGGGAACAGATTAGTGGTTGTTCCATTAAGGAAGGGCAGGAAATGGGCAAGGCTACAACAGTGCAACCTGAGGGAACCTCCTGTGATGGCATCACTCTGTGTTTCACTGCATCAGTGTCAATGTTCTGATTGTCTATTAGGCAAGAGTTTGCAAGTTGTTATCATTGGAAGAAGCTAAGTAAAGGGTATATGAGATTCTTCCATATTACTTCTTAAAACTGTATATATATCTACAGTTATCTCAGAATTTCAAATTTAATTTTAAATAACTTGCTCTGTGAAAGTTAAGAGAATGAACAGACAAGCTAGAGAATGGGAGAAAATATTTGCAAAAACATATCTGACAGACTTGCATCCAGAATATGTAACAAATTCTCAAAGCTCAACAGTAGTAAAAGGAGCAAGTCATTATTTTTTAAATGGGCAAAAGACTTGAAAAGACTCTTCACTAAAGAGGATATACAAATAACATATACTGTTTTGCCATGAATAATGTACACTCACATTTTCGGCCCAAACTTTCAGGAAAAAAAACTTTTGTTTTAAATTTTTAATTCAATTATTTATTTATTTATATTTAGAGACTTGTTTTTTGTATTATAAAGGGTATTATTTTGCATACGGATATCATTATTGCCTTCTAGAGTTAGACCTTTAATGCATAAACATAAATAAAAGAATTAAAAACTTTTATATAGATACAGAATTAGTAGTACTCATGTATAATACACATCCTTATTTTTCCCTCAAAAATTTGGGCAAAAAAAAGTGCACATTATACACAGAAAACTATGGTAAATAAGCACAAGAAAAGATGTTTAACCTAAGTGGTTGCTCTAGTAGTATTTAGGGAAATGCAAACTAATAGATGCAAATGCAAACCATGATGAAATACTACTATGCACCTATTAGAACTGTTAAAATAGAAAATACTGACAATAGCAAATGCTGAAAAGGATGCAGGGCAACTGGGACTTTCAGGCATTGCTTGTGGGAATACAACATGGTACTGCTTTTCTGAGAAATAGTCTGGTAATTTCTCATGACATTAAACATGCAATTAACCATAAGACTCAGTACTTATACTATTGGGCATTTATCCCAGAGAAATAAAAGCGTGTGTTTATTTGAAAACCTGTACACCAAATTTATAGCAGCAGTATTCAAAATTACCCCAAACTGGAAACAACCCACAGTCCTTTACCAGGTGAATATATAAAGAGTTTGTGGTATAACCATATAAAGAAATACTACTCATTAATAATAAGGAACAAACTATTGACACATGCAACACCTTGAATGACTCTCAAAGACACTGCACCAAGCAAAAGAAGCCAGTCTCCAAATGTTACGAATGATTCCATTTACATGACATTCTTGAAAATATGAGACTATAGTGACAGAGAGCAAACTATCTGACAAGGGTTAGGTTGACAAAGTTTGGGGAGTTTGGAGAACTCTATATTCTCATTGTGGTGGTAGCTACATAAATCTATTCAAGTGTTAATATTCTTAGATACATACACCAAAAAGACTCAACTTTATTCTATGACAATTTGTTTAAAATTGTTGAAAATGCAAAAAACCCCCACTGTGTACACTCCCAGAATCTGATCAGCCCCTACGGCCACCCTGGCCCAGGCTACCACCGCCTGTTTCACCCGCGTTCTTACAACAGACTTCTAACTGGCCCCCCTGCTCCCTGTCTTCCCACCACACACTCTATTCTCAGCAAAAAGTGGCCCTTTTCAAACAAGTCAAAGAAGGTAACTCCTCTGCTCAAAAACCTTCCCTGGCTCCCCACGTCCCTCAGCATAAAATCTGAAGTCTTTACTATGGCCTAGACAGTTGTCAGGTCCCCCAGGAACCTCTCGGTCCTCTCCTGCTATGAGTCCTCCTCACTTCGCTGTGCTCCAGCTGCGCTACCTTTCTGGCTGCTCTTTGAATATGTCAGGCTTTGCGCTAGCTGTTCCCTCTGCTGGGATAGCCCTTCCTCCAAATATCCAAATGGCTTCCTTCGTTACCTCATCCAACTCTTTGCTGAAATGTCATCTCCTGGGTGGGACCTACTCTGGCCACTGTATTGAAAACATCTCTCCCTGAATTCTCCTCATCCATGTACAGCTTCATTTCTTTTCTGCATTACTTATCATCTTCTAACATGCTGTATTATTTATATATTATATTCATTTTCTGTCACACACCCCCACACACATACACCAATGTAAGGTATATGAGGGCAGAACTTTGCCTGTGTTGCTCACTAATGCACCTTCAATGATGGACGCGTAGAAAATTCTCCATAAATATTTGTGGAATGAAGAAAGTGAAGCAGGGAGGGAAAGAGGGATGGAGGAGAGAAAAGGTTAATTTGTCATTAGCCGGGTGTTGAGAGTAAGACATGGAGGGCATCTCTGGAAGAGCTGGTGACTCTGCAAAGGCCAGTAAACTCAAGGAGTGCCAGTGCTCAGAAGGTAAGAGGAAGATGTGAAAGGTGAGCGCTGAGGTCAGAGTGAGAAACAGGAATCGGCCTGAAAACCCATGCTAAAGAACGTGGCCTTTATCCTTAGATAAAAGCATCTTAGAAGCTGAATAACATGATGGTGTTTGTGTTTCATAAACATGACTCGGCCCCAATGTGGAGAGTGAATTGGATGAGGGCAGTGAGCTAGTTAGGAGGTTAGTGTAATCTAGTAACTAGTTAAGCAGAAGGGATGATGACCTGAGCTAAGACTGTGGCAACAGTGGCAACATAGGAGGGGACATTTTGGAAACACTTGCATAATCAAGAGGACTTCTATTAACTGTGAGAAGGATAAGAAATTAAGGATGTTCTCCACACGCTACCCACCCTCCAGACTCTTCCTTTTACCTCTGAGAAGGGAAGCACATATGAATGGCTGATGGGAAGAGGATGAGCCCAATAGCAAATTACTTGTAATGTCATGAGCACACCACTTTTTTCACATCCTACTGTCTTCATCCATTGGGATTGTTATGCCCGGAATACCTTTCCTACTCATTTTGCTAACTCCTACATCTTTAAAAAGTTTCAGGTCATAGGCCCTGACTCAGCTTATAGATATTATGAAAAAAATATTCAAATAACTTCAAAACTAATCAGAAAAGGCAAAACATAGGTACTGATAATGTAGTTATTGGACAGTCTATGGAGATGGGGATTGATCACACTTAAAAAAAAACACAACAAAAAACAGCCATTCTCCAAGCCAGCAGGAGACTGCTGTCCTAGAAATATGTTATTGTAATGTAAGTAGCCCACAACGCTCATACTGTTATAATGAGTTTACACAGAATTCACTGAGGTTATAAAAATAAAAATATTAACTTTGCACTGTCAATGCCAAATGTAAATACAATGATTCTATGTGTCTCCTCAATATTTGACCTTGAGCAAAATGTTCAACCTGATCTGGCCTCTGTCTTCTTGTCAAAAGGACAAAATTATCTCCCAGGATTACTCAGCTTCAAAAATCCGTGATTTTCCTTTCTTTTTTTTTCCCTGTGAAGCAGCCAGAGCAGGCATTATACATATTTTACAGATGGAAAACCAAGACTCAGAGAGGGTACTTTCCTTTGGACAGACCCGAACAAGAGCCTAGTTCTCTCCCCGCTGACATCTGCTCCTATGCGATGCCCACCGTTCGACTATTGCAATATTAAAAACAATCATGGTTTTCAAACCGTAAGAATAACTTGATTTTAAAGACTCTTTTGCATTTTGCCAGCACAAAAATAGCAGTTTTTGCTATTTTACAACTAAAATAAATTTAAGTCAAGTTTCAGCCTGGAGGTCTTTTCTTTTTTTTTCTGTTGCAAAATAGTGAAAAGAATGTTTTGTAATAGAAATGGTGACTCAGAATTAACTACTGTAAGAGTTTGGACTCTTTTTTAAGAAATAAAAAGGCAAAGTAGGTGTTTTTACAGGTATACATAAAGGGTATCATTAAGAACATTGCAAAAGAATCCTAAATATGAAGAGATATTATAGAGTATTATTGGGTTATAATACTCTATTTTTAAAATATGAGTTGTACGTGTTGTGTTTTTAAAACTTAAATCTGATTAAAAGTTTTGTAATAAAATATCGGTGTAATGACAGAAGCAAAATCATAGATCCCAGAAGCTCAGAGAACACTAGGCAAATACTCAAAACTTTATACTTGGGCACATTGTACTATAACTGCAGAAAATCAGACATGAAAAGAAAATCTGGAAGAAAGCCAGAGAAGGAAAAAACACCTTATCTTACCTGTAGAGAAACAAGGATGAGAATTACATCAGACTTCCCTTCAGAGACTATGCAAACTGGGAAGAACAAAACCACCAACCTAGAATTCTATACCCAGTGAATTATCCTTCAAGAGTGAAAAAAATACAGATAAAAACATTCACAGATAAAAATTGGAGGAATTTGTCACCAGTAGGTCTGCCTGGCACAAAACATTATAAGATATTCTTCAAACAGAAGAAAAATGATATAGGTCGGAAACTCAGATCTACTTAAAGAAGACTGTTAGAGAACAAAGGAATGAAGGGACTACTTGGTTTCCTCCTGTGCTGTACTGGAGCCATGCCCAGGTCCTATGCTGAATAATATGGGTTACAGACATGATGGATTATTGGCTGAAAAATAGGAGATGGCTTTCTCAACTCTCAACTGCAAGCTCTGCCTTTGAAGATAGAGAAATGGATATAGTGAGCTCTCTAGCTCATGGAAGGGGGAAATCTACTGCAAAAGAAACTGGTGAAAACTGTAAATAAGAAATTAAACTATGACACAAGCTACCTTTCTCTCAATTTCATAGATGTTAATAAGGTACCTTATTTTGTCTTACACAAAATGGAATATTTTCATATAGCCCGATGCCAGTTAAAATGCGGTATCATTTTGAGACCAATCAATTCAAATTTAAAGAACAAAAATTATTTTAAGTGTAGACTTTATGAACTCTTTAAAAGCCAAAAAGTGTTATATTTCAAACTAGAATGAAAAGGCCACTGAAGCATCCTGTAGGTTCTAATTTCTAATAAGACAACTATTCATTGCTATAACCCACATAAAAAAAAAGCTCTTTGGGATCACCACCTTTTTACAAGAGTTAAGGGTTCTTGAAACTAAGAAGTGGGAAAACCACTGTGTTTTATTCCTAGTTGCGATAGATCCATTTCTTGCTATGACCTCATAAAGAGCCATTTTTACAAAATTCCAAATACCTAGGCTGGCCCTTGGTTTTTGGTCCTTCTAGCTCAGGAAGCTGGTTTTTGGTGACCTGAGGGACTTTGGCCACAGTTAGCTATTTTTTTTTCCTTTGGCTTTTTGTCTACTTTGTTTATTATTTATTTTTTTCTCTCCTTTGTTTTTTTCTTTTTAAAATTTTTTATTTTTCTTCTTTTTATTAAATTACTTTCTTGACATATGATTAACATACAAAAAGCTGTCTTTTAATGTATACAATTTGGTGAACTTGAATATAAGCATATATCCATGGGGGGAAGCTATATAGAGCTTAATTAATTTTATCTACATAGATATGGCTCACTGCACAGCTAAAAACATGATTGGATCGAGATACCTTTTCTATAGAGTCCAATGTCATGACTACTGTGCTCCTACATTTCAGTTGGAATGATTTCCATTTTTTTGTGTCCTTTCAATTGCCTTTCCTATGTTCCCAAGGTCTCAAGCATACCTTCTGTTCTGTTGATCCTTCCTATTTCTCGAGAGTCATTAATCCTCATATTCCAAACTGGACCAGCTGCTTTTAGATCTGCGGCACAGCCAGCACTCTAGAATAGGATGTCTCTGCTCTTAGAGATTGGATCAATTGCCCTTAAACCTTAATCAGTTATTGCTGCAAAAATGCTGTATAACCATAACACCGCATAACAGGCAACCCCAAAATCTCAGTAGCAATGACAACATTAACTTTTCTCACTCTGCTTCAGACTGCGGGTTGAGTTTAAGACTGTTCAATGTGTCTTTCACGCAGTGCCGGCAGCTCTGGGAGTATTCTTCTCATGGAAGATGACAGAAGAGAGTGAGAGACCATGACAAGCCAAATAAGCATACTTAAGCTTCTGCTCAGGTTGCATCCACTAATATTCCATTAGCCAAAGCAAATCGCGTGGCTGATTCCAAAGGAGTAGGGAGATGCAGCCCGCCAGCGCTGGTGGGAGGCAGTACAGAGACACTTGGCAAAAGCGTGAACATGGGTACCGATGACAAAGAGGAGGGGAACAAGAGGAAGCTGCAGTCCAATCCACCATAAGAATCTATGCTTTATTTATTACTCCCTTGTTTTGGTGAGAACGTTCTCTAGTGACTTCCTAAGAAAGGGTATAAAGGTCAGCTTTGAGAACGGGACATGTCTGAAAATGTCTTCATTCTACCCTCATACCTGATGCATAAAGAGCCTCCAGTGCGCTGCTCCACTGTCTTTCAGTGACCAAGCTTCTTTCCAGGCTGCCGTCTGTCTTCTGTAGGTGCCCCTTTCTGTCTCTTTCCATGTTCTCATCATCCCTAATATTCTAAAATACCTCCATGAAACAAAAACAGGTAATTTTCTCTTTATTGTGCCAAGGTGTAGGCCCTCCCCAAATGACAGGCTTTTCATAAATCTTCCCATCTTATTGCACAATTCATTCCTGACCTCCTTTGTATCTGAAGTTTCTAAGTATGGAGTCTGGAGGCTTACACCTTCCAAGGTATAATATGGTATATAGGCTGTCACTTTCTCCAATTTGCTTTATTACTTTTTCATATTCCAGAAATTTCTTGAATTCCCTTTCCACTGATGATCCTTGTCCCACTCTCTTCATGTCGTGGAGCTATAGAACTTAAAACAATTTTTTTTTTGCTATGATTTTGTTGATATCTCAGACAGAAGAGGTAATAAGAAGTGTACTTGGGTTATCATGTTATTCATTAGTCTCAATATTTTATTTTACTAAACACATTTTACATTTAAATATAGGCTATTTAAAATATTTTAAAATAAATAGCTACGTCAGAGCATATAACACATTTAAGGCTATTAAAATAACCTGGCTATATTAGCATCCAGATTTGCAAAGGTATTTAGTTTAAACGCAATGATTCACTTTACAGAAGACTTTGACACATTTTCAAAGATAGTTAGTTTCTCTAAGGTAGCACTGTCCTATAGAATTTCTGGTAATAAAGGAAATATTCTTTGCCCGCACTGTGCAATAAGGTGGCCACTAGCACCATGTAGCTATCGAACACTTAAAATGTGGTTCGTTCTACTCTGGGACTGAATTTTTAATAATATGTTTATTGGTTTTAGAGAGAGGGGAACAGAGAGAGAGAGAGAAACATTGATCGATTGTCACCCATACACGCCCTGACCAGGAATCAAACCCTCGACATTTTGGTGTATGGGACGATGCTCCAGCAAACTGAACCACACTAGCGAGGGCCTGAATTTTTAATTTCATTTAATTTTCATTGATTTAAACTTAAATAGCAACATGTGTCTAGGAGCTACTGTACTGAACAATGCAGTACAGATCTAGAATTTGATTAAATTGCCAAAATTAAAAATGTTTTTAGGCATATGTCACTTACATAAAGAACATTATACCCGAAAGGGACAAATACAAGAAATCTAACCAGATGTAGTGTCAATAAAAAGTTGTATTGATGGTTTATACCAAGGAATATGCTCATTTACTCAGTAAATATTTCAAAGGCATGTACGATGTATAATGTACTATGTCAGGTGCTAGGGTTACAAAAATGCAGACACACAAGTCACTTGCCCTCAAGGAGCTTTCAGTCCACTGAGGAACCAGACACATAAATCAATCAGTAAATTCAACTGGGAGATTGCCTTAAATACCTGAGCTGGGGAAAGAGGAAAGTGTTTGGTTATCCAAGACGCTATGGTAAGCCCTTACACAGGAAGTGGCATTTGAGTCCTGACTCAAACCTGAATAAGATTTTCCCTAGAGATTAAAGGGTAGGACACTTCAGACCGAGAAAGAATGGCAAGGATACCGGCAGAGACAGGTCGCCGCGAGGCGAGCCACTTGACATTGCTAAAGCCTAGAATGCAACTGTGGGAAGTCCCGAGGATGAGACTGCCCGTCAGGCAGGAGTGGTAGGTTACTGCAATGTGAGAAGAGCTACCCCACTCCCAGTGAGGAGATAAAGTACAACCCTGACAAAGTGTAGACTCATAAAGTAGGAAGAATGGTGAATTGACAGCCCTCCGCATTCATTTGATCAATGAATATTTTTTAATATTCTCATTAATCTTTTTTACAATGATGGCTGGCTTTAGAAATGCTTTTTAAGTAGATGGCAAAAAAGTAAATTTGAATCCAGCATCAACTGAAACAAGAACAAATCTCTAGTTAGAGGACTCCCACTTAAACATATTTAAAATAATGACGATATACTACAGACTATTGCAGACCCAGAAAACCGGATTTAGCTCCAACATGTAACTGCAAATATCAGAAATCATTCCAGTTGCCCTTGCACTTTCCAATGAATCATAAATGTATGGCATTATAATTACTTATGGACAGGCACATCTAATCATCTTATCTGCTTTCCAAGTTTGCTATTTTGATCGATTTACATCAAAACTGTTGAGGCTGGAGAAATGCGGGCACTTGGAAATTCAGTACCTCTAAATTTCTCCTGGGAATTTGAGATCATACTAGCCACAGACTGATCCCAGTAAGAAATGTTCATTTTTGGAATAAATGTTCTAGGGAGAGGCAGGGAATAGAGAGATGAGATCTGACCCAAGATTTTTATATGCTTTAAATTTCTCTGACCCAAGACATAACAAAGTATAAAGTATCATTCCTTGGTCCTTTAAACACACACACACGGAGGGAAGGAGGTAGGATGGAGGGAAGGAGGAAGGGAAGGAGGGAGGGAGGGGAGAATGAGAATTATTAAAATACTCTCAGAATCAGTGAAAATGAAGTCCTGGGTTAACGCAGTGAGCCTTAAAAAATAATAAAAAATACTTACCAAGGTGTCATGACCCCATCTTATTGTTGAGTTCAGCTTTTCCATTCTAAATCCCTATTTTCTGTTTATAGCGGACTCTAAATTGTTCCTTTTGACCTTTGGGTCTGATATTTCTCTTGCCTGCTCTCAGTCCAAAGGTGAATTTATTTGCAATTTGAACTAAATTTTTTCAGTTATTTCAGTTACTTGAGTTTGAAGAAAACACCTGCTTTGTGCTTTCAGAAATTGTTCAGATTTTTTTCCATGTTCAAATAGTTTAAAAATGACTTTATTTTGAAGCTGTAGAATTGTCATGGCTGTACTGGAGACCCAATTAAAAAGGAGTTGGTTAAGAAATTTGGATTAAAGAACCAGAAATGATGATACCCCATGTAATTACTTGGAGACAAGTGTGTCTCCCACCAGACACCCTTTCCCACCAGACATCTTGGACATACATGTGACAGTAGTCACAAGTCGAACGTGAGTAATTCAAAGAAAGACCAAAATCTACACATAAAAAATCAATTTAAAGTCCATGTCTGACATACATATCTATCTATCTACATATCTATCTACATAGATAGATAGATAGATAGATAGATAGATGATAGATAGATAGATAGATAGATAGATAGATAGATAGATAGATAGATAGATAGAAAGTTTATTTAAAAAGTCAGAGGTAAAAGAAGTGAGCCACGGAAGAAATGGGCTCAGGAAATAGATTACAGAGGCAAAGAAGGGCCGTTGGAGCTCGGGGGAAAGAGGCAAGGACAAGGGCACTGTGTGACTTCCGCTGGAACTTGTAGGATATGACGCGAAGTGCAGTGCTGGAACTCGAATCCTCTGGATCCTGGCTCAGGGTTTCTTCTGACTTTTATTTACGACTCCAGGTTGGGCCTCTAATCTTGCTTTATTATTCTCTCCACAAAATGACAGATGACCTGATATGTAAGCATGCTGAAAACAATCAACCCTATCATCTACAATTTTCAAGTGCATTCATTGCAATAAAAAACTTTATTTCGCACCTACTGTAAGCCAGCCTCTATGCTAATGCTGTGGATATGGAGATATATAAAATGAAATGCTCTCGCAGGAAATTCTCTGAAAGAGACTGATGAAGTGTAATAGTGTAGAATAAATACAAACAGAGGCTATTTTAAATAAAAGCGGACAATTTAAGTCAATTACTTACAAGAAAAGAAAGATAAAAGATAGGTAAGCAGACGCATAGAGAGTAGACAAACACATAGATCTAGATTTAAGTTCATAAATTTTCCAAAATGGAAAAAATGTTCAATTCTACCTAATCACCATCAACCCTTCCTCACCTGCAGTCCAACCTGAGCTCTCCCAAGTAAACATACAATCTGAAGAAAATCAGTGTGCTAGCTAAACAAATGCTTTTTTAGAGCAAGTCCCTCAGCTGCCCACTCCTCTCTCCAACCAGATTGTCACCTCCTACGTGGGAATTCTGTAGCTCTCAAAGAAAGCCCATCATCCTACTTGTCTCTCCAGATAATTACAATAAAAAATTAGCTAGTTCTTCTGCCTGAAAATAAACTCTTTATCTTCCAAAATTCTAGTCTCCTTATACCTGCTTTCCCTAGATTCTAAACTACTAAATTTTTCACCTTTCTAAAATTATTGTACATCTTACAATCAATGGGACATTTACTTCAAGGTTTCTTTTTGCCCAAGAATGTCCTTAAACTGAGAGTAGATCTTGTGCTGATTCATTAATTCAATAAATACTGTTTGAGCACCCACTGTGTGCCAGGCTCTGTGCGAGGCACTTGGACCATGTCTCACAGTCTTCCAAGCGATGCGTCTCATGACAGTTTTAGAATTTATCAAATACTAGGCAAATTCAAAGCATCTGGAGAAAGTTGCAGCTGAAATCTGGCTTCAAAAATCTCTTGACTTCTTGATTTGGATTTTTATATGCATATTAAAGTGACTTTTTAAAAACTTACAATAATGTCATTCTAATGAAGTGAGGTTTTGGAGCTGAGTTGTAACGAACACATTACGCTGTGTGCTGTGGTAGCATGGAGTGGCTATCCCCACAGATGGTATTGATTTTCATTTCCTGTGAAGCTGAATCAACATGTTGTGGCTAATGTCTATGTAATTTAACGAATTGAGTAAAATGTACCATTGCTCTTTACTGGGGGATAAAAGGTCTTACTTGACTGTGGTGTCCTTGTGCTCTGAAACCACAACAGACATATTTAAGAGTTATTTGTTATTAATAATCAACCTAAGGAAATCTTTCCTGCTGTTTAAAAAAAACATAGTTTTTCTTTGATTAACTTGCTTGTGTTGTTATATCAAGTAGAAGAAAGGCCAGCGTTAATAGAATTTTCTCTCTGAAACTAACGAGTTTTGCAGAAAAAGTGCTACGCTGGAGCACTCAAAGGGCTTGGAAGAAGACCTGGCAGGAAATGAGAGACTCTCCTCCCCAGGCTCCGTGGCAGGGTAGACTGCCCCTCTGCCACCTCTCCTCCGTCCTTCTCCGTCCTCGGCAACCAAGGCTCTCATCTGGCTCTCGGATTGTCTGAAGCCCCTCACATACTACCAGTCTCCTTTGGATCGGCCTCCTCATTTACTAAAAAAGGAGAAAATTATGCTCACCCCACCAATCCCATAAGATTTTGGGGGGAATCAGATTAGATAACTTAGGTGAAAACACTTAAAATTGTAAAGTCCAGTAAAAATGTGCATCATGCTTTAGATAGTATTACTGCTTTTATCATTGTTACTTAGCACTTGAAGGGTCTTGCCTCCATGACCATCCAGACTGTCATTCCTTTCAACTTGATTGGTCAGTAATTCTATTATCTGGCTGCAGAGCCTTATATAATGTGCAAATAAATGATCGTTTTTGAAACGGCATCAGGACTGATAAAATGTGATTGGGGAAAGTGGTTTTTGCATATATTAGTATGCTGGCCATTTTATCACCACCAAACAGTAGTTAACCACTAAGAGAATTTTGAGCTTGCCCACTCAATTTCTTTCCCAAGTCTCCCCCAAAATATGTCTTTCCTTGGGATCCTGTGATTCAGAATTAGGAGAAGGAGGAAGACTGAAAGGATGAGCAGCTCTTTGCCTACGACTGCAGAGGGGGTTTGAGGAGGGTTTGTGAAGGGGGAGTCAAGTCAACTGAGTGAACATGAGAGAAAAGGGGGTTTAGAAGTGTTATTCATGGCTATGTGTCCTCTTCAAGGGGCTCATTAAATATAGGGTCCAGCAGAAGTAGTGCCTGCTTCAGTGTGGTTGGTAGGGTAATAATAAGGGTGTAATAATTTATCATTTTAATTCAAATATTTCATCTAAATGCCATATGGTGTGCTTGAGTATGATATTGCTATGTTACAGAATTACATGCTTATGATTTTATAATAAAAGATTTTGTAATAAAAAAGTGGTGTTATTTGTGCTGGCCCCTGTATAAGTAAAGAAACTAAGTATATTGGATTTTTTTCAAATTTCCGGACTTTAACTGCTGTACTGCTATAAGAGTGGAGTGATGGATCGCAGCTTCATATCAATGTTTAACACTAAACTAATGCCAGATAATCTATTAATCTCTTTTCATGCATTATCCTATTTAATGTTTACTCTGATCCTGTAAAACATACTGCTGAGCCCACTTTTATACAGAGGAAACCTAGGCTTTAAGAAGTGAAATAACCTGCCACAGTAACATAGCTAGTAAGTTTCAAATCACTCACTGTACAATTTCATGCAAACCAGTCCCCATTGGTAGAGTGTATAGGAGAAAGGCCTTTGATTAGCTGTGATGAGGGATAAGACGGGAGAGAAGTGGAGTCTTTAGTTTCACTTCTTTAATCAAGTTGGTTCCTCAAGTTCAGAACAGTGGAGTTGCAACTGTCCTCATTTCTGTAAGGTTAGCAACAACTTTGCTATTTATTGTTAAACCAGTTGAATAATGGTGCACCCAATGGTGCCCACGAATAGCTTTTGAAATAACATTCAAAAAGAATGCAAGAGCAATACCTACATTTCCTACAAGCAAAAAAAAGGAAGCTGCCTGCATGAAATTAGGTTACCTGACTACACTACTAGCTGGGGCATTCTCTGCTACAGATATCTTTGTAAATGGCAGGTCCATTCATGGATAATTCTAAACTTATACGTTAAGAAAAATCAAACCTACTACCAGATCTAGATGTTTCTTCTTTAATAACAATGGCAATGAATTCTTTTTTAAAAAGTTATAATCAATTTAACGATGCCATATATAAACTACAAATTAAAGAGTGATGCCATATGTAAACTACAAATAAACTTAGCAGATATTTACCTGGTTTATGTATCTACCAGACTTAAGTCAATTCTATTGTCTTTTGATTCCAAACACTATGTAGTACACTGGTTTACCTACAAAGGTGACTACTGAATGAAAGAATTAATGTGCACAGCTAACAGTTTACAATACATGTATTTCTTCAGTACAAGTATGAGTCTTCGTTAACCGCTTACACTTCCTTGCAAGGGACAGATACATTCTTCTAGTCTCCTGTGGGGGCTCAAGGTCTCAGTGGTGATGCTGAGCTCCTTTTACATCACTCTTGAGTTCCACAGTTGACCTTACATAATAAGACATTATTTGCTAATAGCATATTAATAAACAGCTTCTTAAACATCCTCCGAATTCCTAGAAGCCCATTTTCTATTGTTCAAGGCTTTCTGAATGAACTGCTATTACACTTTTATTTCCTGTTGGGCTTTTGTGCTATGCTCAGATTCTCATGCACACCTTACTCACTAATTTATGCTCACAAGCTTTGTGTGCACAAGTGGTGGCTCTCTATTTAAAAAGAGCTGATGCAGATCCTTCCTATTGAATATCTGTGTGACCAAGACAAACTATGCATGTACCTTTAAGCATCAGTTTTCTCATCCGTAAAAAGGGAATAATAATAGTATATAGTCATCTTTTTATACTCTAACTCATCTTTGCTTATCTTTTGTGGATACTAAGCTCCCCTGACTAAAACTTCACAGTACAGAGGCTCTGTTGTAGCCCCACAACTATCATATTATTTTGTTGTTTTTATTTTTTCACTTTATTTATTTAAGTATACTTGGCATACAATATTATAGTACTTTCAGATGTACAACATAGTGATTCGACATTTATATACCTTATGATGTGATTGCCACACTGTCTAGTAACCATCTGTCACCCATAAAAGTTACCACAATACTGTTGACTATGTTTGCCTTCACCTTTCCACCTGTTGCCCGCCTCCCTCCCTTTTGCCAACAGAGGGTGATGCCTCTGTTTCTGTGAGTCTCTTTTTCTTTTGGTTTTCATTTCTTTTGCTTCTTTAAACTCCATATAAAAGCGAGATCATACTGTATTTGTCTTTCTCTGTCTTACTTATTTCAATTAGCATGATACTCTCTAGGTCCACCCATGTTGTTGTAAATGGCAAGATTTTACTGTCTTTAATTGCTGAGTAACATTTTAGACACACGAGGTCAGTCCAGAAAAAGTCTAGCCGTTGTTAATATAATGAGAACAGCTTGCATGACATCAATGTAACCCGGCAGTCAAGGAGAGTGGACTGGAATGTGCATTTGTGAACAATGACAACTTTACTGTACTAGTCAGTGGGGGCGGTAGATGCTGTTGAGTAAGCATGTGTACTGTGTGGCTGTCACATTCAAGATAACTATGTTAGTAGGACAACAAATCTGCATCCAATTTGGTGTCAGGCTTGAACATTCCTGCACAGAAACTATCCGGATGATCCAGAAGGCCACAGCTGTGGGCAAGTGGAGATCGGTAGCTTCATCATGACAACATGCCCACTCACGCATCACTTCTCCTGAAGAGCTTTTGGTGAAACATCAAATCACCCAAGTGACTCAGCCCCCCAGAGCCCAGGTTTGGCACCCTGGGACTTCAGGCCTTTCCCGAAACTAAAATTACCTTTCAAAGGGAAGAGATTTCAGACTGTCAATGAAATTCAGGAAAATACGCAGGGCAGCTGATAGAGATGTGTGAGGTCCCAAGGTTCCTACCTTGAAGGGAACTGAGGCAACACTGTCCTATGTACAATGTTTCTTGTATCTTGTATCTTCTATTTTTTAATATTACATGGATGGATACTTTCTGGACAGGTATTATATGACATATTCTATATCAATTCATCTGTCAGTTCGTACCTAGGTTGCTTCCATATCTTGACTATTGTTAGTAATGCTACAATGAACAGAGAGGTGCATGAATCTCTTCAAATTACTGTTTTTATTTTCTTCAGATAAATACTGACAAGTGTAATTTCTGGGTGGTATGGTTGTTCTATTTTCAGTTTCTTGAGAAATCTCCAGACTGTTTTCCATAGTGGCTGTGCCAATGTACAATCTCACCCACAGCTAACTAACGGTTCTCTTTTTTTCCTACATCCTCACCAACACTTGTCATTTGTTGACTTTTTCATAATAGCCATTCTGACAGGTGAGAAAATTTCAGTTGAATTAGAAATCCCTTTTTACTGATACAAAACAAGAATTTCAATATCACATTTGTCAATGAAAGAAATGATAACTACTAGATTCTTTAAATAACATTATTGCAAAAAAAGGCTGAGGTTTTTATCACCAAATTTATGACAGTTTCCTGTTGATGATGAGATTAAAATTTAAAGTCTTGACTAGGAATAGCATGTAGCCATTTCAAACAAAATGGAAATCTTATTAAACAATTTGGAAATATCACTTTTAGAAATTTTCTATTTAATATCTTAATGTAATATTAACATGTTATTTAACAACCCAGATATTCATCAACAGGAGAACAGATATAAAAATTGAAGTCAACAATAGACTACCAAGAAACAATAAAAATAAATAAAATTGAGCTACATACAACACAGATTAGTCTGAAGACCATAGTGTTGAGTAAAAAAAGCTAAGTCATTGAAGCTTACATGAAGATGCGATTCAATTTGTGTACAGCTTAGAAGCTCATGAAATTAAGCAATTTATTATTTAAGAGATACATAAGATATGATATAACCAAAAAGAAAGCAAGAAAATTAATACCACAATATTCAAGATGGAAGTTACCTTTGAAGGGCAAGAAGTGGTAGGATTGAGAAGAGACACACAACATAGGGAAATTCAGAGGTATTTTGTTCTATTTCTCAAGCAGGATGGAGGATACATTGCTGTTTATTTTATTATTTTTACTGTACATTTACAGTATATACATTCTTATATATGTTTCCAAATTTAGAAGTCAGCCTATGGAAGGGGGTCATGCATCCTCATTTGTATCTTTTTTTTATATCATCCATAGCTGATTCAACATAGAGATTGCCTTGATGTTATTTATGAATTTCATCCTAGGCATGATAATAAAGGGTAAAGATAAGTGGAAATAGAATCATGAATGTTTAATGATACCATGATGCTAGGATTTAAGGAAATCTCACTAAATCCAGTTACCACCTCTTTGAGATGCTCAGCAGTGGCTACCAAGTAGAAAGAGGGCGAAGAGATTAATGGAAGGGAGTGAGACTTCAGAGGGATTATCCAAGGGTATTTTTCACTACTTCCTCTTATTCACTGCATGAGTCCAGAACTTCTGGAGCTTTACTCTGTCATTTGCCCAAGTTACCGTTGTTGGAAAAGGTGGGGTGTAACAACCAAAGGCAGAGAAAGACCAGTTTGAAGGGAAACAAAAAATCCACTGCCCCTTTAAAAATAACTCTGGTCAAAACTTACAACTATTAGAAAAATAATCACTGGAGATTTAATGTATGGTATGGTGAATGCAGAGTACATTATAATATAAACATTGAACTTGTGAGGGGACTAGATTTTAATTTTTCCCACCACAAAAAAGAAATAATAATTATGTGATGTGAGACTTCTGGTCAAGATGGTGGAGTAGGTAAATGCAATGCTGTATTTGTATCCTCCCACAACCACATCTAAACTACAACTAAACTACAGAATAACCATCATTCATAACTTCCAAAAGACTCATTGAATGAAAGTCTTGTAACTAAGGATATAAAGAAGAAGCCACGTGGGGACTTAGGAGGGGCAAAGAATCAGAACACAAAGGTCCCACAACCATGTGTGGTGAATAAAAATCAGGAGGGTTATCTTGGCTGTGGAGCTCCCCACTGAGGAGTGAGGGATCCCAGCCCCACACCATGACCCAAACCCAGGATCCCAGTGCAAGGAAGAGAAGACCCGGTAACTTCTGATGGTGAAAACCAACAGAGATTTTGGCTGAGAGAGACAGAGGCAGGCTGGAAGCCCAGGTGTTCCTCTTAAAAGACCCATGTAGAAGTTTACTTGGACTCACTTGCTCTGAGTGCCAGTGCTGGGGTAACAGATCAAAAAGAGCCAGGGGCATATAGGAGAAACTGAATTCTCTGGCTACAGGACAAGGACAGGAGGGAAAACTTTCTCTCAGACAGAGGTAATGACAGAAGCCATTGTTCTTTTGCTGAACCTTTACCTTGCAGGCACAGGTGGGCACCATATCTGACTCTCCATCAACCTGGTTATCACTTTTTGCCCCAATCTGGTGATTCCCTGAGAAGCCTCCCAACCTCCACCTTGCAGGTCCACCCAAGCTGCTTCCATTAGACAACAGCCTGCCTTGGCTCATGTTTTGGACTTTCCTAAAATCACTCAAAGGTTGACAAATCCCAAACAAGCAACATTTCACCTTAATATGCCCTGTAACTCTTGCTAAGCAACCTCAAGCTCAGCAATAATGACAGCTGGCTTCAGTTCACAGCTTGGTCTCTCCCAGGCACCTACAAGCCCAGCACAAGTGGCAGCCACCTGAAGATTGCTTTGTAGCTCATTCTGGGTGGCCTGGGTCAGGGGACAGGCAGCAGCTGGCTTTGGCCAACCACCTCCGTGAGCAACATACATAGGGGTGGACTCGGTAAGCAACGGAGCCCTACTGAATCCACTTCTGCTCTGTAGGGTGGACCCCAGCACAGCATCTCCTCCATTACAGTCTCTGCCAGTCCTCTCAGCAGATCAGCCCTGGGGTCAATCCCTCCCACTCATGTGCCCACAGCAATCAAGGCTCAACTGCAAAGGAGGGTGCATGTAGCCCTCACGGGGGCATACTTGGAGGGCCTTGCTCGGGTGACTGGGGGTGCTGTGCTACTGGGTCCCACAGGACACATACTACATAAAGCCACTCTACCAAGACTGGGATATCTAGCAACTCTACTGATACAAAGAAACAAACACAGGGAGGCAGGGAAAATGAGGAGACAAAGAAACATGTCCCCAATGAAAGAATAGGACAAAACTCCAGAAAAAGAGCTACATGAAATGGAGACAAGCAATCTACTAGATGCAGAACATTGGTTATAAGGATGCTCAAAAAACTTAGGGGAAGAATAGATCAACTCAGTGAGAGCTTCAAAAAAGAGACAGGAAATATAAAAATGGACATAGAAAACATAAAAAAGGACAAGTCAGAGATGATGCATACACTAACTGAAATGAAGAGTATATTAGAGGGAAGCAATAATAAATTATATAAAGCAGAGGACTGTATCAGCAATTTGGAAGATAATGAAGCAGAAAACACCCAATCGGAACAGCAAAAAGAAAACTATTATAAAAATGAGGATAGTTTAAGGGACCTCTGGGACAATATGAAGTATACCAACATTCATGTCATGGATGGAAAGGAGAGAAAGAAAGGAACTGGAAACCTATTTAAAGAAATAATAACTGAAAACTTCTCTAACCTGACAAAGGAAATAGACTTTTAAGGCCAGGAAGTGTAGAGAGTCCTAAACAAGATGAACCCAAAGAGACCCACACCAAGACACATCATAATTAAAACACCAAAAGTTAAAAACAAAGAGAGAATATTAAAAGCAGCAAGAGAAAAGCAGTTAGTCACCTACAAGGGTCCATAAAGACTGTCAGCTGATTTCTCAACAGAAACTTTGCAGGCCAGAAGGGATTGGCATGAAATATTCGAAGTGGTGAAAAGCAAGGACCTACTACCAACATTACTTTACCCAGCAAAGCTATTCATTTAGAATGAAAGGACAGATAAAGAGCTTCCCAGATGAGAAAAAAGCTAAAGGAGTTTATCACTACCAAACCAGTATTACAAGAAATGTTAGAGAGCCTTCTTTGAGAAGAAAAAGGGGGAAAAAAAATTAAAAATATAAATAATAAAATGGCAACAACTACGTATCTGTCAACAATTATTTTAAATGTAAATGGTTTAAATACTTCAATCAAAAGGAATACAGTGACTTCATGGACAAGAAAACACGACCCATATATGCTGTCTACAAGGGGTTTACTTCAGACTGAAAGACACACACAGATTGAAAGTAAAGGGATGGGGAAAGATATTTCATGAAAATGGATACAGAAAGAAAGCTGGGGTAGCAATACTTATACCAGACAAAATAGACTCTAAAACAAAGCTGACAAGGAAGGACCCAGCCATTCCACTTTAGGCTATTTTTTTTAAGAAACTCAAAACACTAATTTGAAAAGACATGTGCATCCATATGTTCACTGCGGTATTATTTACAATTACCAAGATAGGAAGGAACCTAAGTGTCCATCAATAGATAAACAGGTAAAAAAGATGTGCTACATAAATACAATGGAACATACATACATTTGGCCATGAAAAAGAATGAAATCTTACCATTTGTGACAACATGAGTGAAATAAGTCATACAGAGAGAGACAAATGCCACATGGTTTTACTTATATGCAGAATCTAAATAACAGAGTGAAAGAACAAACAAAACAGAAACAGACTCATAGATACAGAGAACATTTTGATGACTGCTGGAGGTGAGGGGGTTGAGAGGGGTTGGGAGAAAAATGTGAAAGGATTAAGAAACATAGGTTGGTACTTACAAAACAGTCATGATGATGTAAAGTATAGCATTGAGAATATAGTCAATAATATTGTAATAACTATGGTGCCAGATGGATACTACATTTATCTGGGTAATCACTTTGTAAGTTATATAAATGTTTAATCACTGGGCTATACGCATGATACTAATATATTGTACATGAACTGTAATTGAAAAAATTTAAAAATTTAGACAAAAAGTATTATATCTATAACAACAATAAAAATAAATATGCAGATAAAACTTCAAAATAATAATTATTCTGTGATGTGATAGAGGTGGCAATCATATTAAAATATATAAATGTATAAAATCAACACGTCCACCTTAAGCTTACATAATGTTATGTCAAATGCATTTCAACTTTAAAAACCTCTGGTCAAACTAGCACAGAGAGGCAAAGTCAAAGGAATCCTGGCCCCAGAGAAGGCTTTCATCTACTGCTCGTTCTCTAGTTCTCAGGGTGGGGGAGGCAGATGTAGGAGAATTCAAAAACAATAATAAAGGTATAACTCAAAATTACTTCGTGCTGTCTAACAAAACACGAAGATAAATTAAAAATATCAATCCCCCTGCCAACAACCCTATTACCAAAAACTCACCCTTCCAACCAATATCTATAGCCCATTATACACATTTATTAATTTCATGCAACTGGTAACAATTCACGATAGTGACGTGAGAAAAAAAAACCTGGTAACAGGGTGGAAACATATGCTTTCAAACCTGATTTAAAATCAAACTTTCTCATAGCTTGGTTTCTATTCAGTTCAACTTAATTTCTTTCAGGACCTGGGCCAGCAATCACACTAATTTGCATGACCACCACTGTTTAAACAGCCCCCTTAGTTCTCGATGAATGACCTTCTATATACTATTGGACTTCTGATGCAGAAATTAAGTGCCCTCATTCTGGTAGGCCTGGGGCAGGGATGGAGAGGCTTGACTGTAGCTACAAAGCTGCCAAACTAAAGGAGAAAGGAATTAAAAACAACCCTCCAAAAAGGAAAGTAAAACTAGTGAAACTAAGTATTCCCTACAGAAAGCAGGGGTATGTGCAGATAACTTTTTGATTGAGTTGCGCTACCTAGGCAGCTATATTTTTGTCTGTGGTTGAGCCATCATTTCCAGCCTGGTACCATTGTCCTAAGGATCAATAATCATTTATTTATGTTGACTGGAAGGGAGTCTCAAAGAGAAAAGGGTAGAGCTTTTCTGTGCTTGAGCCACTTACAATTTAAGAGGAAAAACATATGAGGCAACGCTCAAGCATTGTGAGAGGCTTCCAGCCAGTCACAGCCTTGAGGACTTAAAACATTACATATTTTAAACCCATTGCCATCCACATCTTAAGCATCTTTCATCCCCATGGATCAAGGGCTATATAACCTTTGTTTATTTAACAGAGTTAAAGCCCATAGAGGAGGAAAATAGAATGTACGTATTTGCAGAAGTCTGTGTCTGTATGAGTCATAAATATAACTACAGTAAAGAAATGCTACCATCTCTCTGCTGTGTCAGTGGGCCCTGGGTTGGAGGCAGTGTGCATCTTTTTAACTTGGCCTAATTGCATTCCTCACCTGGCAGTACATTCCGGCAAAGAACAAGGCTTTGGGCTTACGTGCTACATTCCAAGGTTCCAGGTCTGGCTTTATAACTTGCCAGCCCTGTAACCCTTTGTACATTACTTGACTTTTAAACAGCAGCCTTCTCATCTGTAAAATGGAGATATTAATAACAAAGTTTAAATCCTTTGAAGTTGCTGCTGTCAACTATTTTTTAATTTATACAAACGTCAGTATCATGTGGTTTTACCCAAAATCTTCCCCTTAGGATTCTTGTGAGGATCACATATGATTATAGCATTATTTGAATTTTCTTTCATCAACAAGATTTTCCTTATTCATTCTACAGGCTATATGGATGCAGGTGGAGAATTGGAATCCATGCAGAGCATTATATCTGAGTAAGTAGAAGATACCAATGATTTTTGCCTTCTCCTAATTTTCCGGTTGGATTCCATTTAAGTACCACTGAGAGAGACTCTTCTTATTGAGATTCAAGACCTCCAGTGAAGAGTTGCTTATCAAGCACTAAAAAGTGG
>PVJD01001069.1:227357-308710 GCA_004026545.1 Mormoops blainvillei
AAAAAGAAAAGAAAGAAAGAAAGAAAGAAAGAAAGAAAGAAAGAAAGAAAGAAAGAAAGAAAGAAAGAAAGAAAAACAAAACACAACAAGAAAATCTAAGGCAGAAGGATCTCACACTTGGGAGTGCTTAATGGATTAAGCCAGGACTTCATAGGACCCTGTCCAAGAAGTAAATGGTAATAATTGGGAAAGAGAGTAAAGATAATGAAAGGTCTGAGTCTATTTAGTGTTGGCTACTTCTCAAAAGTTATATGTTTTGCTGTATAGTCTTGCAAATGTAAGGCTACTTTCAATTCCAAATACCTTTTCCTCTAGATTTAGGAAAGTGTTCCGGTTACTTCCATAGTCTATGTCCAAGCCCTGAGAAGATTGGCAATCACCATAAAATATTACTAAAAATATTTTGGATTTGGCAAATGCAATCATATTTTTGCCTTCTGAATGGTTTCTCTGAATTTTAATTCTGAGGACATTTCAGGGAAAATTTAATTTTCCCTTCTCTGATTAACTTGCACTTCATTTTTCATAATATTTTCTAAAAGCTACTTTATAGCCAAAAAAGAAATGAGCCTTTTAATAATTTGGGTCTGTGAATGAATAAGCCATATTTTCTGCAAAATGAGTGGACTAGAATTAATTAAATGGTGACATGCTTCTAAATTCAAAACTCTTAGAATTGATAGTTGGCAAACTGTCTTTATTCATCTGAGTATTTACAGATCAACTGTAACATACAAAGCTCTGTGCTATATATTGGGTGGGTATAGAAAAATAAATAAAAATATTACCCCTGCTTTCACAGAGCTTACCACCTACTGGGGAAGCCTAGTGATAGAAAACTAAAACAAAATGCGATAAATACAAAGGAAAAGAGATTCAAAAAATACCATGGGGTGACACAAATTATGAAACTGTCAATCACAATTGAGAGTGCCAAAAACACTTTTCTGCAGAAAATACCAATTTAGTTGGGCCTTCAAGGATGTGTGGGGTTTAAACAATAAAAATAGAGGATGCAAGGCATTGCAAGAAGATACTAACAACCAAAGACGCGAAGGTGTGAGAGTGTTTTGTATTGGAGGGAGTATAAATAGGTTGGTGTGGCAGGGTTAAAAAGCACTTGGAAAGAGGGAGATGTGGAAGTAAAAAAGTTAAACTGGTAGTTGGTCCAGATTCTAAAAGGCCTTGCTAAAGAATTAGAATGAAAATAACGGAATTATGAAAGAGCGGAGTCACATGATCAGGCATTTTTTAAAAGACATTGGGACAGACGAAGGATAGATTGAGAAATGGAGACGAAGGAGTTAGAAGACCAATTAGACATCTTTAGCAGAGTCCAGGCAAGAAATAATGAGGGCCTGACCCAGCGTAGTGGTAATTGAGATGGAAAGAGGTCAGGGGCAAGAAATGTTCCGAGATTGAAATAATCAGGATAAATTGACTCTTTTGATGTGTATTTAAAGGGATTCGTAGGAGGGTGGGGGCAGAAGTCTCAGGGGATTCCTAGGTCTCACCATAACCCTTATACAAGATGGAAGCCACCAGAGACTGGCAGATTGAAGGGAAACATCAGGACTCAGGTTTGGAGCATTTGAGCTTAGGATAGCCTATAGATATTCATGGAGGAATGGCAAACATACAGTTGACAAGCAGGCCTATGCCTCAAAAAAAAAAAAAAAAAAAAAGACCAAAAATAGAGTCATGGATTTGGACAGACCAGGACTGAGAACCAAGCTAAAATTTAATATACCCCTTTAAATTAACATTCTTTCAATATCTAGTTGTATTAATTTGCTAGGGCTACCATAACAATAAATACCACAGGCTGGGTAGCTTAAGCAATATAAATTTATTTTCTCAACAATTCTAGCAACTAGAAGTTCAAGATAAGGTTTTAGCAGGTTGGTTTCTTCTGAGGCCTCTCTCTTTGGCTTGCAGATGGCCATCTCTTCCCTGTGTTTTCTCATGGTCTTCCCTCTGCATGTGTCTCTGTCCAAATTTCCTTTTCTTATAAGGACACCAGTAATATTGGATTAGGACCCACCGCAATGACCTCATTTATGTTAATTAGTTCTTTAAAGGCCTTATCTCCAAATAGATCACATTCTGAGGTACTGGGGGTTAGGATTGCAACATGTGAATTTGGAGGGAGACAAAATTCAGCCCATAACGCTGCTCAATATTTATTGAGAGGAGAGATGGATCTCCGTGTGGGAAATTGTAGAGAAAGAAAAATCACATGTCACAAACGAGTTCAGTATCTTTGATTGTACGCCTTACTCAGCAAAACAGAAACCAGACTCACCCTCCGTAGGTGGCAGTTTAAAATCACCCGTTGGTAATTGAGCATGCAGGATTGTCTGAAGGATTTAACAAACTGAACCTGGCATGTAATGGATGACTGTAAGGTACAGGAATACCATACCAGATATTCAGGCATACTACATGCCAGAATAATAAAAGAAATAGACAAATAGGCCAAGGGAATAAAATGCAGAGCCTAGAAACAGGTATCTGTGTATGGAGCAATTTGATATATGATAAAGGTGACATCAGAAATCAGTGGGGAAGTAATGGTTTTTAGGAAGCTTGATGGCAAACTGGCTTATTCTATGGAGAAAAATCTGTATAAGGTACAGTGATGAATTCTATAAAACTTACCTGTGAAAGCAGAGGCAGATTAAGGTCGGTTAAGGCCCCGGGCGCAGAAGAAAATATTGGGCCCCTTAAAAAAGAGAGAGAGAGACAGGGAAAATAAGAGTACATGCCTTCAGAAGTCAGCGCCCAGGGCGTGCGCCTGGTGCGCCCGCTGTTAAATCCGCCTCTGTGTGAAAGGTAACATTATATAGTTAGTAGAAGAGAATATCGCTCTTTCCAGCCAGCACAGATTGATGAGCATCTCCCAAGACAATGGCATTAGTCCTGTTTTAAACTATCATTAGACCTTGTGAGTGTGCGGTGATTGCAGCTGGGTCTCTGACTGAGTCAGTAGTTGGAATGACAAATAGACACTCAAACTGGGAATCCGGAATTGGGTTGCTTCTGTTTGAAGCATGTGTGGAGTGCCGAGGGGGTAGCAAACACTGGTAATCTACGGCATGCGGGTGCATCGTGTTCACTCAGATGATCACCAGTGGTGGCACTGAGTGAAGGTAGAGATCAAGGTACTGGTAGATAAAGACCGTGACACTTAATTGCCGTAGTGACAATGGTGATTACTAAGATGATGAGGTGGAATGGCTACGTAAGACTGCTCTAGAAAATATGTGTAAAGAAAATGCATAAAGCCTTGAATTTCCAACCCAAGGCATGATGGAGAACAAGAAAACCTCTATGGTGCCTTATAGATTTTCTTATCTCATGTAGCTGCAAGGCAGATGTATCTGTAACAGTTAGAATCGCTCCTTCATTTAAATATACTTGGAAACCAGGTCTCTTTTGCTAAGATGGGAGGGTGGTTGGGAAAGAGTAGGGCTCTGATGACTAGGGTGGGCTATTTGGACAAACACAGGCAAGCGAAAGTTTTACATCCCCAGACATTTATGAATCATTCTTGCAGGGACCTGGATTGAATCAGTATCCCACAGAACATCACACCGTCCATTACCTGGAGATATTACACTAATTGGGTCTGATGAGTGGGGAAAAGCAAGCAAAAACGTCTCAAATATCTTCACAGGATGTGTGTCAGGAGGGGGAAATAAACCTATGAAAGTCCTGGGGTCTGCCCCATGGGGGAGTCTTCTGAAGCATATTGAAATATTTCTTTTAAAGAAGTGACATACTGATGCACCTTCAGTTTCTCCCCATGAAGGGAAAGGTACAACACCAAGTGGACCTTTCTGGATTTTGGAGACAACTTATATTTGAGAGTTTTGCTGTGACATTTCACTAATGATTGGATTATACCAGAAAGAAAAGTAAAAGTACTTAAACATTAAAAAGGGTGGTGGTGGACAGAATGTGTGTTTAACCCATTTGTAGACTGATAATAATCACCAGAATAGTTGCTATATTCTCTACTGGTTGATCGGTTATTATATATTTTGTGTAGAGTCAGCAGGATGAACTTAAACTGTGTGTGAGTGTGTGTGTATATGTGTGTGTGTGTGTGTGTGTGTGAGAGAGAGAGAGAGAGAGAGAGAGAGAGAGAGAGAGACAGAACGAGAGAATGTGTTTGCAGAAAATGATTGGAAATACTGAAGCTTCCAGGAAATTGATCTCCCTGAACTGGGCCTTCCTTAAGTGCTTTAAGACTTCACTATTTAGAATAGGCTCCTTGAACCACAGGATCAGCCTCACCTGGGAACTTTAAATGGAGACTCTCAGGCCCACCTCGACTTACTGAATAAATCTGCATTTAACAAAACCCCCAGGTGATTTTTATGCCAAGTTTATCATCTTTGCAATTTGGAGCCAAAGATTCTAGCTCTAGACAAAACTGCATTTTTCTCTGTCTCCAAACACATATATTGGGCTAAAAGGACACCAAAGAAGTATTTACAGATCCAGTGCCTCTGGGTCTTCACATATGCTGTCTTTTTCTAAAGCTCTCTTTCTACAAGCCCTCCCTGCCCTTCCACTGGCTAACTCCTGCTTGAGCTTCTGGTTCCAGTCTTAAATCTTCTGAGGATCATCTTCTGACCTCCTCTGCCTCACTCCACCCTACCCTCCGCACTCACTCAGGGGCCCCTCCTCAAAGCCCCCAGGTCATGCTGTACTTCTATTTTAGAGTGGAGCACAAGGAAATGAAATTGCCTACAAGTTCTGTGAGGGTAGGGTGTCCGTTTCTGTGTAACTACAGCCTGTTACTTTCCACTTACCTATACTTAACTTGAACTTTAAGTGAAGGAATAAACAAAGGGAAAGTCTAACCAAGACCGTACAGCTGGAGCTGGGGCCCAGCCCCGACTGACCGAGCCTCCAAACCACGTGGGCCGCGCTCCATGATGCCTCTAGGTCGCCTACTAAATAACCCAGAGTGAAAGGATTACAACGCAGAGGCTGTGACATTTAATTCCTGGTTTACTTTATGCAGAAAGTGCATGTTTTTATACACATGTAAGCATCGGCAGACAGAGTTCTAGTCCTTTAAGTGAAGTCTAGGGAGAAATACATTAGAAAGAAAAGTAGTCCTTAAAATAAAATAGTTGTAAGGAAATGGCTATCAGACATCATAGGTACCTTGAAAGAAAATTTAAATAAATATCATTGTCTTCTTTTGCTGTAAAAAGACAAAATTGCTCTAATTTCTACTTTCCCTAATTACCTAAAATAAATTCTTAGACTTGTTTTCAGAAATGAATGTTTGTGTAGGTGACAGTTCACACATGATCCCCTTTGGTCCAGGTTAATATTTCTTTCGTTTTATGTTTGAACTTGCTAATTGTGGTAGTGTGAAGGCTGAAAAGCATAATAATTATTTCTTTCTCACCCTGACACACCTTCCTTTTGTTTCTTTTCTCTTTTCTTTTTTCTTTTCTTTCTTTCTTTCTTTCTTTCTTTTTAAAGTATAAATGAAACTCTAGCCAAGTCAGTTCTTCTTGGTCTGATTACCAGACTTTCCAGTAATCACATCTGAGTTTTTTTCGACATGTGGGCAATTTTCATTATTTCAATCCAGCAGTGACCTTTGGAATTCCGGAATCATTTTCCCTCCCCTTCCTGGTGCCCCCGCGAGACTCAGAAGCACAAACATCTGAGGGACCTCTGGGCGTCTTCACATCTGTTGGCATAGAAGATGAAGGCCACTGTGTTAGATTTTCAACAACAGGTGTTGAGCTTGGGGAAGAGTTTGTTGGTTTTTGAGGGATAGGCAGAAGCAGTACTTAATTCTTAGTTTCCTGGCTCTTTGGAAACACTTAGAAAACAAAGTTAATCTGTTTACACAGAGTTCACTTGGAGAACCCACAGTAAGCAACTGCTAAGTAAAAGTCAGACAGGTTTTTGGTTTCAAAATCCTACATTTTATATCAATTTTCTATTCAGAGCCAGTCAGCATTTCAGTCAGGGGTTATGCCACCTTGATGCATCTTGAACCCATGGAATATTATTTATTCAAGGGTTTTCAACAGTGTAGTACACAGAGTTGAAATTCAACAGTGTAGTACACAGAGCTGAAATTCTTTCCAAGGCTAATTAGCTCAGTGGAAGTTATTCACTGGGAATAATGCAGAAGTGTGAAATACCATCTATATTATCTGCCTCACAAAAGTCCCTGGAATCATTGCTTTTCTTTGCTGGCTGGTAGTAAAAGCTCTAAATTACAGAAACAATAGAAGCACTATGCTTAACCCAAAATATCACTGAAATCCCATTTTTGGAAAATATGTTTCTTTCAGATTTTCTCAGAGAAGTACAAAGTGTTGCTTGGTGTGCAGTTATCTGCCGGTATAAATGGTATAAATGGATGATTGCTTAAATACGGCTTCTTTTAGAAGAGAGTTAGAGACTTTACAAAAACATCAAGCTGTGCTTTCCTTACAGGTAAGCCTTTTGCAAGTAAATAATTTGACTTAAAGAATTGTTAGAAACTTTTCTTATCTCCTAACTGGGCGATAATTGCTATATTTCTAATCTGCTTTTTTAAGGTCATTTGGGGTTTGATTTCCCCCTAGTACCTCCACAGTCAGGAATTACTTAATGGGAATGGAAAGGTAGGTGAGAATATCAAAGATAAATGGTCGCCTTCATCTAAACACTGAGAAATATTACCTTTCCTGTCCTTGCATCGTGAAGCTGACCATGACCACAACCTGCTTCTGAGGCATCGTAATAAATGTACCTTAAATACACCAGTTTGGAATTTGGGAGCGATGTTCGTCTCAGGACAGCACATTCAGAAGGGCTTCAGTTTGTTAGCCCTAATGATCTTGAAGAGGTGGCTTTCACCTCAAATATCCTGTAGTGCTTTGAAATTGATGAGCCAGCCCTTTCGCTGGGCGCCACCAAATCCTTTTGCAGAGGATGAGCTTTCTCTGATTCCCCAGTAGTGAAACAACCTTTGTCCGTTTGGATTACCTTTCTGAGGGAAGCTTCTGAGGCCCGTGGGCTAAAAATGCTGCCTACAGTACCACATTCTAGCTTCTACTTTAAAAAATGTGAATGCCTATATAATGTAGATTTTCAAGGGTTTACATCAGATTTCAGCAGGCATATTTGCATAGGAGGTTTTTTGTAGGCCTTTGTGATCAGGCTTCTCTGTCTCCCTTGGTTAAAATGTGCTGTTAATAAACAAGTGTCAGAAAATTCAGAGGACTTTATTCTGCTTAGTAAGGGTTTAGCTCATCCTGCCACCAAAAAAAGACATTCCACTGACGGAGAAGACAACCAGGTAGGAATGTGGGTGGCTTAGCAGAAATCCATCCCCACTAGAGGAAAAACCATTCAAAGCAAGTGTCTCATCTTCCCAGGACAAAGGCCATGCCGTAGACATGTAGGCAAGCCGATTCAAGTATTTTAATTGCATATCCCAGTTGGCATCCAGATCAAAATCATGTATTTGAAAATTGTTTCCCAAATATTTTTCTTAGCTTCACTTCGCCACTGTTCTGTAAGGCAAGTCAGGAGTGTTCCACTCTATTTCACAGAAAGGGATAGTGATACCAAGAAAGGCGACCAGACTGGCAAAAGATAGCCCAACTCCTCTGCCAATTCGATGTTGGCATCAGATTTCTCCTCTTTTCTCACCCAACTGAATCAAATGGCCTTCAATTTTTTTGTTATTCCCACTGTTGTTAGAACTTTGTAATATACAGTGAATCGGTTTCAACATTCTAGCTGACCCAAGGCTGAAGGAACAACAAAGACCTACTAATGGTATGAGAAACAACTGGAATTTCCATGGAGTGGAGGTATCACTAACAATATTATCTTGCCTCAAGGATTCAAGAAACAACTAGATTTCTTTCTTTCTTTCTTTCTTTCTTTCTTTCTTTCTTTCTTTCTTTCTTTCTTTCTTTCTTTCTTTTTTTAACCATAAGAAGTCATCCCCTGTAATCTACTAGCAAAGAATACACTATTTTTACTCAAAATATCATACTCCCAATTTAGCAAAGATAACTATTTCAGAATAAAAGACACTGTAGCAATATTTTCCAAAGATGGCCATCCCAATATCTCTGGGTCTACAAGATCTCCTAAACCTTGCCACAACAAATTAAGAAATAGTCTAATTATCCTCTTTCCTTGTAACAAGTAAAATGTGGAAGAAGTCTGTGTGACCACAGAGCCTGGGTCAGAAAAAAAAATGCTCTACCTTCCAACTTGCTTGATGGAATACTCATACTAGGTCCTGAACCACCCCATGAGCAGACTGCCCGAGGCCACCAAACCGTGAGGAGGCCCAGACTAGCCCGCCAGGAAAGACCACTGACACTATATGAGGACAATGGCTTTATAGATGCAAAGAGAGAAAGACAGGGAGAGAAGACTGGCTAGCCCCGAGCTGTTCCAGATCCCTGTTTCAGCACCGGCTACTAATTGTCTCTAACCTTGTATGAGACCCCGAGCCAGATCCTCCTAGCTGAGCCCATCCCAAATTTGTGACCCATAGAAACGATGAGAAAATAATATGATTGTTGTTGTTTTAAACCACAAACTACTGGAATGATTTATCATGCAGTGAGACTATCCAAAGCAGACACTCTTCTTTATAGGAGAGAAGAAACTGCCCGTGAATTTATTTCTCTGAAGCTTCTATCAGTGCTATCAAGATAGGAATTGAAGGGATGATGGACTGACCACCACACTTCCTTTTGCTCCTTTAACTTGAATTAGGTTCATAGATAAATTGGGAGAAGATATGGTTAGTAACCACACACATATCTTACAGCATCAGATTTTGCCAGTTTATGCTCACCTGACAGCATCATCTTTAAGTAGGTAATGCCTTTCGGGATCTAGATCTAATTTAAATCATACTATGTGCATTCCCTCCATCTCTAGGAATTCTGCCACTTTCTGGAAGCAAGAACAAAATAGCATCATGTAATCTACTTATTAGTTAGTACTAAACTTCGCAAAATAGGTTTTCTTATTGCCCTTGTCTTATTTATTTAGAAATGTATGTATTTTTATGTAAAGCTGAACGTACTGACACATGCTGTACCTTTCGCCTAGGAAAAGTTTATGTGCTTGACAGGACAGCTGCTTGCATACCGCTGACGTGTTCTCCTGGTGCAGAGCGAATAATTTCTACATTTCACAGAAACTGCCTTCTCACTAATTTGGCAAGGTGGGTGTTTGGAATTGCTTTTTTTTCCCCTGGCACTTTGCAAAGCTTGGGTGTAGGGAGAAAGAAGAGAGAATACCAAGTCAATTTTGACAAAAATAAAATCTGCCAAGAATCTGCTGTTGTATATTCGCTATGCTGGGGTGATTGTGCTCATTAAATGTTATATGCTGGAGACATCCAAGTTGTGGCAACGCAAGTCACACTAAAGGCAACTCAATTCACTGTTGCATCTTTCATTAAAACTGTGAGAAATTGCTGTCGCATATTAACAGTCAGCAATATTCTTAATAAAGGGGTGGATGACAGCAAGTTTTACCCACTGGAATGTCACATTAATTTTTTAAAATCAAGTAGGTAACTCTAAGGTTAAGAAGTTTAATGTTTTTCTGAATCATAACAATGAAAAACTGACTATAGCCCACTTTATTGTAACTAATCCATCAAAGCGCTCAGGGGGTAGGAACAAATTTTATTTCATAGAAAACTGGAATTCCAAATGCTGCTCACCTGCTTTAGAACGCGACCACGTGATTTTTTGTATACTTGGTCACCTGTCATTATGGGCTTTCTGTAGGTTTTTATTATTATTATTCATAGGTCTTAAATAAAAATACCTTCATGGTTCTTGGATTTTCCCCCATTTACATTATTGGAGTTGCGTCCTTTCTAAGCAGCTCAGTAATTTGTGTGTACTTAATACTCTTTCTTAGGTAATGAATGCATAGCTTCTATATGGAGCAGAGCTTTATTCACTTCCTCTTTTGAAAACACTATCGGTAAAAAAAAACTACCCACATTCAATCAGCCTACGGTTCTGGCAGAGCTTGAAAACATTATGACTCCAAGATACGCCGTTAGCTTAATATCTGATCTCATTAAGCTATGTTGCTTTCTAACATAATGTAAACAAAGTAGATTTATTAACAACTTCCCTGAGTCATACGGTATAATTTATTTTTATAGCAGCTAGTTGTTAAATGAGGATATCTATCTTTAGATAGCACTTGCATTTCATTGTGTCCTATGCCTTTGCTGTTCATGAAACAATTCTGCTTTCAAGGATGTGAAGGAAATAAACTATGAAGTAAAATGACCTTATTTTTACTTTCACATTTCCAGTACTATGAATAGATTTTTTTTTTTTAATGCACAAGGCTGTATTTTAGAAAGGTACTGCCTATTAGTTTGCTCTTTCTTATTTGGCATTAAATAGAAAAATAAATCAAAATTAGGTTTCAACTATATAAAATATATCCTAGCCACATATATTTATTGCAAATTTCTACTTAGGTAATTAACACTTTTATAATATCAATATTAGCAATTGAGCTGGAGGAGGCTTATATTATTACATTTTTTTCTTTTTTTCCCCTAACCAAGCAAAATGAAAACCAGCTCTGTTCTGGGTGTAATCAGTTTTGACTTGGGTTTTCCAGAGCAAACTAATCCTGAATTTGCCTTTTTACACCACCTTACTTTTCATTAATGGAACATAAGCTAGAGGCAGTTCTATGCTATGCAAAGCGAAATGAGGCTCATAATGAACAGAAAATATACCCCTTCCTATTTAGTTTTTTACTTTCACTTAGCGAGTGGCTAGAAGTAAACAAAAACTGTTTTCAAAAACATTAGAGCATTCTCCATTTGGACACTGTGCTTTGGTGACTTGAATAAAAAAGGCCTTTAATATACGTCATATAATTTGGCCAGCTTTATATAGATACAGATGTCTAAAATTTTCTACAGACTGATTTCAGATTATACAATCCAAAATTACTGAACTTTGCTTTCCCAGGATGGTTTCAAGCAAGCGAGATCTATTCATGAGTAGGTGCTTCCATAGCTCATGAGAACTAGCAAAATTCAGTGGAATGAGACCATGGAGCATTCAATAAGGAACACTCGGCTTGTTTTATATCATGCAATAAGAAAGAAATTAAATATTCACAAAACAAAAAATGCCCAGGAAGAGCTAAAAACATCTCCCCTGTCTCCTTTGTGGCATTACCAGTGACATGACTTGAATATTGCATTCCAAACAAAAACATTTGGCAGTGGTTACATTGTAAATATTTAAACAGAGGCATTTTGGGGCAACTAATTGCATTTCTTATAGCAATATGAATTGCCACCTGCCTGGCACAAACCCTGTGAAATGCTTTTTCAGATTGCAAATAGGAAGTCACCGTCCTTAACCATCTGAACTATCTATATTGTTGTGTAGTACCTGCATTAACAATTTTGTTCTTGATATTGTAACAAATGAAGCAAATCTCTTATCTAACTAGATGAAAATCTTGAAGTACAGAATTGATTTTCCATATATCTTCATGTTTCCATGAACATGTAACTAGCTTTGCTATTTTTCTGAAATAGGAAATCGTTAATAGAGAGATTTTGTGCAAAGTTCTTTCAGAAACTGGTCCTACCATCCCAAGAGGTTTCCTAACTTGCTGCCTTCTGTCCATTTTAAATGCTGAGTTTGGCACAGAAAACATTTAAGAAAATGACAGAAAAATGAGCGTCATCAGCAACTTCAAAGTAAGGCTATTCAATTCAGAATTTGTTACTAAAAGTCTTTCAGGTCTAAACCACACATGGAGGTATTTTTCCCCTCATTTCTCAAAGCAGAAAAAGCTGTGTTGAAGATCACCCCAGTTTATTAATTTTGCAATTGATTATATTGATTGCATGAAGATTTCCATTGTAAAAACAGATTTTTAAGAACTAAAAATATGACAATTATGCAGGTTACTCATTTAAGTGAATGAGGAACTATAGGTTTTTAAAGTAGCAGACACTTAAAACTCAGGGAGTCATTTGCCCCCTTCTCTCACCTACCTGAAATTTCTATTCACATTTTTAAAAGAGGGGTGAGGGAGGGAGGCAATGAATGTTCAATGATAGCAATCAAGGCCCTTCAATGCAATAGTCCAAAAATCTAACATGATCATCTGTGGGAGCTTTACAGATAATCAAAATACAACATTGTCTTGATGAAGTGTCTCCACAAAACTGAGCACAGAATCTGACCATCAGAAGGGGGAATCAAAAACTCCTCTCTAGAGGCCGAAAGGCCTTCCCATGGTGGTGCTAAGGCTCAGCCAGAGCTTCCCTCTTCCCACCAGCACATTTCCACTTCAGTCCCTCCAGGGGTTCTCGAGAGGAAAGAGAACCTGAGACCAGACATTTTTAGTTGTCCCAATAAAGATGACAGGGTGCTCGTGGCATGTAGTGCAAGGAGCCAGGGATTCCATCCAAACAAGCCCATAAAATAAAAGGTTGTCCCACCCCAAAAGCACTGATTTCTTTTCAACAGAGGGCCTTTTGTATTTGCTCTCATTTGCTCGGGATGCTCTTCGTTCTCACAACAAATTTGGGTGAAAGGGTGAGTGAAATCTCCCATGGATGCTATTAATAATTTTAACTGAATAAAGAGAACCCATCATTGCCAGAGTATGATGCAGTTTCTCGAACTGGCTACATCTCCCACTAGTGCTTAAGCTCCATGAGGTCAAGGATTTTTGTTAGCTTTGTTTGCTGATGAAGCCCTGGCACCTAGAATGTGACTGACTGATATTATATGCTTAATAAATACATGTTCCAAAATGAATTAATCAAAGAAATTCAATGAAGTGCTTAATAAAAATACAAATAATTGCACTCAGCCTAGACCTGCTGAATGAGAAACTCCAGGGATTTGGTTTAGAAGCCACATGGATCTGACACAAGGCCTTGCTTTACCACCGAATTGGGTGTGACCTTAAGCTGGTCACCTCATCTCTATCAGTCTGATTCATTAAACAAAAGGTTTACGATGCCTACTCTATTTCAACATTGGGCTACTGCTAAGGATAGAATGATGAGCAAAACAATGTAGTCCTTGCCTTCATGGAGCTCATGGGTCCTACACTTTAAAATGGGAATAAAGAATATCAATACCGACCGTTAATGTGCAAGTCAAATGAGATAAAAACATAGATTCAAAATTCAATACCAAAACCCTTGTGCAGAATTTTTTTCTTTACTGACATCCCACGTACATGACAGTAAAGAAGAAATCTGCCATTCAACACACAGCCAAGCTTTCTGAAAACCATCTTTAACATCTTTCTCATGCAAGCACCACCTCATATCAGAAGCCACTCAACTCTCCTGTCAGCCAGGAAAGCAACCTCGTGGCTCAGTTGGCCGGAGCATCATCCCACACACCAAAAAGCTTGTGGGCTCCATTCCCAGTCAGGGCACTTACCTAGGTTGCGGGTTCAATCCAGTCAGGGCGCACACGGGAGTCAAACAGTGGGTGTTTCTCTCTCACATTAATGTTTCTCTCTCTTTCTCTCTCTCTGTCTCTCTCTCTCTCCCCTCCTCTCTATCTAAAATCAATAAACATATCCTCAGGTGAGGATTTTTTTGAAAAGCCAACCAATGAGATATTTGTGTTATAAAACTTTGTTTCTTTTCCCATTTGAAGTTTTCATTGAGTTTTCAACTCAAATGTGAAATTAGCAATTACCATTATCTATATTAATCCTCATGCTTTTTGTTTATAGAGTCTCCTCACATACATCTCATATGATCTTAACAACTCACTTAAGCTAGGCAGAGTTGATGTTATTGTCCCATTTTACAGATGCTAAGAGCTGAAGCTCCTTTGCCCAGAGCGCTGTGCTGGGAAGGAAGAACTTAGACCACGCTCAGATCCTTTTTTCTATTAGGCTTTGAAGCAAAGTCGTTCAGAGCAGAACAGGATCTTTCGAGGCCTTCCCTCGTGGTAGTGTGATTCGTGGGCCAAGAGGATCAACATCACCTGGGAGTTTGTCAGAAATGAAGAATCTCAGGCCCATCTCATCTAATGGAATCAGAATTTGCATTTTAAGCAGGGGGGAGCCCTGCCCAGGTGATTTGTATACACCAATTTCAAGAAGCACCATTCTAAGAAAAATAATTGTTATACTACTTGAATCACTTAATAACCCTCAGGTTTCTTGAAGCATTCAACTTAACTCGTGACTAATACATTGTATAATATCATCTAATAAATAATTATTTTTCACGAGTAACCTGAGAATGAATGAGTGAAGAAGTGAGTGCCTATAATGTCTTCATTTTTTTTCCTACAAAAATTCCAATAAAGCATCAGGATGAATATTCATTTTCCTGCTGTCAGTCATCTACTCGCTCTTGACTCCTCCAACATGGTCCCCGGTTGGAGAATTTGAAAATACCAAATTTCTTTTTACATTATGCATTCAAATACCTAATTATTTCCTTAAAACTCCACATGTGGGATCAACTACCTTCTCATAGTCACTAGCAAGGCTTGAGGGCCAGAGGCTAAAAAGAACACTGGGACTCAAGAATCATTTTATTGCAAGTATTTTTTTGCTCCTCTACTCATGCAAGACACAGATTAGGCCCAGAGACGACCTGGGGACTTTTTGCTACTTCCTTTGTAGCACTGCATAGGGATCACAGACGAAAAGATATTACCATTAAGAAACTGGCCTTCTAACATCTGAATAGTTATGATAGAAGGTACAGTGCGATAAATTCCAGCAGAAAGGAAAGGATCAAGCGCCCTGGCCGTTGGAGAAACAGGGGCCGCCTGTGCTCCGCAGTCAGGAGTTCATGAGGCAGGCCGGTTGCGGCAGGAAACGCGCTTTTGCGCAGCAGCGCTGCGAGCCGAGATGGAGTGCCGATGAGGCCCCGGGCCCAGAGGACCGGAAGCTGGGTCGCACTCTCAGGGAGGCGGCTTAATGACCGCAGTGCGAGTGTGTGTCTCTCTCTTTGAGGGACAGGATATTAGAGAGCTTGGTGGGTAACAACTAAGGCTTCACTCCGGGTCCCAGATCCTAGGTCTGGACGTGCAATTTACTTTTGCCAAGCCTTCCTCCACCACGGCAGAGCTGCTGCTGTAATTATCTGCCTCAGTGGCTTGGTTTGGGAACTGGAAGAGTCTGGGGACAGCCCTGTTCTGATGGGGGAGATGCTGGAGAGAGCAAAAATGCGGAAGGAAAACAGGAGCTGCGCTGATATGACATTCCTAGTCAATGTGCGCTTTCTGGAGTGTAAATTCCGCAAATCCCCTGCCCTACCAAAAAAAAAAAAAAAGTTCTCTAGTTAGGCGAAGCTGACCTTTGCCAAAGTCTTAATAGAGCTTCATGCATACAGAGGGTATTCAAAAATCAATATTGGGTAATAATGGCTAACAGTGTCAAGCAGTTGGCTCTCCTTTGCACCTTCCCTGCTTAGGGAATTTAAATATGTGTGCAGCCAGAAGAGGGACTTGCCTTTTGTGTTATGGAAATCACTTAAATGTAGCTGCAAGCTTCTCAGATACTCCTCAAACTCCTGGAAGCTGGGACAGACATAGAAAAGATAAGTAGGAAAATCTGTGCTAGTTCCTGTGGGTTTCCCATGTATTTTATTTTTTTAGTTTGTTCTGTGGGGTATATACAGTTCGTGCTTTTTTGTTTCGTTTTGTTTTTATTACAAGCAGGTAGTGCAACTTCTTATTTCGTATCTTTCACACGCACACTAGAAAACTGATGGATTCCGGGTACTGTGTGTTTGTGTATATTATTTGAAGTTTTTCTGCTAGGCTCACCTGTCACTATTTCTATCCAAATGACTATTTCATGGCACTCAGGAAGGACCAGAAGGATGTGCCTAATAATTTCCCTGCCCTCCGTCACCCTTCCACCCAATTCCATGCTGGGCAGCCTCTTTTATATCAGAAAACTGTGTGCATTTTGCCAAAGAGATCAGCACTAATGGAAGAATCTTTAAATTGGTTCTTCTCAGGTTTGATTTCTTGAAACAGAAAATGGAAAGTTAACACTGAAGGTGACTGAGATTTCTGGAGGCCACAGGAACAAATTCAATTGTGCTGTCCTGTCCCTCCCAACAGAGACCCTGTGTGGGACTGGTTCTTTTCCCTAGTCACTTCGTCTGAGCATTAACATCTTGGTGATTCCAGTGTCCACAGAGATGAGCAGTGGAATTCCACCTAAATTATATTCAGCCTTCCACCCACTTAGATGCGAAGTTATTGTGTTCACCTGCAGTAAACAGGCAAACAAAGAACAAATCCAACGTAGGCATTCATCTGCCTCTCGTTCAAATGAGAGACGTTCTCATGTCCCATATCCAGGCTAAAAAAGATTCTGAATGTTTCAAACTATATGTTTAAACCCAACACAAATGGCATAACGTGCCCTGCTGCGAAAGTGACATATGCCCAGCAGACTCCTTAAAATCCCTCAACATCCGGCATAACCCTAACTGCCCATAGAGCAGTGACCACTGTCGATGTTTGTACCATTTACCTCTACCTTGACTGAGTTTCGGTGAAGGTATAAGAAATAGAGAATCACTATCATTCATGTTAACTTTTATTTGAATATAATATTGTCCATAAATTCTTATCCATAGGGTGGGAAAAAGCAGAGACAGTCTATGTCTTCGTAGCCTCCATCCCTGGTTTGGTTCTTTATACCAAGAAAAGGAGGAAAAACTAGATATTTCTCTGTTGGTTTGGTTAACACTTTCTCTAGGTGACTCAGAGTCTTCCCAATAATATTTATTTATAATTTTCTATAGGAGTTTGTAATCAGTATCTCTTTTAGATGATTCATTTGATCCAAAAGTATCCATTGATTTCCTAATTGTCCTGCAACCTGATAATTCTCTTAAAGTGATCACACAGTTAAGCAGCTGTGTGTAACTTCCGGCCCAATACTAAAACTAAAATGGAGCTGTTTCAACTTGAAAACTAATAGTGCCAAAAAAATCAATGCATATCTCATGTTAAAAAATGAGAGTAATTAATGACAATTAAAGTGACTGGCATTTCTTCCTATAATTCACTTAAATACTTTACATAAAGACACTGGATATATTAAGAAAACTGAGATTTAGGTTTTTGCTTTCAGAGAAATGGAAATTATCCTGACCCCAGTATGATGATGCTTTGGATTTTCTCACATATGTGAAATTTCACTGAATTCTGGCTTATTTCTTGGCTGCTCTGTTGTACAAAATATAGGTTTAAAAATCAATTTTTAAAAATATTGTACTCATCCATAGCACTCATAGAAATCTGTATCCAAAACACCACTGACAATAACTAACCTTCGGTTTAAGTTACACCCATTTAGATGGAGAGAAGAGCAGATCAGAATTGCGCATAAGCTGAATATTTAAGCCTCACCACACAGACAATTAACCTCAAGTAATACAAGAAATGTCATGTCTCTCTCCTGAATTTTGCCTCAGGTATTAACCACCCAAAAAGTAACAGGCTGGCTTTTGACATCTCTGGCAAACAGCTGGGTAGCATTTCACATGACATAACAAGAATTTCACTAACATGACCTCCAAAAAATTAAAAGCTAGTTTGGATTACTGTTATCGTTGGTGCTCGGGGCCATTTGGAGTGAAAAGAAATTGTGCAGCTAATTAGAAATGCACAAGATGCGGAAGCAGAGACGGGCAGGGTTTCTCTTCCAGGACTGGGCTGGCGCTAGTTCTAAACGGAGTCTATGCTGCGGCTTATGAGAGCTGGTGCCCCTGGTCTGAGTTTGACTATGTGAGCCTCGATGAACAGCATTCCAACTATGATGGAAATTAGAGAAACAGGATTTTCTCAGCCTGTCTTTAAAAATAATACAAGTACCCAAATCATAATCTTAATCTCAGTCTTGAATATGAAAGACTAATTAATTGACAAGGCTATAGAAATATTAATAATAACTAATAGACATTTTTAAATCCTCACACAAGGATTTTTTAAACTGATTTTTTTAGAGAAAGAGGAAGGGGGAGAGAGAGAAAAAAAGAGAGAAACATTGATGTAAGAGAGAAATGTCAATTGGTTGCCTCCCATACACACCCCAACTGGGGTTTGAACCCACAACCTCGGTATGTGCCCTGTCCAGGAATGGAACCCACAACCTTTTGGTGTACAGGACGACACTCCAACCAAGCCAGGGTATGACTGGCATTTTTGATGGTCTCAGAATGAAGTGTCTTGTAATAAAAATGTTATTGTAGTATTTTTCCCTTTGTGAGTACCCTTATCTGACAAATACTCTGGAGGAACTCCGGTCACTAAAAAGATACTAATTCACTTAGTCAATCACATTTGCTCCACCTTGAATTTTCAGTAGAAACATATAGGGAGAACTAGCCAGTCAGTAGTGAGAAGAGCAAGACACGTGCACAGGAGAACCAGAGACAACATGAGAAGGATTTGGGAGGCAGCCGGAGTTAGTCTCTAAAGCTGCCGCAGAAGCTCATATTTAATGAGGTCTTGGTATGTGCCAGGCTTTGATGGGACACTTCGCCTGCGTCAATTTATTTCATCTTTGCAGCCATGTGGGAGTCAATTATTGCTCCTGTTTTCCACTTAAAGATACTGAGTTTTAGAGATATGAAATGGCCAGAATGCCAACCAAGGTCTGTCTGATCGTAAAGTCCATGCGGTACCGGCTAAGAAAGCAGCCAGGAAAGCCTCCGGTTAAACCCTGAGCGTGATTTTCTCCTGGTCCTGAGGAAGTAAAGCGGTGTTTTCCAGAGCAGGCAAACCTTCTCTGAATTAGTGTTGATCCTACCTGTCACGGACTTGAGAAGAATATTGCTAAATGAAGGGGGACAGCTCTTAGTTAACGGAACTCATATTTGGCTTTCAGGGCGCGAGGGTGGAAAGATGAACACGAATAGCCGGTAGCACTTCTCCGGCGCCCTGAAAAGTACTGACCGTTTTCTCCCGCCTTCAGGGTTACCATGGTCCGACAAGTGAGATCACTATCGATCAGTAAAAGTGGCTCGCCTGTATCGAGGCCCTAAGTACTAAGACAAAGGTATGAGACGCCTACGAGCCCTTTGCTTTCTGGTCCTCAGAAAACGAGACACTGGATTTCCAGAAAACACAACTTCTTCAAGAAGAAAAAGTGGGCAGGAGAAAGTGTGCCCCTTCATGATCGTTTAAATCCTGTGTCACAGGGGAGGTAAACTCTTCCCAGAAGCTGGTGCTTATGTAACACTTCCCAGACAGCTACTAAAGATTGCATATTGTTAAATAAACAAAAATCCCTTCCTCGACCTCAAATATCTCTGTGTGTTTGCGTTTGTGTGTGTATGTACATTCTCCACTCGGTGCATATACATCACAGTGGAGAATTTCACAAAACACCCCAGCTTATCGTTCAATTCCCCACTCAAGTAGCAGAGCTCCCACCTGCATGACGGGAGGGGTCTCTCTCCTTCTTTACCAATATGACAAGAGGAGAATTTGCTTGTATTGGTATCTTTACTTTGAAGTGAAGTGAAACCCCACCATGGTTATTTTGGTGGTAAAAATCCTTAAGAAGCCTCCTTCTTTGACCCCATATGGAGTCCTATAATCTGGTCTCACTTGGGGCACCAGAACCTCTCAGGCCATCGCCACTGAAATTGGTCCTGGAGAGGAAAATAATATCTCGCAGAAAAGTCAGAGAGACTAACAGGAAATTGTGTGAGGAGAATGTTAGAAAGAAAAAAAGCTGAGAAGGATTTTTGTTCTTTTTCCCCCCTCACTTTTAAAGTTAACTCTTTGCTGTTTACAATACTCTTGTTTGTTTTGCTTTGGCTCACATGTTTTTATGAATCAGCTTTAGAATGGACATATTGTAAAGCACTGAAAAAAATAATTGTTTTTCAAAAGTTTTCACTGGAGCTCTTATATCATGTATAAGACCTACCAACCAAGAGTTTTTTGCATTAATGTCTAGGAAATATAAAATAATATTGTTAGACTTTACATAGAAAGCAGCACTGAAGCTAATAGCAGTTACTAACACAGAGTAGGGAAGAAATTATATATATATATAATCCCCTCAGTCCTTATTTCTAAGTTAATTCCACATATACATTTCCTAATTTAAGAGGTAAGTGATCAGAAACCAAGAAGAAAGAGGATAAAAATAATTTTGTCATGAAGAGTGGTACAATTAATTTCTAAGTTGACTTTGAGCTTTTGAGAATCAGCAAAATGAAGGAAAGAAAATAGGTTGCATTATTCTTATTATCAAGATTACCAAGTGAAACTAATGTTTTCCTGGCAATAAATGCTAGTAGAAATTGGTCACTCAGATTCTTATATAAGGGTCATTTGAAAGACCCTTATTTAACTTTCAATACCTTCAATTGAAATTATATTGCAGGACAGAGGTTAAAGGATCCAGAGGAAAGAAGAACTAAGATATCTTTCTCAGATGTTACATTTGGAAATTGGCTTTTAGTAAGTGCTGAACAACATTCATTCAAGGGTTTAACTTCCCAACAAAACATCTGACTTGGCAAAACTAAGATTTTGCTCTGAAAACCAATGGACTTGTATTTGTGCCCAAAGAGAGAGTCACTCCAATTCACAGAGGTGGCCTTCAGGAATGTCTCTGTATGGAGTTAAAAGTCTGTCTGTCTCTGGGTTTAATGTGGGAAACAAACCACTGCAGGTGTTTTCAGCAGAAAGGGATTGAGTATGGTAAACCAGGTGATGACACAATCATAGGAGAGGCTAGAAAAGCATAAGTCAGGGGATTATCTCAGGTCTTTTAGATTTAAGGTCAGCCTTAAACCAAATTTTAGGAAATTAGTGATATACCTGCTACCACAAACATGGCTGCCTCCCCTTCATGCAGCTGTTGACTAGACAAAGAAATGTAGAGTGCAGGGAATTACAGAACTTTATTTCTGGAAGGGGACTAGAGACAATCTCATCCACCCCCCTCATTTGTCTGATGAAGAAAATGAAACCCAAAGAGAGAGGTTAAGTGAAAATGTAACCCTTACCTGCCCGATGAAGAGGAAGGGTTGGTGTTTTTTCTGTAGCCATGAGATCCCTGCCCACCCTCGTTTGCATCGTAACAAGACCACAGCTGGTGTTGGTGCCTGTCATCAGCCATGCACATGAGACAGACTTCTAGTCAAATGCTGCTCTGTCATATGCTGCTTCAGTGCCCATGGCAGGTGCATGTTCGCTGTGATCCTGTGAGCACAGGTGAGACCAAGGAATGCACCTTAGGCTAAGAGCATAGTTTTCACTCATCATTAACATTTGCATGTACTATCCTTTCCAACTGAAACCTTTGGGCCTAATCTATCAGGCTCTGGGTCCTAAGTTTATGCCAATTTGTGTAACTGCTTTTGCATATTCTTGGAAATGTGTTGATTTGTTGGGTTAAAATAAACAGATTAAGTTATAACAATAACTGTGTGTGGTTACAAGGCCATTACAATGTCTTTTTTGGCTTTCAACCTTCGTGCTCTTTATTTTGGTTAGTGGTTTAAGAATACTCTTTAGAATGAGAGGCTTTGTATCTCAAGGCTGGCTGTGTGTTGGCACCATCCCCCTTGACCCACATGATACTCCACTTTCCTTGGCCACCCATGCTGGTTTCAGATTCATAATGAGATAACATTTCAAGCTCTTGTAGGAGCCTTGTAAGAGCCAGTTCCTCCAAGACACCCAGATAAACTCGGAGGCCCTCTTCTGAAACTACTTCCCCAGTTGATCAGCACTAGTCTCATCGTTAGACACAACTGTCCTCTTCCAGCTTGAGCTTTCTGCAGACCTTGACATTTGACCGTCTGTTTTTTGACACTGTCTTTTCTTTGGATTCTCTTACCAAGCTCTTACCTGGTTCTCCTCTTTCCTTTCTCATAAGTTTAGCTTAGTCTCCTTCAAGGACTCCTGTCTTCTTTCCATCCCATAGTGTAAGCACGCTTCAAGGTTCTATCCTAAGCCAGCTTCTCCTCCGTTTTACTTGAAATCTCTTCTAATTCTAGAACTTCAGCAATTATCAGTCTCTATCGCAAGACCTTACTACTTCACGCTGCCACTGTAAAGCCTCAAATTCCTGCTGTACATACCTGACAAGAAGTTCCACGAGTGTCTCCAGGTCAATATCTTTTAACCCAAACTCAGTCCTTCTTCTTATGTCTTTCATCTTACTATAGGTCGAACCATTTCCTTATTCCCTTAAGTTCGAAACCTTTTTACAGACTTTTCCTCACCACCCACCCCTTATTAGTTACAATAGCTTGTTTTCATTTGGTATACTCCTTATTTCCAACCTTTTCTTTCCATTCTAGAAGCTGACACCCCTCCTCAGACCTGCTCTGCTCCATTATGCTGAGCAAAGTAGAATGAAATACCTAAGAACTAGCTACTGCAAGACAGCAGAGGAAAACCCTGACCCGGCTGCTTGAGATCAGACATGGGTGACAGACATGGTCCATCCAATGAGGGAGCCTTAGAGGTACCACATTAGGTCACATCATTAGGACATGTCAACTCCAAATAGCCTAGACTCTCAGAGTCCCAGAGCAGATCCATTACTAGAAATCCAATCCAGAGCCACATGGATCTCCAAGAAGCAAAACATATTAGCTAGGACCAAAGCACAGCCGGGCGACTTGGCATGTACAGTGCTTGTCATGAAGGAGGGCTTATGAAGATCAAACTCTGCCCCAAGTTCAAAAGGCAGGCACTTTGAAAGGCACACACATCTGCCCTTTAAACAAAAAATTCCAATTATTATCCCAGAGCGTCTTCTTAATTCTTTTCCCTGACTTTATTCTCTCCCAAAGAAGTAGAGTTATCTCTAAATTGTCTTTCATTCACTCTTGATTCCTGAGTCCATAAACCTCCCTACCTGCTAAAGTAGCTCTTAAAAAAAAAAAAAAAGAGCCTTTTTGGAAATCCATTGGCAATCCGTTGAAAACCCCATTGACTTTATCATTCTGAAATTTATCATATTACTTTAAAAAGCTACTTTCAGCACCTACTACAAAAAGTAATTGTGAAATATTCATCTATGAATATGATTATTGGCCTGTGTTCTTTTGTGTAACTAGATAATTTGATTTTCTAGGCTTGTCAGTTTAAGTTGGTTTGAGCAGGTTTTAATAAAATCTAAACCTCTAAAGATAGTGATTTTAAGAAAAGACCAATAAATGTCAATGGACTATAAAGAACCAGCCAATGAGCCAAGCTCAAATATATGGTATCCTTTTGAAAAATTTATAACAAAACTACAAAGGCAATAGTTACCCCACCTACAGGAAACCTATGGAAATATTTTATTATGCAAAATGTTCCTAATGAGTGCCTCTGAAAAAACTCTCAAGAACAAAGCAGGTGTTGTATTTTATTCCCAAGAATTATTGACTATGACAGATATGTACATATAATTATTTTACTCAAAAGTAAACTCTCTGAGGTGAGTGAATGTGTCCTTCACATCTTTGAATCAGTGCAATTAATGCACTCACATGGCCAAAGGACCATATTCAAAAATTGGTTCCTGGCACTTACTAGCTCTATCATCTTCAATGAATTACTTAATCCAAATCTCAGTGTATTCATCAGTAAAATTTGGATGATAATTTTTATCCTATAAAGTTGTTGAGAGGATTAAATAAGATTTTGTATGTGATGATATATCTGGCTCAGCATCTGGCCCACAGTAATATGTATTGAGTGTATGGTGATGAGGATAGACTTATGAAACAGATGGCCATGTGATCCCCTGGCTGGTGTGGCTCAGCTGGTTGGACTGAAGGTTGCAGGCTCGATTTCCAGTCAAAGCACATACCTAGGTTCCAGGTTCGATCCTGGGTCGGGAGCCTACGAGAGGCAACCAATCGATGTTTCTCATATCAGTGTTTCTCTCTCTCTCCCTCTCTCTCTCTCTCTCTCTCAGCAATGAAAAATTGCCCTTGGGTGAGAATTTTTTGAAAAACAGGTAGCCATGTGGTCTCTGCACTGAGACCATCCAACCCATTGGAATTTGTGCTGTGATGGACAAAGGACAGGTGGTACAAGAAGTGTCTGATGGGGACCTGGAGTTTCTGGTCATGCATCAGAGGCTGGAAGGATGAGAAGGGGTAGGCCAGTTGAGAAATGCGATGAGAAAAGGGGAGAGAGGTGGGGGGAGGAGAGAGAGAGTTAAAATTGTGTGATCTACTCTAGTTATATATGTGAAACTGAGACTGTTCACCAGTAAGTTTTAATTCCTCTGTGGAAGGGAAATGTTTTATAGCAATTTAAACATTCAAATGTGGTATAACTAGATAGCTCTTTCCCAAATGTTTTATTCTAGCTCCTTCTGCACTGTTCAGAGCTTCTCCTACTCAAAACTAGTTAACTTGATAAACCTAGAATTAGCAAACAGTACCTAACTATGTCAAAGAACGCTTGTTGATCCCAGAAGCAAATGAACATATTTATTATTAATGTTCACTGAAATCCACTTACCAGCAACCCCTTCACCTTTATGAGGAAAAAGAAGCTGCTCCTCCAGCCCACTCCGTCTGTCGAATCACGAAATCATTTGAAGTAACGCTAGTCGTTACTGGTTTTAGGTCAAGCACTTAGTTATCAGTATTATTTCACCTGCTAACCAATACAGTGTCTTTCTCGTCTGGATTTAGCATAAAGAGTCCTAAAATGTGTGAATGAAAAGGCGGAGATGAACCAGTCAGGTGTGCTGGGGTGTGAGGCTGGCTGCAGCCCCCACTTCCCAAACAGGCAGTTGACTGGGGCTCCCTGAGAAGGACACAAAAGGACAGGCCCCAGCCACCAGCCTCTCCTTGGGGTTTGTCAGAATCCACTCTGCTACCCAGGGAGACTTTTCTGACAGACCTTTGCTCCTCTCCCCCTCACAGTGACCTCAAGACCTCACAGAAACGCTATTTCTTCTCCGACCCACATTTAGCTCCTCTTAAGCTGACAAGAGCTCCTCATTTTAAAGACGTGCAAGCGGGGGTCCCATGAAGTAGGGAAACTGACTCCAAGTTACACAGCGACAGTCACTGGAGCAACCAGGGTTAAAATGCGGGGTCCCTAAACCCGACCGAATGCCATGTGGCCCTGTCATGTCACCACCCAGCCTGGGTCCTCAAGGAACAGCCCTGGTCAGCCCTGGGGAGGTCAGGGTTGGGTAGCACATCCATGTGGGAATATCTTCCTACTAGTTCTTGGGAAATTGGTGTGTTTTTCTAAATCTCAAGAAAAATCTGTTGAGAAATTAGGAAAACGGGAAAAATTATTCTAATTCTTCTACAGGAATTAAAATACAGGCATCAGATGTAGGGATGTTACTGATTTGAAGAGCTCCACTGGCATCAGGTCAAAAGCAGGAACAGGGAACATGAACACGCAGAGCTGAAGGTTAAAGTCAACCAGCATCTCTGTCAAGATCAAATTGGTCAGTCTGCCTATAGCTGCTGTCGTGTTGTAAGTGAACGTTCACGGTGCTAGCTGGTGCTAACAGTGAGTCATGCTTGCGAATAAAATAAACATTAGTACATTTATATACATAGAATATTTTAAACAAATCCTCTGAGGGTATTCCAAGATATAACCTGTTTTGGAAGAGATACAAGTTTTTACATTGGCAGTTTAGAGACATGATTCCACGTAGTGTTGAGAGATCTGAATGTCACATCATTTGAATACTACCTAAAAATGTTTGCTGGCATTATAGAATTTGAATATTTGCTAGAGGCAAAAATAAAAAAGTTTGGTGTAAATACTACTAAACTTAACATTTCTTACTCATTCAACTAAATTTTTTGGATGTTCATAACAAAGAATATGAAGAATGTTCAAAGTATTTTAAAGACAAAATTACTGAGAACTCCCGGGAATTTTGATCTCTCATTCCTCAATCCAAAAGATTACAGCCTGATGGAAATTTGGAACCAGTAGGCGTGGGTCATGGATGAGATACAGTCCCATCTAGTATGAATGATTGTTCGAATTTAGAGATCTCATAAAGAGTAAAAAGTAAAAGACTTTTTCATAATACATTAATTATTGCGTTACTTTGCTGAAATTTTTATAAATAATAATTTGAAGGACAAAAAGCAAAGTCCACTGTGACATCCAAACTCCCTGCAGAAAGGTAGCTAGCTAAGTATTATTTCCTCTCAGCCGTTCCATGGATGCTCTCTCACTGTTTGTTTCTATAGCTACTTCTTTTGACACAAGTTTTTCTGGAGGTTCTGTTTCCAAAATGCTACACAAAGAATGTCAGCTCTTCCACAAGGTTGAAGAAACAAAACCGTTTCTTGGGGATTACTTTCGGGACCTGAAAACTGTGCTCAGGCAGAATGGGCCTTCCCTTAGCTGTACTGCTAACACACATAATGTGAATGATGGGAAAGTTTAACTTTTTTTTAAAAGATTTTATTTATTTATTTTTAGAGAGAGGGGAAGAGAGGAAGAAGGAGAGGGAGAGAAACATTGATGCAAGAAACAGTAATTGGTTGCCTCCTACGCACACCCCAACCGGGGACGAAACCGCAACCCAAGCATATGCCCTGACTGGGATTCAAACCGGCAAGTTTTTGGTTTGTGGGACAGTGCCCAGCAAACTGAGCTACACTGGTCAGGGCAGTTTAACTTTTTATAAGGTCAGAACATGCCATGCATAATTAATAATTCTATCCCTATTGAAATAACACTCAACATTTGAATAATTCTATTGAACTGAAGGGCTATCCAAGTCTAGGAAATAAAGAACTGTGATGGAAGAAAATATTCATACTTTAAACAAAGTCATATTAAGAACAGAGAAATTGAGGTAGGAAAATATTTCACTTGGATGAAAAAATAATAAAGAAGAGTTTATTCATGATAACCTGACCGGAAAGGAAGAAAGAAGGAAGGAAGGAAGGAAGGAAAGTAGGAAGGGAGGGAGGCAAGAAGGGAGGAAGGAAGGAAAGAAGGAAAGAAGGAAAGAAGGAAGGAAGGGAGGGAGGAAAGAAAAGAAAGAACAGAGGAAAGAAAAAGAAAGAAAAATCCAATGGTATTTCAAGGCCTGATAGAGAAGAGGTTGGTCCTGGAGTCGTCTCTCCAGGAAAGGCCCAACTCTCTGCCCAGGTTATAGTGTCACGTGAGTGCACATTCCTTATCCAGAGCTGCAAAGAAAATTCTTTCCAAACTTGCTGATTGTTTTTCACTATGACTCATTTATTAGAAGTCAAAAAAAACTCTGGAACTGTAAGAATATTTCCTTGGCATAGGAACATTTATCTTTTATAAAAATATCTTTACATGGTGCCAAAAGTAGGGTACAAAAGTAAAAATGAAAACCTTTAGTTAGGAAAGGCACGTAGGCATATTGTTTTGGGGGTTCCATATCTAGACCTCCAGTTTGATCACTTTTCTGGCTCTCAATTTACACATCTTGAGAGAAGTAACAAATCAGAGGCCTTCAGAAATAAAATAAATCAACATTAAGAGCCCAATTATGAAGTACCCTTTATTTTTCATAGAAGTTATCTGATGAAGAATAAAGTAGTAATAAAAGTCTAAAAAATAATAAATAAAAGAAAAATTAATATCTTCTGGATACCATTACTGCATAGCAAGGTGAATATCTTTAATATATAATGAACTTTTATAAATCAATAAGAAAAAGCAATAACTACAATTTTAGAGCAGAAAAGTATACAGGCATTTCATGGAAGGAAAACTGCAAATATACAAAACAGAAAGACATGTTCAATACAACTAATATATCAATAAGAACTAAACAGTGTATCATTTTTTAACATTGGATTAGCAAAACTTTTAAAGACTGCTAATACTCCATTATTGATAAAGTTATTGATAAAGTTATGGGAAAAACAAGTACTCTAAATAGATACAATGTTTCTGAGCCAAATTTAGCCAAATATGCCAAAATCTTTAAATATTGCATTCCTTTTTTGGCCAAAATTTTTATTTAAAAATTTTCCTAAGGAAACAATGGGACAAGAAGTCAAAGGAGTATCTAGAGGATGTTCCTTGCAGTCTTGATTATAATAACGAAACTTTAGAAACAGCCTGAATATCTAACAATAATGAACTTGTTAAATAAATCATGGTAATCCATCCAATAGAAAGGAGAGAAGTATGCAAATAGTATACCAAGTACTAATAGCACAATAAAGATATTATGAGCCCATTTCTGTAAATAAAAATGTGTGGATGTGAGTATACAGTTGCAACAAAATCTCTAGAAATAAAGTTCACGCACCAAGAAATATTTGTTGAATGAATGAGCCATTAAGTATGTTAACAGTGGTCATCACCAGGTATTAGTATTATGGGTGATTGTATGTGCGTTGCTGATTTACATTTTAAAACTTTCCATAAGTTACATGAGTTCACTTTTTTTTTTTAATTTTAAGGGTATGTTTAAAAATTCAAAGGACCAAAGAGGAGTTAGATAAATTCAGATCTCTCATCTTCTTCTATTATACTTAAAAGAATGCAGAAAGAATAAATGTACCTGGAAATTTTAGAAAACTGATGATTGGTCTAATAATTGGATGAAAGAGTTTCTTCACATAAAAACGCTTGCCTTTGAAGCTAAGGTGAATCCAAAGTCTAGATTCTGAATATATGCAGGTTATACAAGTAAAACCTGCCTGAAGGTAGGCTTGGTCGACACGCCCGAATTTAAGAAACATCATTTTGTACTAAGGATAACAGTTTGCCCTTTTGATCTCATTCTTCCTTGTTTTTCAACCTACATTGGCTTTCTCAGCCATGCCTGAACCTCTCCCCCTTCACCTATGTGGCAAAATCTCAAAGTCTTAGATTCTACTCAAAAGGAAGATATTGCTGATTTGGAGTACAACTTTTTTGAAAGAAATATAGATTTCCTGCATTCGCCCTCGGATTGTAGAAAAACAGGAAAAACTACATAAAGCCAAAAATCCAGAGCATGTGTTAGAAATCATATCCCATTTAAAAAATTACTGTAATTAACTAAAATCTGGACACCTAAAAGGTTTCCTCCCTATGGCTAGAGCAGATGAAGTTAATTCTGCACTTACTAACTTTGTAGCATTGAACTCTACAAGGCACGGAGGATACAGACACGAAGAAGAAGCAGCCTCTAATCTCAAAAAAGCCACAGTTCCATGGGGTAATGAAAGGTGCCAATGCTAGCCTTAATTTAAAGAGCCCCTCAGGAGCAAGCAGTTCTGCCTGGGAGCACAGGAAAGATAGGGAAGATCTTTGAGCCGGAACTTAGAAAATGAATATGAATTTGCCTGTTATAAAAATACTGGAAGGGTGTTACAAGTGGAGAGAACCTCAGGCACAAAGTTAAGGAGGCAGAAAAATGCATGCAATAGAAGGTGTGGCAGAGTTATAGCTCAGCAGAAGAATTTGAAAATGATGGCAGAACGCACATTTGGCCTGAATGATAAATTAACAGTTAGCTAGATAGATCAGTTTATACGTGACTGAGTTTCACAAACCTAAACCCTTTATATTTTAGCGATTGGTTAGTGTCTCAGGCTAGCTCTTTGTTCGGCTATTGTGGTAATTGCCTTTATTTTAAAATGGAATCTTTCTTTCTTTGCCAAGAAAGGAGTGATTTCACTTTTGCTTCTCTTTCCTTTTGGTTCTTTCCATTTATGTTTTGCAGACACATGGACACACCCTTTAAGCCAGGTTTCGATGAAAAAACCTAGCCAATCCAGTTACAACATGGTCACTGGTGATGTTAATGTGGAGACAGTTGCCTTCTTGCTCAACAGGGTGAGACTTTGAAAAAGGCTTGGGCATGTGCATGGAGCCAATGTGTCTGGCTTCAGCCACCCCCTTCTCCTACATTGCCAAAGAAGCAGAAGCAAAGGAACCATCTCTTTATTGTTCTCTTGCAATAATGGGCCGACTGCCCAAGGGGGGAGGGTGGTGTCTAGGCATTTACATGACCTGCTATGGAAGGGTGGGGTACTGTCTCAAAATTCCTGCTCTTAAAAACTGAAGAAAGAAAGCCCTTCCAACTAACTAAAGAAAAATAATTTGCGCTGGCTGCCGTGGGTCATTGGATTGAGTGCCGGCCTGTGAACCAAAAGGTCGCTGGTTTGATTCCCAGTCAGGGCACATGCCTGGGTTGCGGGCCAGGTCCCTGGTTGGGGGTGTGCGAAAGCCAGCCAACTGATGTTTCTCTCTCACATCGATGTTTCCCTCCCTCTCTTTCTCCCTCCCTTCCCCTCTCTGTGAAAATAAATACATAAAATCTTTTTTAAGAAAAAGAAAAAAAGCTGAACTGCAAGCCTGCTGGCTGCTGTTGGTAGGAACGAAGTGTAGAACGCTTCACTGTTCACAAGGACAGCTGGAGAAAGTAGAGTCTGGGCCACCGCAGGACACGTGAAGCAGACTGCCAGCTCTCCACCATGCTGCCCAGCATCAAAGGGCCACCTCGTTTTCCTTTTGACCAGAGACACACAGTCTTTTGAATCTGGCATCACAGATGTTGAGACATACTTTCGCAGAGCAGTTTATGATGACATTTATGAGCTGTGCCTCATGGTGACCTCTCAAGGTGAGTGAAGGTAATCCAATGGATGGGGAAACTAAAGTGTCAGGAGCCCCAGCACAGGCCCCAGCGAGTCAACGCCCAAGAAAGGGAGTGACAAACCAACAGGCTGTTCGAACTAGCAAACTGAACTCCCGATGGGGGTGCATTGTTTTTGAGTGGGCAATAGTATATGTAGGGAGACAAGCTGGTTAGCGGTAAGTGTGGGGGAAAAATACAGGCAGCAAATCTGAATCAAATCTATCTTTAATATGCAGCTAACTCAAAGCACGAAAAGGTGGATTCTAGAAATATTACAAATAGTCCTAAGTAGGGCAATATCCTATTTCACTAATAAGGAGAGTACTTTCATCAAAAATGAGAGGAAAAAGTAACTTCAAAGATATTAGACACCCGGACTAAATTCAATTCTGGCCAAAAAAACAGCAGAAGTTCAAGGTCAGACTGCAACATGAAACAGCCAGATGTGTACCTGGTGACTGCAGGAGTGACCTATACATTGCCCAGGTAAGTTTAAATGGTGGCCTCTCTGTCAATGACCCAACGCCATAAGGACCTCTGCTTAACCCTTTGGCTCAGAGAGCCTAGATACTTACTGTACTCTCTTGAAGGTATTGCCACATCGCTACCATACAAGATTCTGGGTAGAGATCTATTCTTTCATCAAACAACTTTTAAATTTTAATTAAAATTATCTAGCAAGATAACTGTTCTTAAACAAATTACTTTGGGAGGCGGTATAATCAAATTTGTGAGATAAAGATTAAGATGTATATCATTTTACTTTTTTTGTAAGAACATTTTTAACAGCTGGTTTTTTCCTCTTTAAAATCTTGATTCAATCCTATTTGCCTTCGGTGAGGTATAAAAAGGCTGCGCAGCATAGGAGAGAGACCATTGACAACCTCGTCCAAAAGGAGGTCATTTCTCACCACGCGAACTGCAGTCAAAAATAAATTTCAGGTACTGGGATTCTGCTTTTCAAAGCTTAGCTCATGTTGTTTCTATTGTGAATGTAGCTTACTCAAAACTTCATTCTTCTTTTTTTAGCCTCATTAAATTTTGCATCTGCCTGTGGCATTGGAAGCTTAGTTTCAGAACTCAGGCTGACCTAAATTTGGATCCCAGCTTACAAGCTAGGGACCTCGAGCTTTCCTCCATTTTTCTGCTTGATCTCTCAGAGCTTTCCCATATTTATCTCTTAAAAATGACATAACGTTATTATTATAAGGACAAAATGAAGGGCTATGTTAAAGCAAATAGTGAATGGTGAGTGATACCGTGATCCATCTAGCCGCCAACAAAGAAACTTGGGCATCATCTTTGACTTCCTCCTCTCTCCCCAATCCTGTTGATCCCTGTCTCCCCACCTGCACTCCCACTGCCTCATCTCAGGCCAGCAGGTTCCGGTCTCATCTCAGCCCCTCCCTAATGCATTCTCTGTACTGGCGCCAGAACGTGGTCCTCTCGTTGCCTGCTTTGGCTCCCCTAGCACCCCGCTGCACTCCGGATGAAGTCAAGGCAACTCATTACCTGGCTCCAGTACACCTGCCTCACCAGTCTCACCTCTAACTCTAACATCCCCTCATCTTGCCCCTTCTCATCCCTCCCCCAACTCTCTCTGTTCCAATTACACTGGACTTCTGCAGTAGTTAATATTAGAATGAGAATTACCTAAGATTTAGTTTAAGCGCCACCTCCTCTTAAAAACCTCCCCTCACTCATCCCTCTGAGTTAAGAGCCCCTCCCAAAGTCTCCCAAAACACCCCATGCTCCCCTTCATTCTGGTACCTATTTCTCTAGGTAGTGATCACCTGTGGCCTCCTTCAGGATAAGGATTGTCATTTTTGTCTTCGTAATCCCAACACCTAGCACACGGCTTGGCATGTGGGATGTGCTTTATGACTGTGAATGAATGCATGTATGCACAGGGTGAAGTGCGTGGGAGGCATTCGACGAGGGTTACTCTGGCTTCCTTTTCTCCTTTCCCAGAATCAAGGAATTTCTGAAATGATGATTGTTCTTCAGGAACTACTGTGAAGTTTTATCTTCCACTCATAGATCCCAGGATAGAACTGCCCACTTCCCATCCCTAAATACACACACACGCACGCACATCCCACAGAGGCATCTCTAATATCTCAGGGAGAACCTTTGAACCAATCTGACCTTCCATGGACTGTCTAGACATTGGACCTGTGGATTCCCCAAGTGTCCCTTGAGGAGCTTGTTAAAATACAGATGCTGGTGCCCCACCCTCCCTGCAAGTCTGGAGTGGAACCCAATGATTACAGTTTTCAAAAGTTCTCCCCAGAGTAATCCAGAAGATCTGCCAGGGTTGGGAACTGCTGTCCACAAGTCAAACTTACAGTTTCAGAGTCTAAGAGGAAACACCGCTCAGTCTGTATCTCCTTTCCCAGTGCCAGGGCAGGCACAACTGCGACCGCTGCTGCTGCTGCTGCCGCCGCCGTCTGTGACAGGACACAACAGAGGGCATGTCTTGTTGCTGTGCTTATGTGTGCCTTGTGTTGTCCCAAAACAGTTTTGGGTGCCCTGGGATGATAGTATCCTACCAACAAATGGGAAGACATGTAGCCGCATAAAGGCCATACCTGTCAGATGCCCAGTTCTTCCTATTGTAAAGAATTGGCTTCCTGTGACTTTCAACAGGATCCTTCTGCAATATGGCGTCTCCCTTTCCTGACACCCTTCACAAAGTTGTCCAACTCTGGGACCACGATGCTCCAGAGGGAACTTAGCAGCTACTTGTGCAGTTTGTGTTGCTATGACACCACTTACACTGATATAATACTAATAGGACAAAAGCACTGTGGCAAGGAGAGAGAAAAGCACTGGAACTAACAGGCACTGGTGAGGTCTTTTTTAATATCCATCATCCTGGGTGCATGGTTCCCTTTTCAAATTACAGCAATACAAAGTAAACATTTATTTTTTTAAACTAAACCAGTTTGGGATTTCTCCCGTGTATGGTCTAGAAATCATCTCTAATTTGCTACATGAGCACTCAAGAAAGAATAAAAATTTCAACATTTTAAAAAATTTCAATCTTTTCCTATTTCTCACTTTATTTTTGTTTTATTTTGCTTTCAGGGTCTTTCCCTAAGGGGGTAAAGGAAGAGTGCAGTTTGACTTTAGTTGTATTACTTTGGGAAATCCCAAACAATTTCTTCTGCTGCCCTTTTTATTTTCTCCAGAGGAAACAAAAATACCAAAGTCCGGGGAAGAGGGCAGCTTTCTGTATTATTTTCTGGCAGCCCGGAAGAAGAAAAGTTACAAAGTCCCTGAGAAATGGGCTTTTTCTTGGGTTTTTTTCCCCCTTCGCTTTGGTGCTACCAGCTTTATTCTGCAAATCTGATTTCTAGACTTCAGTAGCAAGGTCTCCACCCTGCCATCCCGGACCCAGGGCTCGTGACACTGCTCAGGAAATCTGCTATGGCTGGCGTGACCCTGGATCCTTGCCCTGACCCTGTCCCCGAATCTCCAAGTCCACAGGATTTTGGATTATTTCTCTGTAGGGGGCCAAGAAATGCTAGCCATAGCCCTCAGTGAAGGAGCGCATTTCCTCCACTGCCGCCCATGTACAGAGACCCCCGGATACGCGATGGAAAACCTAGAAATACTTCCTTGACTTGGAAATCCTTGATTTGAAGTATATCTAGGACTCTTTTATTTTCTCCTCCTTCTGACAGGGACCACCGGCAATAAGCGTGGCCCGAATGGGAATTTCCTCGGAGCACTCCAGTCTTGGTATAGCAAAGCCCCAGCAACAGAAATAATATACCGGTTCTTGGGTCTTTCCCCACCTTAGTTAGGTGGCTGGGAAACTGTTTCTGCTAGATCGCTCCACTTCTAGCAGTCTTCCTGACCCCACACTGGGGTCCCAGGGGAAAGTCATTGTGCAATTGCACATATCCCCAGCAGTCCTCCTCATGACTCAGCTACCAGAAGACATGCATAAAATTCTTGCAGCAACTTCTCTGCTACTGTCCTATGAGGCCATTTTTCCTTGATGTGCCCATAGTTTCCAAACCGAAGTGGGTGTGGAGGGAAATATCCCCCCCCACAGCCCTCACGCCCTGCTATTAGGCCACAAACAGTGCTGCTTTGTGACTTAGCTTTTTATTAGCCCCACTATTTTAACAGCCCCATCTCCTGAGGACTCTGGCCCTGGTCCAAAGAGGGAAGGCTCAGAGGCAATGAGGGTGCCAACTTCCGTCGAACCCCTTGTTTTGGCAATTTCTCCCAGAATGAGGTTACTTCCTCATTTAATAATTTAGAGTCTAGAGAGTGAATCATTAGCCCCCAGGGATTTAAGGCCAGGAAGCTGAGGATCTGGTGGGTGTCTCTGTCCAGCCATTTCCCCTTCCCATGAGGCCCTTTTTGGGGGGCGGGGAGGGTTTCGGAGAAGGTCCTTAGGAATACTACTCGTGGGAAGTTAATCTGTCATAGGCATATAGCTTAGGTCCTCATCCTGAGATTTCTCTCATTCTGTTCCCTACCTCACCGTGTTACAGCAAAAATAGTAGTTCATTCATCCATTCACCACTTGACAAATATTCATTGATACCTCATATGTGCCAGGCACCGTCCTAAGTGCTTGGGCTATGTCAGTGAGCAAAATGGGTTAAGAGTCTTTGCCCTCATAGAGCTTCACCTAGTGAGACAAACAATAAACAAACAAAATGCAAAAGTAAATGATATCATAGGTTAGAATATGTGCTATGGAAGGCCTAGGACTGGGTAAGGGGGATCAGGAGTGAGGGAGTAGGGTGGGGTTAGGGAGCTGCGTGCAATTTAAATAGGACACTCAGGGTACAGCTCACTGAGAGAGTAACATTTGAGCAAGACTGAAACGAGATCAGTGAGTTAGCACTTTGGCATCTGGGAGAAGAATTCCAGATTAAAAGAGTAGCCAGTGAAAAATACTAAAGGAAGCATGTTTTAGAAATGGTAATGAGAGGGATACAGATGGAGCAGAGTGAGAAAAGGAATGGAAGCCAAATTACAGGGGGCTTGGCCAGGCCTAGGACATTGATTGACTACAAAATACATTCTTATACATTTAATGTTCTCCACATTGTAAAATAAGTTCCATGGTAGAAATAGTAGAGACTCACAGATAATTCAAAACTCTTTTTTAGCCAAGGGTGTCAATACCTGTTTCAAAGAAAATTGTATCAGAACAATAATAAGATTTGATTTTCATCTCTTATCCTTTCCACCCCTCAGTCAGGGCTCTGAAGAATCCACCCATAGAATGTCCACCCATAGTGCTGACATTTCACTACGATTCTAGAGAATTGGCGTCAATTCTGAGGTCACACAGAGATGAAATTTCATGGGGGGTAAGTCTGATCATTTAAAAAATCAAGTTTTACTTGTGTAGCCTTTTAGTTTGCTCTAGCAAAATAATGCCCCTGCCCCTGCCCCTGCCCCTGCCCCTGCCCCGGGAAACAGGCCGTCTAAGCTAGGAGCAACCATCAGCAACACTTGACAACTTGGAGAAACCAAGGATTGACAAAGCCAGAGCCCACAGCCAATCCTTTGTAAGTCCTGTCAGCATTTCTCTCAAATATATCCCCAGTCAAACCACTTTGCCCCACCCTAACACTGCCACTCAAGCCTTCAGTTCTCACCTCGAAGACCACAGCCCCTGACTGGTAGCTTACTGTGCTGCCCTCACTCCCTCCTGGGGCAGAGGATGCTAGCCGAGCAGGGTGCTATGGAAGGTAGACAGGGCCAGGTGATTTGGGGTGGCCCTTGAAAGCCACAGGAAGAGTTTGGATTTTTTTTCTGAGTGAGATAGGAAACCACTGTAGAGTTGTGATCTGAAAAATAAAATAATCTAAGTTTTTGTGGGGAGGGTTTTCTAAGTGCTCTAGTTGCTGCTTAGAGAGTTGGCCGCAGTAAGATTTAGAAGTAGGGACACCCGCCAGGGGACTGCAATGGCAAAAGTGAATGAAGACCTTAAGTCTCTCTTGCTTTTTCTGAAAAACTCCAAGTTCCTTCCTACCTCGCAACAGGAGGAGTACAGGCTCCTCCTGTACTCTTGGTCTTGAACACTATTTTCCCAGATCATCGAATGCCTCATTCTCTCCTTTTATTCCTGTCTTCACTTCAGTGTCACCTCCACAGAGGCTGTCCCTGACCACTGTATGCAAGACAACCCCCAGCTCTGGCAGTCATTCCTTATCCTCTCACCTTTTCCCTCCTATTACTTACTTTTGCCTCCTATTTCACATAGTATTTTTCTTTGTTGTTTAGTCTCTCTTCTACATAAGTTTGCATCCTGTGGGAGCAGGGACCTTGTCGGTCCTTTTTGCGGCTGTAGATTTAGCACCTGGAACTGTGCCTGGCACAGAATAAATATAATAGGAACTTAGTAAATATTTGTTGTGTTCATGGATGGATGAAGATGAAGGAGTTTATCTGGTTATAGCATGGTCTGAAACAAATTTAAACAGGAGCAAGTTCTTTAGAAAACACTTATGTTTCCAGAAAAAAGAGATAATGTATGAAAAGCACCAAAGATTCTCAGTATATAACAATCATCTATTCTTACTGAGGAGTCACTATATTCCAGGCGGCAGTATGAGTTTTACTTGTTCTCCTGATTTAACCCTTCAGCAGCCCCAAAGAGTAGATATTGTCTTGATTTTACAGACAAGGAAACTAAAGCTTGGATACCTAGCCATTATGGACTCAGGAATGCTTGTAAGTTCACTGCCTTTCAATTCTAAGAAGCCCTTGAAAAGGTGGCTTTAGCCTTGAAAAAGTAAAGTTGCTGAAGGCTTGTTTAAAAGCCAAGAAGTTGTTATCGTTTTAAAGCCTAAATTGGACCTGGTATCAGCTGATCCGATGACCTCCCCTTTTTTTATCCCAGGTAATCCGGTAATCTCCCAGTAATGAGCAAAGCTTGTACACTCCATTAATACTGGGTGCAGTTAGACAACGCTGCCTCCAGCCTCAGCTGCCCAACAGGAGGCCAAAACTGACAATACAGACCGGAGCGGGGCAGCATTTGTCACAGGCCGGTCACCTTTCCCATCCCTCTCTTCTCACGGAGCTTGCTGCTCTGACATGCTGCTCGTCTCCTCTTTGGCCAGCGGCTAATGCCCTGGACTGGGCAGTGTCAGGTCCGACTCTGTCCCTAACCCGGATGACTGTTGCGGTGAGTCAGAAATGCCTCACTGAATCTCACCTGGAAAGAAAAACAGAATGTTCTTTCTATTCTTCACTCTCAGAATGGACTAATATGCCCCCAAAATATGTGAAGTTTCCCATAGAAAGAATTTATAGATAGTCAAAGTAATATTGTGAGCTTCGAGTTCAGAATTTTAAAAGGCACTGGTAGAAGTCAGTATTTGCAGATTCACTGCATCCTTAACAATGCAGTCATAATATGATCGATTTACTTTTCATCAAAAAATATTTTCTCATGTTTCTAAGTACAGAGATAAGGAAGAGTCCCCTTCCTGAAAATATTGACATGTATAATTTAGTTATATTTTAGACTGTCCACAATTGGGATTTGATGATTACATTTATCCCTTTGAATACTAAGGAGAATGTCTGTATTTGTATCTGGTGTCCTAATAACATTAACATGTCGCCCTTGGTAGGAATTTGAGAGAGCAGGTGATTCACCTCTTCCAATCTTTAGGGAATATTTTCTAAAGATTTTATCATGAAGGTGTTATCTCTTGTAAAAACCCAGCATGCCTTTTGTTCCCCCCCTCCTCTTTCATTAGGAAAATAGCAACGGATTCTCCTCTGAGAAACACATTGATTTGAAAGAAGGCAGTCCAAGAAGCAATTTGCTCAAGAGCAAAGATTGTGGTCTGTGTGGAAAAATGTATCAAGATCTCTTTTTAGGTAAAGTTGGGAGGATATGGGTCTAATTCTGCACATCTAATGGGCACAGGCTTTCTCTTACTTCAGGGCCTGAGACTGTTCACAAATAAACACAGACCAAGGTGATATCCTGCCCCAGATAGCGCTGCGAGGGGAACTACAGTCTTTTGGTTAATGACCTATTTGAAATAATACACCACCCTTGATTCAGGGACAGAATTTCTGGCGATGCAATACGGAGTTGGGTGGGCCAGTACTGAGTACCATGATGAAAGCCCATCACAATGGTTTCCAAAGAACGGGGGCCAGAAACACTAAAACAAAGTCACACTTTCACAGAGCTCCAAGAGAAAGGACTTCCAGCATTGAGCCCTGTGGAAAAAGGCTGCCCGGGCTCCATGGCCCTAAGCACAGCCCTGGGAACCATTAGAGAGGGGCTCTGGCAGATCTCAGCTGACACATGAGTGAATGGCAGGAGGCAACGGGAGGAAGCCCGGGCCCACCCCAAGTCAGGCTCAGATGTGCATGGCCTGGCACACACAAGCACACAAGCACATGCATGTGCACGCACACACACTATCTTCAGGGAAGCTCATCTCACATTTTGACAATAAGCAAACATCGTAGCAGCAAATTGTCTCCTCCTCTCACCTACAGATGGGAAATATGTAAGCTCCTTAAAAGGAATGAAAAAGAGTAGAGACCTGGATTCCCACATGTGAACGTGCTCTGTGAGTGATCGGTTGATGGACACAGTCAGCTTCCGGTTTGGCTGTATTGGCTGTGCTTCAAGGAGTTCTGAGCATGTTATTCCGTGGACATCTGTGGCGAAGGTACAGGAGTAAGGGGCCAAGGTGAAGGATGAATGACGATCTAAGCTAGCCGATTTCTTCCTTAAAATCACCCCTCGCCCCACACCGAGCATTGGTAATTCTCCATCAGGCTCAGTCATCCCAAGCTCCATCGCTCTTACCTTTCGTGTGGTGGTCTCCTATCCAGCAATGCCTCCTCCCCTGGATGTCCTTCTGGCTCAGTCTTTCCTATCATCCAACAGGAGCTAAAATGTCACTTACTGCCCTGGCTGGTGTACCTCAGTGGATTGAGAATCGGCCTGCAGACTGAAAGGTCACTAGTTTAGTCCCGGGTCAGGGCACGTGCCTATGTTGCAAGCCAGGTCCCAGGCCGGCGGTGTGTGAGGCAACTGATCGATGTATCTCCCACACATTGATGTTTCTCTCCCTCTCTTTCTCCTTCTCTTCCTGTCTTTCTAAAAATAAATAAATAAAATCTTTTTTTTTTAATGTCACCTCCTGACCGCACTGTCTAGCACAGCTGTCCAACCCATGGGGTCCACAGGTCACATGTGGCCCAGGATGTCTATGAATGTAGCCCAACACAAAAATCGTAAATTTACTTTAAAACTTTTTTTGCTCATCAGTTTTCTTTCGTGTTCATGTATTTAATGTGTGGCCCAAGACAACTCTCCTTCTTCCAGTGTGGTCCAGGGATCCCAAAAGGTTGGACACCCCCGGAAGTATTACCTCTTGTTTTCATTCTGTAAATATCCTGTTTATTTCCTTCATTGCACTTTTTTCTAACCTGTGATTCTTTTTTTAGGTGTTTAATGCCTCTCTCCCCTTTTTGGAACACAAGCTCTGTTAGACCAGGGAGCATGTCTTCTTTATCACCATCCTCCACTGAGCTCAGTGACTGCATGTGGAAAGTATTCAGTAGATATTTGTGGAATGAATGAAAAAGTTTAGCTGAAGTCCCACCTTCTCTATTTCAGTACACAATGATCTTTCCCTTTTCTGGCTTGACAAAGCTCTTGAAACGAGTTCAGCATTCAGGCCGTGCAGCACTTTATTATACAGTCTTGATGGTCCACGCCATCTTTTTTCATTTACACGCTACTGGGGTTAGGAACCTGACTTTCTACTCTTCTTTTTTCTCAACCCCCTGACATAGATCTGGATTCACTTATCTTGAAGTGAATGGAACAGAAATGTTAGCTGTGCGGAATACAGGCTTTTTGCCCCAGAGTAGTCCCCTCCCCATAAGCCCTCTATAGAACTTTAGACCTAATGCCCAGGTACTACCCTGAGAACATTCTCTGAATTCCCAGGCCTTAGTTGCTGAGTGTCAGGAGCAAGCTGTCACCTTCAGGAAGGCAGGCTTGCTTGTGGAAGTCTAGAGCTTCGTCATAAACATTGCTCATTTCAGGCGGACTGTGAAAAACCCAAACAGCTCTAAATTAAGAGCTGATTGTAAGTTATTGCAGATTTCCTCCTGTTTCTTCCCGATTATTTGTTTAAAAGGACCTGATAAATACCAGATCTTTATTATGATGACTAATGTCCTGCCAACAGAAGAAGGGAAAAAAAAAACAACTTCAAAATTATTCTGCACGGAAATGCAGGTGGCTCTGCCCAGCAGTGCGGATTTCCCCCCAGGCAGCCTGTCACTTCTAAGCCTTGGAAAGAGCTCTTTTAAGATTGGGACTTGCTTTCAAAATTGCTCTGACTTAGAAGCCAAAGGCTGTCGTCTTGCTAACATTTGCTCTGTGTTGTCAATCTTTGGTGGTCAGCAAAATGACCCCCAAATGCCAGAATCCAAATGAATAATTCAGGCACTGAACTTTAGAGTAGATGCTTGATTCTTCAAGATAGGGAGTCCTACCACCTGTCAGATGCTTGGAATGGGATGAGGCAGGAGGAAGACAACAATGTATAAAATACGAAATGCAAACAAAGAAAAAGGCATTTAGCTGAGCATCAATTCCAGATTTCCAGTGCAGCCAAAAGGGGAACTCACAGGCCTGGCCCAATTTTAACTAGAGGAAAAATGGTGCAAGAAAAGGAAAGAAGCATTAGCTTTTCATCAGAGCCTTAATCATGCAAGATGTCCTAAAATCTCAATTCTAGTGAGTCAATGTTGTCAAGATTTTATTTGTGATATGCTCTCTTAACGGCACCACACACACACACACACACATACACACACACACACACACCCCACTACCACCACCTCTCCAGAGACCAAATTAGTATCTCACTGTACCAGTGACTCCGATCAATGCCCAGACTACTTTTGCTCTGGAGAACCCCTCGGGGGATCTAAGTTGAGCTTCACTTTGACAACATTTATAAAGTCTTACTTCTGTATAAGATAAAGTTGTGCACTGAGTGAGCATATAATAAAAATGAAGTAATGAAAAAAATCACAGTTGTGCTATTTTTTAGCATTGTTGTGGACTGACTGAATTGTACCCCCTCAGAATTCCTGTGTTGAAGCCCTAACTGCCGATGAGGTCATATTTGGAGATAGGACCTGTAAGGGGGTTATTAAGGTTAAGTAAGGCTGTAACAGTGGGGCTGTAAACCAACAAGACTGATGTCCTTTTAAGAAGAGGCACCAGAGAACTCTCTCTCTACACACACGCAGAGGAAAGGTCACGTGAGCACTCTGTAAGAAGGAGGTCACCTGTGAGCCAGGAAGAGAGGAGGCTTCACCCGAAACCAACCCTGGCAGCACCTTGATTTTGGACTTCTGGCCTCCGGAACTGTGAGGAAATGAGCTTAGGTTGTTTAAATCACCCAGTCCGTGGTATCTGCAGACTAAGACAAGCACTTACTCTTGCTTGGTGATCACCAAGTGCTTCATGTGGCAGGAGGCAAGGGGAGGAAGCCGGGGCCCACCCCAAGTCAGGCTCAGATGGGCATGGCCTGGCACACACAAGCACACAAGCACATGCATGTGCACGCACACACACTATCTTCAGGAAAGCCCATTTCACATTTTTACAATAAGTAAACATCGTAGCAGCAATTTGTCTCCTCCTCTCACCTACAGATGGGAAATATGAAAGCTCCTTAAAAGGAATGAAAAAGAGTAGAGACCTGGATTCTCACATGCGAACGCGCTCTGTGAGTGATCAGTTGATGGACACAGTCAGCTTCCGGTTTGGCTGTATTGGCTGTGCTTCAAGGAGTTCTGAGCATGTTATTCCGTGGACATCTGCAGGGAAGGTACAGCAGTAAGGGGCCAAGGTGAAGGCCCCTTAATCTTCACAATAACCCCATAGGTTAGGCACCATCATTATCTCCATTTTAAACACGAGGAGACAGAGGCATGGCAAGGTAAAGTAACTTGCCTACAGTCACACACAGTGTCACGTCTCTCTGACTCCAGATGAGTATTAGAATAAGTAAATGAAAAATAAATATCTTTAAGATATGTCAAGGCTTAAATTTGTTTCATGGTTTATATGTGCTATTATTTTTCCCATTCATATCCCTGGGTTCTTGTTAGACGTACCAAAGTGAATTTAACTTGAGTTAGTAATCCCAATTGAAATTAACTAATGTAATGAGCCCATCATGCTAACATCTAATGAATACCCACAAAAGAATAGTTACATTACCATTTTTCTCACACTGTTGTGCCTTTAAGGGATGGTATGAGCTGTTGTGAGTATAAAGTTGTAGGTGGATTCAAATCTCTTTATTAAGCAATGCTGTCAGGTACTGCAGTTAGAGCTGTAAATCTTGACTCATCTGATGGGTAATGTGCTCTGGATTGTAAGAAGCCTATCCCTTCCTTAGTGCAGGTAATTTAATGGGAGGAACAAGATGATCAAGAAAAAGGTCTTGAAATATATACTCTTATTTACTGTACCATTTACTTGTCAAGAGTACTAATAGGGTATATAGATTTTATATATGGAGGACACATGGGAAATGCAACTTTGAGTATGTAATCTATTGGCAGAGCACTAAAATGACAATAAACCTGGATTTGGAGGTATGCAAATATTGCTCTATTTATACCATTGCCACTAATTACGAGTATAGCCTAGACAAGTTACTTAACCTCTCTCTACCTCAGTTTCATTGTGTCTGAAATGCAAATCACTTATTGGCCTCCAAAAGCGATTATGCGAGTTAAATGGAATGATACTATAAAGAACTCAACATTTTGCCTGGCAAGTTCAATAAATGTTAACCATAGTTATTGACATCTGAATCAGGTGGGTTTTTCTTCCACAACTTATTTATCTAGCCATTCAGCATCCTGGCAAAACTCCTTTTTGGCCCACAGGTATAATCAAAACAGACCCCGTAAGCATTTACCGTTCAGCCCTCAGAAGATATAATAAGAGGAGGGGTGGCGGGGAACAGAGCTAGAAGTAAAAATATGTATACATATTTTTCAAAATGGATAACTCTTCTTTTCAGCTCCCGAGAGACTTGCCAACAATAAACAGCAAAAAGTAGGAGACGATTACACTTTACATCAGAGACAGCTATTTATAAAAGAGTTTAAATGATGCAAAACAAACACCATTAGGTTCACCAGCACAGCAGAGACAGGGACACAAGCCAGGGTAGAGTTGCGGATGCCTTAGGAACACCACTGAAAGTCACCAGAGTAAACTTAAACCCCAGCTACATAGACCCAGGCACTATTAACACCAGCTAAAGGCCTGAGAAACCCCAAGCTCAAGCAACAGAAACTGGTCAAGTAGCAAACACATGCAGAACCATGACCCTCAGTGTGGCTGCTGGTGTTTATCAGAACCCAGGATGCCCCAAGCTCAAGCAACAGAAACTGGTCAAGTAGCAAACACATGCAGAACCATGACCCTCAGTGTGGCTGCTGGTGTTTATCAGAACCCAGGATGCCCTGACATCAAATCGTCCCCTTGGTGACTCCGATAAGAGAGGACAAAGGAAAGCCCACCTATGACTTAGGTTATGTGGCAATTAACTATTCCCAAAATCTATGTGTCCCCTTTGTGGTGCAGAGTTGTGGTGAAATAGGTTGCACAGCCAGGAATGTAAGTTCTATGACCCCTTTGCATCTTGGCGATGCCATATGCTTGAATTCTGGCCAATGGGTGTGAGTAGAAGTGATATGTGGCTGCTTCTGGGGCCCGCTCATAAAATCTCCCACGTGCTTGCCTCACGATGCTGTTTCCTCCAGCCAACTGACAAACCATCCCCGCCAATGACCTTGGAAACGAACTGCTGAAGATTGCAGAGCCCTCGTCAACCTGGGTCCTTGAATGACTGGGAACACCCCCTCCTCCCCACTCCCCATCTGCCTTAAACAACTCAGGACATTGTATAGAAGAATTAAACTTAGATTGTTTGTAAGCTCTTGCGCATTTTAGCACCTGCTTGTATAACTACTAGCATTATCCTAACTAGTACAAGTTATAAATATTTACTCATATATATTTTTAGAGAGATAGGCGAGGAATTTAAATGCTTTTGCTGTCGTTCTCTTTTTCTATTCCGATATATACCAGGGACATTTTAGGGATGGTTACTGGCTATGTTGAATGAGTATCTGGGCCGATTGACCTATAACATGTAATATAATTTCTCTTTACCTTCAATTCCTAAAGGCCATAATTAGCATCAGAATATTGTCACTTTGCTGAAATGTAGAGGGAATGGATAAAATGATACCTGGCAAACCACTCTGAGCTCCTTGGGGTAAAAAGTATGGTGAGTTAAGTACAGAATAAACACAATCAGGCTTTTAGTTTACCTATTAAACACATCCAGTAGAAGTCAGGTTACATAAAACTTGAAGTTATCTGGAACCCAAGACTCCAGGCCACTCCAATAACGTACACGAGTGGATGTGAGTAGCATCACCTTGTATGTTAAACTGGTAGAATTAGCTTTACTCCTCTTTAAGAGATGCCTCAATAACTAAGAAAAGTCAGTAGCCAATTGTCAAATAATTCTCTCTTTCATAGAAATATGAACCTCTAGTTTTGATATTAGCTAGACATGTGTTAGGGGGTGGCACTTAACGGTGCTTCCGTGGGTGTCAGTCTTAGATTGACAGGAAATTCAATCCCCTGAAATATTCGAAAGTCTCACCCTAATGGAGTTAACATTATAGGGTCTCTAGACTTTAGTGCTGATTAAAAAACCCAGAGGTAGATTTTTGAACATACTTTTAACTAATTTGATTTTATATTAATGTCTGTTAAAAGTGACCTTAAGTTATATTTGATCCAGGTTCCATAAAATAAGACAAACATGACAGTTTAAAGTTAGGCCGAAGTTAGCCAAAATTGGAAAATGAATTGTTTTTCATTTGATCATCTGAACTTAGGGAAATCCCCGTTCCTAGAATTTTAGCCCTATATCATTTCAGGCATATCCCTTCATACCTACAGTTTCTTTATATCACTATGATCTATTCACAAAATACTTACTGTGCATGTGAGCTGGAAGATGGGGATTCAAAAATGCCTAAGATGCAGTCCTCGTTCTCACAGAGCCACAGCCTAATAAACAGCCACATAGCTATGTGACGATAGGCACAGCAATATATCTGCTACAGCTAAGCCCAGTGTCTAAGTGCATCCCAAGTTCCGTCATTCTGTCATAGAGTATTATGGCACAGAAGCTAGAGAAATGTTCTACATTTTGCTATCTGTACTGCAAATTTAATCTGTGGCTCTAAGATTGATGAGTTTACATTAACTTCCCATTGTTCTCTTTCAACTTGGTCAGCCAGCATCACACTATGGAACTTTCTCATGATTTAGGAATTTTAGATGCTCAGATTAAGGGGCTGCCATCTTGAACTGGCCAAAATTCTCATAAATGAAAAGCCTTATTTACACTATTTCTGACCTCTGACCCACCCAGTCTACCACAGTGTTAAATGCCCCGTGTCTCCTTCTGTTTTTCTTTTACATATTCATACTTGGTCGGAAGATGTTAGTGGGAACATAAAGGCATTGAAGTAATTGATAGCCATCTGGCCAGGCAAACTTCTGAAAAGCAAAAAATCCTGTAGAAGATAAGGCCTTCTTTGGATGACACCTGTGCCCCAAGGAAATTGGCATATTATTATGAGCAAGGGAAAAAATGTCCTTCTCCCACATGGGAGTAATTGTTAGCAGGCAAGAGATCATGTAATACACAGTAATTGTGGATTTTAAGGGCAAGATTCCAGACCATGATATAAGCCCAGTTGTCTGTCCAAGGTTAATGGGGTAATGTCCTTCTTGCTTATTCAGGCTCAGAGCTAAATTAACTTCGTAAACTCTGAGTATAGGTTCTGTTTTTTGTCTATAGGAGTCAGAATTTAGAGTTCTGAAGAGGACCAGAGGAGTTTATGTTTAATGGAGTGTTTTTCCCTCTTTTCAACAGGCTACAAACACATCCTGTTTTCCAAACACCCTCCGAGAAGAGGCCCAGAGAAGTGAGAGTCTTTGCTGACAGCCTTTTCCACTTTGTTTAGAGCAGCCTGTCAGGCATTGTGTTATGAGAGTACCTGGTCTGCCTGCAGCTCTGCCCCACCAGGACTACTGCAGCATGAGGTTTAAATTGTCAGGTTCCCTGAGGCCTGGTAAGTGCCCCACAGGATTTTTTGCCAAGAAGCTTTCGACAGCCACCCAAATGGCTGACCATTTCGTAAAGAAAACCAATTCAGGTGAGTTTGGTCTTGTGGGCTGGGTGAGGGAGAATTGGTTGACGGCATTTTTACTTTTCAACCAATTGGGCAGTTTGAAGGAGAGACGGTCAGATGATCTGTTCCCAGTTGAATGCTATTGTCATCAGAGTAAAGGAGGCTAGTTTTGACACCTGCAATGCCATATTCAACACCTGGTTGCATGGGAGCAAAATGATCATTGTCTCGGAGTAGCAACATTTAACTGTGGCTTTGTATAACGGCCCTTACTCTGTGAAGACACTGATTGAGACAACAGCAGGCAAGTCCTTGACAGAAGCATTTCCAGAGAAGCAGGTGCACCCACATGTTACCCACAGCCCTGGGATTTGGAAATGGCCCATGTCCACCTTCTCAGGCAGCGGTGGGTTTAACAGCGGGTACATCGGGTACGCACCCTGGGCCCTGACTTCTGAAGGCATGTATTTTTATTTTCACTGTCTCTCCCTTTTTTTTTAAGGGGCCCAATATTGTCTTCTGTGCCCGGGGCCTCAACTGACCTTAATCCACTTCCATTCTCTGGTAACTTCCTTTGTGTTTGCTGGTAAAAACTTGTTTACTACAGTTCAGAAATGCTAAATTAGCATCCCCAAGTTGTGAAGTCTGCCTGTTTTATACTCATCAAAAACAATTCCAGTATGGCGTATGTTCTCACTGGAGAAAAGTAAACCAAAACTTAGAGAACGCAAGGAATCAGGAGGGCAGGCCTGGTGCTGGACTTCATGCCTCGAACATGAAGGCCGCCGTTGGTACCAGCTCTACCATCCATCCATAGACATGACATTTCCAGATTTGAATATTCTAAAGAACGGCATTGAAGTATTTTCTTGTGCCAGATTCTCGCCCCCACAAGGCTCAGAGGTTAGTCAGGGACACAGACATTATACACAACTGATTTTATCGCTGCATGATAAAGGTCAGGAATGCAACCTGGGAACGGTAAACTTGTCTGGCGACCTTTCCATTTTGACTGCACATCCTTGAAGCTCTGTCTAAACAATCTAAAACTCAGGATCGATAATTAGTCAATGTATTATAAACTGGGTTGTGATGATGGTTGCACAGCTCTATAACCTTACTTTTAAAATATAATTGTACACTTACAATGGGACAATTTTATGGTATATAAAATATGCCTCCATGAACATTAACTATTGTGTTTATAATAAACAGTAAATATTGTTAAACAATTAAAAAACAGCCAATCTGATATGTTCAGATATTTTGGCAACTAGTTTGAATTAACATCAGGCCCTGCTCAACCACGAAGAAATGTGCCATTAATGTGACCTCTAAATGTCCCAGTTTGTCATAAGAAATAATTTCTTAAAACCTGTCCTGGTTTTTGTACAATTAACCCTTTTAGAAAAATTCTCACCTAAGGAAATGTTTCTTGATTTTAAAGAGAGAAGAAGGGAGAGGGAGAGAGAGAGAGAGAGAGAGATATTGATGTGAAAGAGAAACACTGATCTGTTGCCTCCTGTTCACGCCCTGACCGGGGACGGAACCCACAGTCCGTTGGTGTTACAGGACAGTGCTCCAGCCAGCTGAGCCACCGGCCAGGGCACAATTAACCATTTTTAAATCAAGACGAACATTTGTTTGCTCATATCTCCAACTACACACAGAATGTTTTTCTTTTTTAATCAAAATATGTTTTGGCTCTAGAAAGCTTAAGTAAGGACAAGTATTTCAGTCATTGGAAAGAATGAGAATAACTTCACAAATTATAACAGAAAGAAGGCTGTAACCATCTCTTTAAGTATAATTGTCTGATATCCTATCTCATAGGAAGATAGTACTTAATTGTTTTTAAAAAGTCATAAAGTCTAAAGCTGTATGACCTATTTCCCTATGACCAGATGCCTTACGTAGAGGGCGAATAAAATGCGTTCATCCATTTTAGCCTAGCTACTGAACTTTTTGCCAAAAGAGAAATATCCCCCTTTCTTTCATGTAACTTCTATTTTCACTGGTTTTAAATAATGACCATAAAATTTTAAACAGCAGGAGACCTTACAAAGCCAATTATCATTCATTCGAGTTCTGTGATCCTTGCCAGGTGTCTAAAACTAGTTCAGACCCAACAGTAACTTCCCATAGAAAACTGTGCTTTTCCTGTGGCCTAGAAAATCAATCAACTCTTAAATACTATTTAATCTGTAATGTAAGAAAACCATTCTATCTCTAGGGAATTCATGGGAGGCAAATGGTGAATATCTAGAATGCTCCATTCACATCTAATTACCCTTTTTATTATAATAAAAGTTTGAGAGAAATGCTATCAAAGATTTGAGATCACAAAATTTCTTGTTTCTACTTTTTGCTATTGTTCACGCATACAGTGAATTAATTTTGTGCAAAATGGTCTCACCATTATTCTAAGGATCGGAGGATAACTTCTAATTTCCAGTTATTATTCAATATTTGATCCTCGCAATACCCCTTTAGACCTGGTTATATTGCTATACCTTTTCAATAGATGGAAAAATTGAGGCTAAACAAAGTTAAATATTTACTTTGGTGAAATATTTTCTTTGGCTACTAAGTGGTAGAGACAAAATCCAAACCCAGGGCTGATTCTAGAGTCAGAGTAAACCAAAAGCCGAAAACCAAGGAGTATCCATTAAGCCTCTGTCTTGGGGGAAGCTTTTTAAAGGACGAAATCAGACCAAGGCTGAATTTGCATTGGCTCTGGGGAACTGAGTTTCTCTTAAGCCCACTTGTGACTGTTGTGCCAGAAGAAACTCGCTCAAAAAAAATCTTCCTCCAAGGACTCACTTGAGGAAGGGGTCTCCAGGGAGACAGGGTATACTACCTGTGAATTTCAGCCCCAAAGGGAGTGGCCCATCCAAGACAGAGCCCAGTTAGGGCTAACGGCATTTGTGACCTGTCACTTATTGTGGAAAATTGTAAATTGATTACAGCTTCCAACTGCTTTGGCTGGGTTATTTCAATAAGGACATTATGCTGGCAGAAGGCCATTTCCCTGACTGATAAATCCAAATGCAAATAGTATCTCATTCTGCTTGGAAGGACCAAGCTGAACAGTACGTTTTGACTGGGAACTCCCTAAACATTTCTAGGAGCTCTTTCTTCCTGCTGGCAGAAGAAAACAATCTACGTGGTTATTATAAGATGTTTCTTTTTCTTCTTTTTATACCCCCACTAAAGAAAAATAAGCTTTCCTGAGAAATCTAAAGTCATAACGTGCTCTTTTAGATATTGCCACATAATTTACACTTCTGGCAAAGATTCTACCAGCAGCCACTCGGGATACCTTTTCATTCAGCACATTGGCGCTCTTATGCAATTTTGATAAAGGTCTTATTCACTGGGATAACCATGGTAACCTACTGTCCTCCGGTTGTCTCAACTGGACTATTTGTTGCATGGCTGAATTGCTGAGTGACTGGATAACCATGTTACCCACGAAGCCCGTTAGGTGAAGGTGAAACACAGAGGGTTATACGTAAGGGTTCATTACGCTCTGGCGAGGCAGGAGCTGGGGAGCTCCCCTTGCATTTGCCAGGTCCTCCAAAGCTTTCTGTTTCTCCACATTGCAACTTGGCCAGTCTTGTCAGCCCAGTGACAATGATAAAACAGAAAAAAAAGAAAGAAAGAAACTCTGTTAATAGGATTATACGATTTGGGGAGTAGAATGTTGTTACAGATGATTTATTTTGAAAGCTGATTTCATTTTAGTGAAAACAAGCTCAACCCATTACACCAGAGGCTGGGGTGCCAAACACAATCATTTCTACTTTGAAAGATGTGATTGCTTTTTAATGTGGAAATTTCACAAGGTTACAAAGAGGGAAAAAATTAAACTCCTTTCATATAACAAAGTCACTTTGGGATATGGGTTACAATGCCCTGACAATGTCCAGATACCCTGACCATGTTGCAAGTCAGAAAGGTGGATCAGTTAGTTTGATTTACACCATTTCTTGATTGTTTTCTCCTATGCCTTTGAAATAGCCTAATAGTTTTTCTACAAAAATAAATAGAGAGTAAGATTTTCTAAATATTGGAAGTATGCAGGTTCAGACAAGGACAGGAGAGATAGAGGAAACAGTACAGGTAAAGAAACTTAGTCTGCAGGTGTGGGGGGCGGTGTGTGTGTATGTGTGAATTCTCCCTCACCAAAACAATTTTATTTGCTTATTCCAGCTTGACTAAACCAATAGCCTGTCATTTAGCCTGTTCCAATTTAATCTGATGCTTTGCTTTCACCAGGTTCTACACCACCTTCTTTTTATTTTCTTTTCCTATACCTTTGGAGGAGTGTAAAGGAAACAAAGACTCATCAAATCAATTTTTTAATGTGTTCATAGGCTATGGCTAAGATTATCCAAATGATGATGGCTAAGTTTTGATTCTATTATAAATTACTTGCTAATCTATAATCAAGAATGACATTGTTAGAAAATAATTTGTTTTCTAAGGAAAAAGGAATTTCTACTGGTAAAATCACTAAACTGGGAAATACTGAAAATTTAAAACACATTGAAGAGAATTGAATGTTTGTCCTGGGAATGCATCGCTCCATTCTCAAATTTGACTCTCACCCACAGCTGGGGAGGACGGTGATGTGGGGGGAGTACAGCAAAGACCATAGAGCAGCACTTTTCAGAACCTTGGATAGAAATTACACATACACCAGGAAATCACTTTTTGTCCTTCCAGTAACTGGTGGTTATTTTTTTGCCTGTGCACTTTGAGTACATGTCATCCTGTTCTTTTGTGACTGGCAGGGGGAAAGCAGGTGAAGAAGCCACACGATTGCAGGGCTCTTGCCAAAGTTTGGCCAATAAAATTATTGTTATATCTGTTGGTGCCAGCACAGAAGGACAGAAGTATAAGCATTAAAGGGACTGGGACACTGGAAGGGGAAGGTGTTTGCCTTTTGTTGGAGTGAAATGTGGGGGAATGAGTTGGGAGTCTAAAAACAAGCAAAGCAAGCCTATCATGCCCAGTTTTAAATGTAAGCAAATCCTAGTTAGTCCCTGACAGCTCCCACTCGCTGCCGCATTCACTTAGTTCTCAGGCTGGCCGGGAGCCCGCAGACCAACTGATTATAGGCGGTGAGTGTCAATGTCCTTCCATGTTCTTTTTTTGATTCTTTCTTTTCTATTAATTGTCACTGCAGGTCTCATATCAAAATACCTGCATAGATTATTGTACTTCCTAGCATCTATTCATATAAGAAGGAGAATTGGAGAACTGGACATTGCGAAATGAAATTTGGGGTCATTATGGACCAGTGTGCTTAGGGAAAGGGCTCCGTTTGTTGAGTGGCTACTGTGTTCCAACTACTTCACATACTTATTTAATCCTCACAGGCTCGTGAGATAGATATTGTCATCCCACTTTGCCGAAGGAGGGATTGAGATGCAGGGATGCTAAGATACCACAGGGCCATCGACTCCTCAGCTTGTGTTCATCCCACTAGGTCATTTTGTATCCCCAGCTTCGCCTGAGGGAAAAGTCTAGTGATTCTCCGAGCTGAGGACTGGACTTGCTTACTTCTATGAGTCTAGTCATGTCTCCCTTTAGAACCCCAGAGTCCTTGGTTGTGGGACCTTGGGGAAAGGGCTTGGATATCTTCAGATAAACAACGTGAAGCATACCTTTCTGCAGTCAAATGTCCTTGATATGTCATATATTTGGTAAGTGTGACAAAGGGCTGTTGGCTACGTAGTTTGGTTCAGCAAATAAGGCTCTGAGACCATCGATAGTAAAAACAGCATCCTACAAGTATATTATATGCACAGTTCTTTTTGCCCTTTTATCTATGTTTTCACATTTAATCCTTCTAACAGCCCTATAACTAAGCAAGACAGAAAGTAGAAGCTATGAGTTAGAGAGGTTAAGCAATTTGTCTGTCATCACATGGATACGCAAGAACTGGGAGTGTAAAACAGAGCTAGGTTTTTCTGACTCTTAAACCGCCTCCCATCGCTCCATGGTGGAATACCAGATTCATGTCCTACTTACGTACTGGTGCCCTCGGGAAACCGTGCCATCTCTGCACGTCCCCTTATTATTCTGTTTATCAGGCTGTTTACATGATTGGGTCACTCATCTTCATATCCATTAACTATGAGATTTTTGGAATGAGGGACTATTCTGTTCGGGGAGAGAAAAACATAATTTTCAAAATTGAACAGAGTGCAAAGTCTTAAGTCTCACCACTCACACTGACAGTTATCACTTTCGATTCATTTGCTCTGCCCTTCATCTCTGTGTCCTTGGTACCCGGTATAATGCCTGGCACACAGGTGGTCAGTGAATATCGACTGATTTTTAACCATGGGATCTATAATTATGGAGATGAATTAGGAAATGTATTACCTAGTGCCAAAATAATATTTCAAGTTTACTTCTTTATTCCTAAAGATTTCATGTCTGAGGTGCTTCTGAAGCATTTATCCGTATTTTACTCCTTTATGATATGATGACAACGGTGATCACAAGAAGGCTTTGTGAAATGACGTCTCTCATTATGTTTCTTTTAAAAGGTGAACTATACATGCCCCTACAACAATACCCCCACAATGAATGAGTCTTAGGGAGTATTGATTAATGGCTTCTGTAGTTAAAGAAAAACGGTTTCTTCTTGGATTTCAGTGGTTGCTAAGACCATGCAGTCTACACAAAAATTTTAAAAAAACAAAAAACAAAAAGCCCTGCATGAAACCAGACTCCAAGCTCAGAGGGCAAACACGCACACTGCCCCAGAAATCATGCTATTTCAATCCAAATGTACTAAATCCTCCTGTAATGTGTGGTCAAGGAGTTAAGTTCTAAAGGAAAATGCAAACAGCCCAAAGTGGAAACCAGATTTGTCTTCTTCGGCCTCTGAGCTCTGACAGAACTCCAGAGAGGAAGGTGTCAATGCTTCTCTCAGTAATGGTAGCCTCACCAAATGCTTCGAAGGCGTTTTAAAGTAAAGACCAAGTTTGGGTTTGGAAAAGAGAAGAAGCAAGCTGACTCTGAGGTTTGTTATGGGATCCTGGGAGGAGCTTCGAGCATTACAAAGAATCTTTCCTCTTCCCACCCTTCCAACCTGGACCTCGCTCCCTTGGGGGTTTCATTCTTTTTCGCAGAGGTTTCACAGCAACCAGATAAGAAAGGCTGGCCGCAGGAAAGGACGCCTCAGCTCAGGTCTCCTTTGGCACGACCTGTGACTACAGCCCCAATGGTAGATAGTGACTGTGGGACTAGAAGCCCTCTTTCATCGAGTCTGCCTCACAGAGAGGAAAAACTGCTTTGTGTGATGACTTTATGGCAAATGCTGGCGAAAGCTTTGCCCTGCATACTGAAGGAGAGACATTTCTGACCGCAGCTCATGAACCACACTTATTTACTCTGGCACATGCCCACTATTTGTTCATAGGCTTTCTGTCTCTACTAAATGCGTTCCAATTTGGGAGGCTAAATCATTGCCAGTAGTTTCCAGGACATTCTGCTAGGCTAAGCAAAATTGCCCTAAGCGGTAGTCAGAAACCACTGGAGTAGTATTGTAAATATAGACTATTTGCAGAAAATGAAAGATACCTAACATCTTATCTTTTTTTTTTTTCTTTCTATGCTGCAGAACTCCCTGGGTCATGTCGTACAGAAAGTCATGCAAGACGCTAACAAGAAATAAGAGCATGACACAAGGGTTTCATCCCCACTACAACTCAGAAGCTCCTTGAAACCACTTTGAAAGTTGGTCACAGCCTAACACAGCTGTAAGTGCACGCTAAGGTCATGTTCGGGCGGCATGCTAGAGGTTGGATGCAGCCTAGCCCATAGCAGCTTTTTGAATGAATTTTAAAATGAACACAAGATCTGGAAACCGTGCAGCAATACCATGGAGAACTTAACCAATTCTGCACTCAATGACAGCCAGTCCGTCCCTGTTTGGGCCCAGTAAAGCTTCATGGGTCATGTTGAACCACACCGATTCAAGGTCTGGGGAAACTGGGAAATTCTCCGTTTGTAATAAAGCCCTCCAGCACTATTGGGGTGCTGGATTCCCTATCTTGTCCCAAACAAGGACTGAAGAAAGGATATTTTTACATGATATTTCTTCTCTATCTATACATCTTTTGCCTGTTTTCTACTCCATTCGTTTCTAACCAAAGCAGAGATTTTATTTACACATGTACATAAATAATGAATAAAAGTGCATTATACATTCAGCAACTTTGATATCAACTTGTCAATAGGACCATGTATGTGTTTGGAAAGAGGAGGGAAACTCGCTCCAAAAGCAAATGTTTAGTATCTACCAGAAGTAATAATCTTCTTTTGAGGTGGTTAAGCAGATTCTTGCAAGTGCTTATGTTTTACAATACCTCTTGAGACATTGAAACAAGTCTCTTTCATCCTAAGGGTGAAGCAAAATTAAGTTGAAATAAGCCACAATTAGAACTCCATGTGTTGGGGTAGGAGGCAGAAGGAAGGGAATGCATCTCTCTATCCATGTGTATTCTGTTAACATTTCAGACATTTTAACTTTGGGTAGCGGACAGCATGAAGGGGACTAGGTAGGAACAAGGCCACCACATCAAACTGATAGTGGGGTAGAAGGAACATTTGACACCTCCCGCCTTCTCTGCCCCCTGTCTGTTTTTAATTTTGCTAAATCATTCCCGTCTGGAAATTGTATATTTAAGTTGCCTCTCCAAGTAACACAGAGGTACAGTGTCAGGGAGCCTGATCTCAGAGCCAGGCAAAGAGATGCGGACTCTGTAAAGGCCCCCACCCGCAAGAAAGACGGAGAAGGAACGGGGTGGGGTCCTGACTAAAACAACGTTAGCTGTCAGGGCACGCGCAGTAACCGGGCAGATGGCACTGCGAAACATCACACTGCTCCCGTGGTGAGTGCAAGACTTTTAGTGTTTGTTTTTTTTTAAGTTAATTCCCGTTTGAAAGCTCTAAAAGTGATTTCCTGGGAACTATGAATGACCATGAAGCTTTACTGGAAAAGAGATTCCGCAGCAAGAGACTTTAAAGTGAGATTTTTCCATCATAATTATGAAGACAGTGGAAAAGGAAGAGAAACTGGTGATAAAAACTAAAGCGTGTTGCACATGTGCACGTGCATGGAAACATCACGATGCCGCGGAGCACATCGATGTGGGTGTAAGAAGAAAAGAATCACCCTCTCTGCGTAGCCTAACAAAGCCCCCATAGACACCATGTAGATCTGTTTGGGGGAATTTCAAATTCACAGGCTCTAGGTATTGACTTTTACACATACGTGTTTGAAAAATACTTCACGTGTACAAGATGGGCATGATAACAGATCCATCTTAGAAATGTTGTCAGGCTCAAATGAGAACAAAACAAGTAAAGTACTAAGCGTGGTGCATGGAGCAGACTCAACACACACCTGCTATTATTATTTAGAGACTTACACAGTATGGGAATTCTTTCTAATGGTGCAGCGATGATGACCAAAAGCTTCTTCTCTGGAAGAAAATAGTCTTGAGCCCAACTTAAAATTGTATTACTTTCTGTGCATTTCATATATATATCTATATCTATATATAGATATAGATATATATATAGATATAGATATATATATGTATGTATATTCATTCCTCTGCTCAGGTTTATTGAGCATTCTGTGAATTTAGCAACTTTATGCACTATTGTAATAACCTCTTGACAGTATCACTATTATGGTTTTAATGACAGGAAAAAGCAGTATAATGTGAGTTCACACACACACAGGTCTGTGTTGCATTTGGGGAAAAAGAACTTCTGAAAGTCATTTATTTATGTTTTACCACCATTTGGAGGAACGGTAAGACTGCCTATTTATTCTTTTGCTAATAAAGGAGGTGCTCTTTATGGCAGTTCTGTAATGTATTTACCTCATCACTTTGCCAGAAAAGTCCCTGCTTAGTTGTGTGTGTCTAATAGCAACGCCATTCTTTCTTAAAACTGAAGAGTTATGACTTTTGCTTGTTTTGCTTAAGCATCTTTTTGTATTTGTTGTTATTTAATAGTCATGGGTGCAGTGAGAAGTTACCTGAAATGGGAGAACAACTAGCGAGTGAAGGTCAGAGAGTCATGGCACATGTGTGTGCACTTGTGCATGTATGCTTGAGCCAGTGCTGGACATCCTATGCCCTATGTGCATTTATGCATGTGAAAGACATGTATTTACATACAGAAACCACATCATTATTGGGAACCAACCATGTTGCTTTTGAGTCTCACCGAAAATCACTGTAAGTCACGTGGGAAATTTTCCTGAGGGTTTAAATCAGACCTCTGCCCAGTCAATAACTCAACGAATGTGTCCTGGCTAGGCTATGAAGATATCCAGAAAACTTTGGATTAGGATAGCAAGAATGAAACATAAACAGTGTCAAATCAAAACTACTGTAGGCACTTTTTAAAAGTTATTTGGCTTAAGTCGCTAAGTAATCAGAAATAAAGCATTGCTGCTATTTTCAAAGAAACAGTTAGAGAACAGAGTGAAAATTTGATCAGAGGCATATAAGTACTTAAAAGAAAACAGGCATGGATGGCGAGATTACATATTCTAAGTAGGAACCAGCCTATAGGCAAACCATGAGATGAGACCAGGAGAGCCCGGGTCGGGGTGCATGTGCATGGCAGGGAGCCTGGGTGAGGGTGCATGTGCACATGGGAGAGGCGCTGAGCACTGTTCTTGGTGCCAATCCCCCCGGGAGGAGAAAGGTATGTACCGTCAGTCCTTGGTCTTCCTGTTGACAGAGTGGTTAAGCATGTTCTCCACCTGTCTCACCTGCCAGCACCTCCTGTCTCAGCAGTGATGAGACCTGGCTATGCAAAGCAGATACTCTGACTCTCCCAGGCTCAAGGGCTGGGCCTTCCTCACTTAGAATAGGTATTTGTCCGTGTGCATGATTTTTAAAGGGCTAAAAAAAATGTGTCTCTGTCTCCCAAAATATTACTCCCACCAATTTGCAACATATATCCTGAAGCTCACTACTGAAAATTCACAGTGTCGAATTAAGATTCTGCAGTAGTGTAAACCCCTACCTTCTGCCTCTGCAGTAAGAGGGCCAGCGGATTAAACTGCTCTCACCCTTCGTAATCTCATTATAATTAGATTACCAAATAACATCCGCTCCCTGAAAAAGCTGAAATAAATATCCAAAGGGAATGGGACAAGATGCAGGTAGAATTTGATAGGAAATATGGTCATCATAAGAAGCAGATAAGGTCCACAGCATATCAGCTCAGGTGAGGGCCACGGTGTGGGGGCCTTAGGTAACCAGATTATGAAATCATACCTCTGGGCAGGGGAATTAGGAGAGGGGAATCATGGTTTGAAAACAAGTAAATATTGCCAAAGAACTGCTTGCCAGCATTTCCTAAGGCAGGTCCTATTAGTGTAGACCTTCCATCAAAATATATTGTCAAAAATATCACTCCTCCACCAGAAACACATACTCCACTCCCACTCTGCCCCTCTGTTCCTCTGCCCCTCTGCCCCTCTGCCCCAGTGTCCCATGTGGCAGCCTGTATGGCTTTTTGTGAACCACTCATGGAACAAGAATGTTCACGGAACCTAGAATTCTTCAACCGAATGATCATGTTTCAGATTTCCCAATTCTGACACCCAAGCACTCACCTTGGCACATCAATAAATCCTTGTCATAAAGTTGGCTGAAAAACAGCAAGTAAATCTCTAAAGAATTGCAGAGATGTGCACAGATTACTCAGCGGAACCTTGCCAAAAGAAGATACAGTACTTTCTGGCTAGTTCCTGTCCAATAGTTGGGAACAGGCCATTATTTTAAATCAGGAAAAAATATATATGCACACACATATCTTTTTCTATGTTATCAACTTTTTACCTTCATTTTGCAAGTCTTTATCCTTTAAGAGAACTGCAAGTACTTTTAATATGTAATTATAATATGACCTATTAAGATTACCCCAATGGAATTGGTTTGCTGGAAGACCAGAGGCCTGGTCTATTACCCCATCCTCTCCAACCACCTGATGACACTATTTCCATTTGGCTCACAGGCCAGCGCTTAATCCACTGAGCCACACCAGCCAGGGCTGATGCCACGACTTCCAAGTCGTGGAACTTCCCTGTCACCTGGGACTGTGGGGCTCTTGGGACAATTACCCAGACCATGTTTCACAAAGAGGCGCTGAAACCCCCGGGAAAGGAGCTGTCCTGACTCATAAGAAAGGGGGCTTTCCAGGTTTTGTTATTGGTTTTCTAGGAAAACAGATGAGACAGCTGAAGGAGATGAAATTGATGCCTGAAATAGTAAAGGGGCTAATTATAAGAAAAATTTTTCTTTAGTTATTCAACTCAGTCCCTTGCATTAAGAAGGAATTTCAGAGCCCAGTTTTCCTGATGCCTTCTTAACTTTGATAAAAGCATGTGATTTAAAAACAACAACAACAGAAGAGTGTCATTGACATTTCAGGGCCCATCAGTGTCTTACGATGCAGCTGACTATGTCAATAACAATATTTTTTAAAGACGTACTTTCATTTTAAATAGAAAGGAGAAAAACACACTTTAACCACTTCATTTCATTTCATTTTTCAAGCAAATTACAATCCAGAATGAAAAGTCATTCAGCCTCTATAATCCCAAATGTTCCTAATGTTTTACTAAGTATGTAATTCACTCTCACAGCAACTGCATCAGGAAGGTGAAACACAGCAAACAACCCACCGTCTGCAGATAAATTAAGAAACAGCCAACCAATTAGGCGAAAACAACTTACTTCACACACTGGTCACTGAATCTTCACAACCCCACATTTTTTAAGTAATTATTTTATAAACAATGAATTGGTTGTGTCCTTTGGTGCTATGAGGACACAGCCTTAGATGAAACAAAAAAAAAACCAAGTGATCAATTTTCCAAAATTGTGTAACAAATCAAGGTAGTGCTGCTACTAGACTCAGCCAAGAATATAGTTGTCGAAACGCATAATCTCAGAAATATCAACCCATTCATCAACTTCAGAATGCTGTCTTTGTGAACCACAGAGATTAAGTAGTTTTAGCAGAGATTATATCGAAGGAGGCCACCCAAATTCACTTTCCAATTACTCGTTCTCTAGCGGCACTTTAGAGACAGCAGGTATCTTGGTCCAAAAATATATATGTTCCATTGAAATTAAGTATGTTGGGTTTTCCATTATCTGGGCTAAAATTAGTAGTCAGTCACAGGCTCTTTCTACCAGATAACGTTACCATGGAAAAATGTCTCTTCAAGATTCTCGTGGATTACCTAGTCACACAGAATTTCCCTGTGCAAGGCTGTGCCTCCGGACAATTATGATGCTGACCCAGCATAAGCAAAGTCTACCTTTGGTCTTTGGAATCTGAGGAGGAAAACTAAAACAAGTGGTCATTATGGAAGGGGGTCTTAATAATTGCTTTAATGGGACAGAGTGATTTTATGTGAAGGTCTTTGTGACAACTCAGGAAGAAACAATCAAAAGGAAAACTGTTTTTACAGCTTGTGACAAGGTAATACCAATAAATAGGAATGGCGCCTTGACCGTTTATCCCAGAGACCCTAATACTTATGTCGACCATATAATTTATTGTCCAAACCCATATTCTTTAGAGAGTGAAGGGGGGTGCAATTAGCAATTATGCTGGAACAACAGGTGTGAACTAAGACATTTCAAGCAGATGGGGTAAATGATCTTCCTGCTAATACTGGAAAGGAGGTTGAGTATAGGAGAAGAACATTAGCATGGGGAGGGTTTCTAATTAATATTTAATATGAAGGGGGCTTTTATAAGGAATTGATTACATGCTTATTTTAACTATAGAGGTTAGTGATGTTTCAGTCATGTCCTCATTTTACTGATCATTAAATCATTGAGTCTTGTCAAATGGGAGGTTATATCACATATTTCAGGTGTATTGAGAGGGACATTGATTTTTTTTTTTACCCCTGGACACCAGTTGCTGTAGCATAATGATGCCCTTGTCTCCTGAACATGAATGCCCATTCCATGGCAAGTAACCTTCTTGCCTGGAAGACAGGCGTTGCAATCTATCCTCTAGTGCTAACAGTGTCTTAAAGGGAATGCTCATTCCAGATCATCTTGGGGGATAAAAGAGCATTGTTAGTGCAAAGCTTTGGCACATAGTAGGTACACAATAAATATTTGTTAAATAAATGAATGACACGTACTCAGCAGAATAATATCTTTAAAAGAAATGTGAACATATATGGAATATTATATATTTGTTTTTTAACTCTTTCTAAACACTTGTATACTGGAGATCAAAGAATACACTCTGGGGTCAACAAATTATCATTTTGCCTGTCTTTAGAAACCACAGCAACAAGTTGCTATGCAGAACTTACAGAAAAGACAGTGTCTCTCCACAGGAACTTCAAGCTTAAGGAATGCAATAGCATTTCTTTTCTTTTCTGTTCTTTTGGATTGCTTGTTAGTATTAAAAATAAAGCATATTTTCTCCCACTTAATTGAAGTGTTCTATCCATCTCTTGAGTAGGGCAGTAATATTAGAGAAGGGATTTGACATTGCTGTTCAAGAAAGTTTACCAATGGCTTGGCTATGAAATAAGAAATGAGGAGCTCTAAAAGTTTGTCTAGAAAGACATAAAAGAAGGTAGGAAGAACTCGAATAAAGGAAATGAAGGAGATAATATATTTTTAAGAAGGATAGTTAGTATAGCATGTAACCTTATTGGGAAACTGAGTAAGGGTACATGAAACCTCTCTGTACTATGTTTGCAAATACTTGTGAGTTTATAATTATTTCAAAATAAAAAGTTAAAACAAAATTTTAAAAAGAAAAAGAGAAAGTTGAGATGAGAAATAAACTGTCTTAAGACAAATTTCATGTAATTTGAATGTGCCAAAGGAAGCTATAGTGAACTTTTCAATATTCTTTATTCAACATTCAGCAAACATTTTTGAGCACTTTTCTCTGTAGCAGTCAGTTTTCTAAATATTGAGGATACTGTGGTGCATAAGACAAAGTTTCTGTTCTCACGGAGCTTACATTCCAGTGCAGATATATACTAAGCAAATAATAGTCAAATAGACATATAATGTTTCAGATGATGGTAATGGCTCAGAAGTAAAATAAAGCAGGATAAAGGGGCAGAGTGAGATGGGCAAGTGCTATTCTAAAGGTGTTCAAGGATGTCTGGTAAGGAAACATTTGGACAGAATAACGGGAGAGGACTGAGCCATGTGTATATCTGAGAAAAGAGCATTCAAGACAGATGTTACTGCAAGTGCAAAGGCCTGAGGTGGAAGCATGTCCAAAACGCATCAAGGAGGTCCATGTGTCCTGAGAATAGTGAAGAGGGAGTAACGGAGGATGACCAGAAATATGGGGGTGGGGTACAGCTGGCATTATAGGACTTAAAGGCTAGGGTAAGGACTTCTGAGCTTACCTGCACTGAAATGGGAGCCATTCGGAGGGTTTTGGGCAGAGCAGTGATTTATATTTTTATAAATAATATGACTTACAGTTTTAAAGGTATTTTAATATTAAAAGTTTAGTTTTTAGAACAGGTTTAAGTTCACAGAAAAATTGAGGGGAAGGTACAGAGGTTTCCCATATACCTCCTGCCTCCACACATGCACAGCCCCACCCATTATTGACACTTTCCCTCAAAGTGGTACATTTGCTACAATTGATGAACCTACATTGATACATCATAATCGCCCAAATCACTATCGAACTACTTCAGGTGAGTGCTACTGAGGCTTGGGCTAGGACAGTGATTTCCAGCCAGCGTGCTATGGCACATTTTAAAATATGTGACAGCTGACCTGGCTGGTGTGGCTCAGTGGACTGAGTGCCAGCCTGCAAACCAAGAGGTTAGTTCCATTCTCTGTCAGGGCACACGCCTGGGTTGTAGGCCAGGTCCCTGGTTGGGGGCATGTGAGAGGCAACCGATCAATATTTCTCTCCCTCTCTTTCTCCCTCCCTTCCCCTCTCTCTAAAAATAAATAAAATCTTTAAAAAAAACCCCAAAAACTTGCAATACCTGACTATTTAGTCAGGGGCACTGACCTGTTTTCCCTTAGATTGTCAAGTGAAAAAGACAACAGCTAACACAACATTAGCCGTCCTGTGCGAATGAATCCAAACTTTTTAAAGATTTTTTAATTGTTAGTCTATTACAGTTGTCCCAATTTTCCCCCCTCTTTCCTCCTCTGCCCATCCCACCCCCCACTTATTTTTTGTCAGATCGGCAAATAATATATTTTTTTGGTGTATGCAGAATGTTAGTAATAAGCTTATGTGTGTCACGAGACGAAAAAGATTGAAAATCGCTGGGCTAGTAGACAGTGAAAGTCATCAGGTTCAGGAGACATTTTGAAAGTAAAGGTTCAATTGAGTTGCCATTTCATTTACCAATATGGAAAGGATGATGGAGGCAGTGGATCTATCTTTCAGACAAGTTAAATTTGAAATGCCTGATAAAAAGCTGAGCAGTGGTGTCAAGAAGACAAAGGGTCTGTAGTTTGGGGCCAGGTTGGGATTTAGACCTAACAGTTGGAAGTCATCAGCAAGGAAGTGGCATTCAAAGTCAACAGGCTGGGTGAGATCACTGAGGGCATGAGTTTAAATAGAGAAGGCAGGTGGCCCAAGAACTGAGCCTTGAGCAGTCCTGATATTTGAAGGTGAAGAGCATAAAGAAGAAACTAAGAAGGAGCGGGCTGTAAGACAGGAGGAGATGTGAGAGAGAGGTTCTTAAAGGCCAAGAGGAAAAAAAAAAACCTGTTTCAAGGAGAGACTGATAAACTGTAACCAATGAGCTGAGGGCTGGAGAAGAGGAGAACCGGAAATTGATCACTGGGTCAGGGAGAGTGGTAGGGCTGAAAGCCTGAGAGGAGTGGTTTTCAGAATGAATGGGAGGGGTGGAAGTGTCTTTACAAAAGCAAAGGCAGCTTTTTCCAGGAAAATTACTGTAAAGGAGTACAGAGAAGTGGGGTGGTACTTGGAGGGAATGTGGAGCTCAGAGAGGTTGAGTGGAGGTTTTGTCACTAAAACCAAACAACAACAACAAAAAAACAGTTTTGTTTTTGTTTGAGTCTGGAGCTATAACATGTATATGTGCTGATAGGAATGATCCAGAAAGCAGAGAGGTATTCTTTAGGGTTATAGAGACTTTAACCCTAAAGTCTCTAACGTAGGAATGAGGAGGATTTTAGCTGCATCATTCCAGATGGACATAAGGGGAAAGAAGTTGAGTGAGGAACCATCTGTAGTATTACTGACTTCTTGGTCTTGACCCTAGCTGGGTCCTACTAATAAAGGGGAATATAGGAGAGTAAAGGTAAAGAAACAGAATGTCCAGGAAATTTCAGAGAAGAGATCAAGGAAAAACCTGAAGCAAATCTGTGAGATGTAAAAACAAAATATGGCTAACCAGGAAGGCCGACCTGGGAAATTTTGTTTATAGATGAGTACAAGTCAAGTAAATCCTTTGGCTGGGTTTGGGTTTTATGAGTTATTTATTTTGAATTAGTAGAACCCTTGTGTAAAAAAAAAAATCAGGCAATATAGAAGTACAAAGGATTGAAAAAATGCAAGTCCATACACACACACACTGATATGCTACTCTCTAGGGAAACCATTGTTAACAATTTGGTGCACATCCTTACAGATGTTTATGTATGTATGCATATACATATATGTATGTACAATAACTTTACAAAAACAGAATCATATCCTACTATTCATACTATTCTGCAACTTGCTTTTTGTACTTGACAATATATCTTTTGTATTTTTCCATCTCAATAAAAATAGCTCTACCTCCTGCTTTATAAAAGGAAATAATCCGAATAGGTAATTCGTGAACATGATATACTATATAAAAAGGACAACGGGGTATACATAGAATCGCCCTCCAGTCTCCAACAGTAAGTTTCTCCCCAGAGGCTGCCACTATTACACGTTCCTTACACGCCCTTTTACAGCTGGGCAATGTATAAACATAGATATGTTTGTATTTATATAAATGGTGGCTTACCGTACATGTTGTTTGATATCTTGCTTTTCAAATTTTAACTGTATATCTTAGGTCATTCCATACAGAACTGTCTCATTCTTCTAAATGGCAACATTATATTCTATTGTACCTTTATTTAATTAAATCCTATAGCCGTACATGTCGAGTTTTTCACAATTAGCTGAAGGCAACCATACTGCAACATAATTTAGAATTTCTTCAGCAAAAGGAAAAAGAAGAAGCCAAAATATAGACAGAAGACCAAGTGAAGGCATTTTAGGTTGTAAAGAATTATGGATTAAGGCTGTCTGGAGCCTTGTCTGTGAGGCATTAAAATAAATTATTGAAAAGCAATTTGAAATTCTAAGTGCTAATATTCTTATTTTCAAAAAGGAATTAATTCATTTTATTACTTTCAAAGATGATATGAACAATGAAGGGCCCCTCTCTGTTTTCAGTACCTAAACCCTCTTAACAACCTTGAAGAATTTTTCTGGGACCAATCATTGAAAAGTCTAGAAAGTCATTTTTTTGCTCATAGAAATGTCTGTTTAAGAAACCATGCTCTTCCATTTGGTATTCGCCGACTCCTGGTTGTGCAGGCACTCTGAAAACATTGATGTCACTGAGATGATAAACCTACTAGGAAACTCCACGGGAAAAATGTGACATTTTTCCCTTCTATGTACACACATATTATTAATTGAAGTGGCTAGAAAGAGAATGTCTCATGGTGGCTGGAATCTTAAAGCATGGGTCCCCATGTCAATTCTGTGACCCCGGGGTGCATAACGTTGTGTTATTCAATCCCCTTTGCTTCCATTTCCCATTAGGAAGACAAGAGAAACAATTGCATCTGATGCCCCTGCCACCTCCAAATCATACTGAGAGAAGCGGAAACGAGGATACATGCATGGCAGAAAACACTCCAGTCGGGTACTGTTCGTGCAGTCATGTTAGTCTGATTCTAGCCAGGTAATGCCTCAAGGAGAGTTTAGAGGCAGAGGGGTCTGGGTATCAGAATTAACTAGGAAGATTTTTCAAACCACTCCTTGCCTTGCTCCTTCCTTCCATCACCAGTTGAGAATCGTGATGACTAAAGAAAACTTCAGTGGCTGGTGCCATCAATAAGGGACATAAGTAAGAAGTTCTGAATAGTGGGAGATTTACACAGTGGTGATTAAAGCTAAGGGCTTTAGCTTCAGGGAGATCTGGATTTAAATGTTGGCTCCACCTACTTATTAACTAACTGTATGATCTGAAATAACCTATTTTGCCTTTTGAAGCCTCAGTGTCCTCACCTGTAAAGCGCCTGCCTTTGAGGTTGGTGTGTGCCACTTAGTACTCAGTAGTTTTGCCATTGGTTCATCGGTAACCCTGACCTTAATGGTCCATCCTGAACCATGGATTTAAGGCAATATTTGTCATCCTATGAGTTTACCAATTATTTATCTCATAAAGGATGAATAAATGTAGAATTCTTACCAACATATGTGGTTAAACATAGATTTTTAAGGCTGTAAAGAGCTTTAAAACCATAAAGATTATCCCAGAAAAAAACCCATATTTTTTTTATGGGTTGGGGAAACCAAGGCTCAGAAAGGCAATGGTTTTACCCAAAGTTACAGGGCTGGTATGTATAGGATCAGAACCAGAACCTTATCTTCTGTCTTCCAGTCCAGCACTTGTTAGTTCTTGCCTCTCTCCAGCCACAGTTAATAAAAGTAAAATATACTTCCTTTAAAAAGTTAATGATGAGAATGTTATTTCCTTTCTCTGGCAAAGTCAGTGATATCATCACAGAAGATGGGACAAATCCTGTGCGATGGCCTTCATCCAGCTAATAAAATAATTAGTAAACTATCCCCTGTCATTGCAGAGATGGCGACCAAAGACATGGGGATGTGTGGGTGACAGCCTGGACTCCAGGACTCAGACAGAGACCCACATCATGAGGGAAAAAAACAGTGAATTTCATATTCCTTACTGAGTCTCAAATCTGCTTCCCTGGATGGGTCCTGGGTTTCAGGCTCCCATGCCTCCCTTGAGGACTCACAGAATTTCCAAAAGCTTTCTGGAATTCTCGACTCCTGCCCATGAACTAATATAGACGTTAGTGTATCTACAGTGAATCGATAGTACTTATGCCCTGCCCCAGTGAACACAGACACGCCCAGACCCACAGGGAACTCAGGAAGCAGAACAAGGGTCATGACTAACACCATGAAATCTTACGTTCAAGTCCACAAGGGAAGGCTAGATCTGTGTCTCTAAAAACAGGAACAAAGGCTCTTCTGGACTCCCACAGCAGGGCAGGGCACGAATACTAACTGAAGAGCTGCGCTGTGGGTCTGGTTCAGAGGACCAAGAGGATGGAGGGGGAGGTCAGGGAACTGGAAGCACACCCAGTCCAGTTCTGGACACCTGCCCGTCTGCCCACGAATGACCGCGGCAGAGTCTACGGCCAGCGGACTGCCCCCAAACTCAGCCTGGAGTCTCTGACTCCATGTACGGTCCAGCCCCGCAACCACAGCCATCTCCCCGCCAGCCCTGGCCACCTCCTGCTTACCCTCCTGCTTGGCCTCCAGTTCTGTGGTCCCAGCATAACCCAACGGCCATAAATTTCCAACTCTGCTAAATGTTGCCCTACTTCTAACTCTAACTGACTGTAACTTGCCCTTTGGGAAAACAGCTTTACTCCTGAGTGCTCTCTGCTAAATGAGTGCCACCTTGTCTCTTTCCTCCGCATCATCATTATAATTAATAAGCAACAATATCATCCCTGGTGGTTATGTTCTTATTAGGTGTTAACTGGCCTTAGCATCATTATCTCATTAGGCCTTTCCACCTAAATTACTTTATCAGCTTCCCTCCGAAGGGGGTCTGGTACTGTCTGGCTGAAAGGATTCCCCTGCACGAACACAAGAAAGCAAAAGGATAATCACGGGCATTTAGACCTGCTCCAGACATTAATCTTCTTGAAAAATTAATGTTATTTCTACTACCAGGAAAATGTTACATTGCTATAAATCTCATTCAAGTGTTTAAAGCAATACTCAGAAGCTTTCTGATTCACTTATTTTTATGAGGAAAAAAATATGGAAACATAATCCAAAATAGTTACTACAGTTAAAACTACCCCCTCACCGCTGCCCAAATATCTGTTTGGGTCCATTTTCTCTAGTTCTTTCAGTAAGAGGCTGAATTTCAAAATTTTCATAGAAAGGCCGTGAACAGTTTTGCTTCCTTAGTCCCCACTTCAGTGGTTCTAATGCAGTCTCTTCCTCAACTTCCCCCAATAATGCCTAAATTTCTTTCCTTTCCTAGTGTTCATTTCATAATTCAACCTTTTGTGAAAGGGAGATGAACATGGTTTTATTCACAGATGAATGTAGAACACAGACTAATGCATTTCGCTAGAAATGCTTTCACTCCTGAGGACTAGCGATGCTCATTGCCTCCTCTGTTGTCCTCACAATTTCATGTTAACCGTGAGCTCTTTTCATCTTTTCCTCCTCTATCTCTAGGTTGTACGTGTTCTCCAAAGACTGGGAGAAGTGCTGTTGGGAGTTCAGCCTCGCCTCTTACAGGTGTTCGTGATGTTTTGCCTTCCATCCCCATGACCCCCTAACTTCCTTGCCTTAATCACCTCCCAGGTAATTCACCATTCATCCTCGCCTTCCCTAGTAATTCCCTAGTTTAAATGTCTTATCATCTCATGTTCCTCATCACCCTCATTGTCCTTCCAATGCTATTGTTCAGTTCGTTTTCTCACAAACTGTGTAGTCTTACTTGGTTTGCAGCCTTCATTTCCCCTTTCTTGATCCCCCACCCATGAGTGATCTCTTTTCCCTCCTCTTCCATTTCCCAGGTTCCAAGTTCTTTTGTCCTGAAGGGGCAGGTCATGACTTCAAAAGGGTGGAGATGAATCTTAATGTCCCCAGACTCTCTTCCTATTTATTTACTTATTTATTTATTTACTTTCTAATTATTTTTAATATCAAATTTTCATTCTAACAGGGGAATCTAGCTTCATAATTCTCAAGCCTTCCTACAGAGTCAATCAAATATACTAGGTCTCCTCATTTCTAGTTAATTGAGGATAATACAAATCTTAAGCAAAAATTGTACAGTCAGTTGGTGTACATCTGAAAAGCATTGACCATTCTTTGTCCCTACAGCAACTGAAGCCTAGTGTCACTGCCAGCAAAACATAATAATGTCCATGGATTTACGTCATATAAACCTTTTCTCTCGGAGATTGAAAGTAAAGCCTTGAATACAAACCCTGCTGTTATAAAACTTTCTGCTAATGTCCAGCCTCTTTTCCTAGAAGAGCATGATTATAGTTTTTTAAATTTTTTGTTTGTGTTTTGTCTTTGATACTTCACAGGTGTCGGAACCTTCTTTCTTTTCTTTTGATCTTCCTTTCCTTCTGAAACTCCAGGATAATTAATTTTGGCAAACTCTGGATACATTCACACTTTTCTTTTTGTTGTCTACTTTAGAATCCTTCCTCACCTCATCATTTTCCAATGACACCTTCCTATTTCAAGTGTATGACAAGGACCAGTTCCCTTCTCTGCATAGTCTCAGATGGGCGTTCTCCCTCGCTGCCCCACCACTGCTTTATTTTACTCCGTGCGCACACTCTTTGTGTGCCCTGACCACGTTCAGCAGTTTGTGTGGCTGCCAAACTTCTCCCAGCCTGTCTTCCTGGTCAAGAGGGTGGCCTTCTTGTTCCCACAGTACCCTTCATGGTGGGCAAAGGAAATGTTGGTGTCACGATTCAGGCCATCAGCTCCATTAGTGATAACACCAAGGCAACGGAAGTAAACACTCTGAGCAAGGAATGACAGCATTACTGCAACGCGCTTCAAGGAAAAATTCAGGTGATTTCTCAGACACTAACTATCTGCCTATTGTCCTTCTCCGGAGGTCTGTGTTCACTTTTCAAACCTGATTTTCCTATTCCATCACAGGTATATGACGTGTTACAACAGAAAAAGTTAGTAAATCGCAACCACTGGAAGCTAACATTCATTCCCATGTGATTATGACTGTACTTTCATTCCAAGCTAGCCAAAGTTATAGATCCCTTGTGCAGTGGGAAAGCCTACTCATTGAACTATGTTTCTTTGAAAAGAACTGGGTTTCTCTGAGTGAATCCTTTCATAGGTGACCCCTTTTTCTACTCTTTTTTCTAAAAGATGACCTCTTTCCCCCTCACTATTATAATTCACACATGATTTCTCTTGAGGGTATGATATAGTCTAATTTTCTTCATTATTCAATTTGGATCCTGTTAAGTGAGACAGACATCCACTGACAAGAAAGAACACTTAAATTTTGGCAGATAAGGACATTAGTATTCAGAAAACTTTGCACCTTCATGTTTAATAAACCTTTCCATTACAGAGTAAGAAATCCTGCAAAATAGTCAAACGAATTAGTAGTGGGGCCACCAGGAGAGCACACCCAACCCCGATTCAGAGATGTCTCAGTTTATCAGTTTTCTGGCAATCATCGAGAAAGATGAAACATGTATTTATATACAAGGAGACAGGACTCCTCATTCTTTCCTCCTAACTGAAGCAGGAGAGTTTTAATTGCTTGAAAAACAAGATTTCTGTTTTCTCTCAAGAGGGACAGAAAAAGCAAATATAAATTGCCTTAGAGTCAATGGCTGGAACTACAGCACTTGACTATGCAAATCAGAGGTGGAAAGACCAGTCCATCAACGGTGCTTTTTGTCTTTACAATGGCCAATACCCAGGTATTTGGAAACAAGAGATCGTTGACAGAATGTTCTCTTTTCTGCTACAGCTCCTGCAGCATGTAAGAAAAAAAGAGTTCCCTTTCATTACAATGTTTAGTGTCATTGTACATGACACTACTGTGTCATGCTACTGCTTAAGCAGAAGCAGTATCAGTATAGATTTACTGATACTGCTTCTGCTTAAGGGGAGTAACATTGCACTAAGGTATTTGAATATGCCGTCAATTATCCTAGAGCCAATTTTCCATTTACTTGAGTTTCTAGGCTCTTTGTGTCTCTTCTAAGTCTTGTCAGCCATCTGATCGTGTGAACCTTACACTATTTTTAGCATATTTACAAGAGGGAAAGTAAGGACAAGGAGAGGAGATAAAGCATTAATCAATCCATTTATTAATGTTGTACATGTACAAAAAAAAATGAAAGGAAAAGAGAAAATTAAAGCTCTTGGCTATGTAAAGGTATAGGCATTAACTGCAGGTGTCAGTACATTCCTTGACCTCAAACGAGAAGCAAAATGGAGGGTCAAAAGTAATTAATTCCACCATTTAAGCCAGACATTGAAGTCCCTAAAACTATTGCCCAGGGTAAAATTCTCATTTGTGTCAGCAATTCTGATTATGAAATTTTATAGATTAATTTTTCCATAATATATTTGCTGTACTTAGAGACATGTATCAAATAAAATTGCTAATGATGGAAGAAACAAAGATGAGAAGTCACTTATGTAAGATTCACATTGAGGTAAAAATTGATTGTAGTATCTTTTTGTCTAATTGTTTTTTTCTTTTCATTTTTAAAGAGGCCACCAGCCATACTGGAGAGATATGAAGCACAGTATACATGAAAGATGTTTATTTATTGAGAGAGTTTTTGGCTTTTTTGTCTGTTTGTTTTTTAGGTTTAGGATGTAATTACCTAGATTCTTCCTACCTGGGCAGGGATGGATTGCAAGAGATCCAGGGGTGTCCAATCTTTTGGTGTCTCTGGGCCACACTGGAAGAAGAGTTGTCTTGGGCCACACATTAAATATACAAACATTAACGAAAACTGATGAGCAAATAAAAGTTTTTAAGTAAATTTATGGTTTTGTGTTAGGCCGCATTCATAGCCATCCTGGGCTGCATGCAGCCCGTGGGCTGCAGGCTGGATACACCTGTCAGTGGCCATCACTGTATGGAAGACTGTCCCTCTATAGATGTATCCCAAGAAGTAAAAGATTGTCTCCTCCTTATATCTGTACATCGATCCCTTCACAGTGACCCTGGGCCTAAATGTGACCAAAGCACTTCAAAATTGCTCAAGCGGAATGGGGCATCTGCCCGCAGCTCGCTACCCTGGGAGAACTACCTGCACACTCCCCGGGACATGGTTGATTCTCACCGAAAGGAAAGCCAGCAAATGATAGGAAGGAGGGTTTTCTCCCCTCTCTTATGAAAGCTTCTGGAATATGGGGAAATGTCAGGTTTACCTTGGCCCTCCGAGCCTATCACTCACCTGCATAGCACATGGCAAATGCTGAGTAGAAATGTGATAAAGGAAAAGAGAGGCAGAAAGACAGGGGTAGAAGAAAGGATAAAGGAGGGAATGAAGCCACTATAGTCTCTACAGGGTATGTTTCTAGAATTTTCTCAACTCCAGAGGAGAAAGCTAGACTCATTGCACCCTGCAAGGTTGATACACACCCCTCGGGGGGGGAAAAAAAAACAGTCAAGTGACTATTGAAGATCTATTTGACCTGACAGCTTAGGAATAGGAAAGGTAGAAACTGGCCAGTTGTCCAGTGGTCTGGGACCTGGTGTTAATATTTTTAGAGCTAGAAGAGGTCTTAGAGTCACCCAAGAAGCCTCCAAGTGGAATGTGATATGACTGGCCCACAGTCACATAGCTTTGTTAGTATTAGAATAAAGACTAAAACTTGGGTCTCTAATTTTCCAGCCCAGCATTTCTCACACTGCAGTTTTCCTACATAGAACAGAAGCAATAGATTGTCTCTGAATTCTACCCTTTCTTATTTCCTGAACAAAGTCACTTAATATCTCCCTCTGCAGGGGTCTTCCTGACACTAGTCCCTTCCCCTGACACCATGTGACTTTATACAGCTTGCTAGGGAGATGGTCACACTGGTTCACAGAGCATTTATAGAATGCAGACTTATAAGTATAATAGCATGGTTACTAGGCATAATTAAGACAACAAGAATTGCTTCATCCTGGGGTTGAAAATATCTTTGTGGTCACTTGTTTGCTGTGACCACTGCTCTTTACATCTAAGAGAAAGCAAAGATGTAAGCTCTATGAGGGTAGGTAGCATGTCTGTCTTGCTCCTAGGTCTTCACAGTGTCTAGCTGATATTTAACTGTGTGTTAAATTATTGAACATGACCATCAGTGCCACAGTTCATGATTCCAAGAACATTCCTCGATGTCCTCATTGACAAACAGCCAACAATATCACCCTTTAGGCAAATATTTTCAAAGATCCAAACTCCACCTTGTGTCTCCATTGATCTGATTAACTCAGCACAGGGTCTGATCACCCAACCCAAGAGTTCAAGCTCCATTTGACTTGACCTTCTCGGTTAACAACCCTCACCCTCAAGACAATGAAAACGCATGAAAGGCTAACATCCTGGAACTGAAAGAGAGTTTATGACTATGTCTTCATTTTCAAGTCCTAGGGTGCTGAGCAGAGACAGGTAGGCTAATAAATCGGTGTCTGCTTCAAACCACTACTCGCCAGTTCTTTGCTAGAGGACAGGCTGAGCCCTGTGTGGGGTAAACCCCAGCAGCAGGACCACTAGCGCAGTCTGCCCTACCCTCCACAGTTACAAACGATCCAGCCAGGGCTCCCAATTTTCATATCCCAGTCGGAAAAACAGGAGCCCTCAGTAAAATATCCCCACTTGCCTCAGTCTTCTTATTACTCCCTACGTTCCAGCCCTAAGAAGTTTATCAAACCATTCCTTCCAGCTCCATACATAATTGTCCCTAAAAAAAGTGCTGGTGTTATTTTTCATCTCCTTATATTTCCATGGATGTGTTAGCACACTACGGACATTGTAGAGTTCTTATCAGTTAAGTCCTCCAAGCAGTTGTCCAGTTGGTGATCTTCAACCTGACCCTGATGGCAGCCATTCCTTGAAATGAAGAAGGCAATCTCTTTAGAAACTGCAGTTGGTGGTCCTCTTTTCTCAGGGGTAGGTAGCCCATCCACAAGGTTTTCTTGCTGATGGTGTCCAGGGACCAAGGTTCAAGAAGCTCACTGGCAGCACTGAAGCAATATAGGAAAAGGCCATGCTCCTCCAAAGGAGTGGATTTTCCTCCTGTCTCAGCAACTGTAAAATTATAAATCAGAGATTAAAAAGTTAAGCCATGGCTCAAGTGAGGATCTGGGTAAATACACGGCTTAAACAAAACCTGATGACGGATTCATTGGCATCTACGTGAAGTCTGTGGTTTTTCAGACAATGCAGCAGAGACTACAGGAACACACAAAGTATGCCTGAGGAGTCTCCATTCCTTTGTTTGCTTTGCTGTACCAAAGAAAGAAGAAAAAATATAACTGCAATTAAATACAAGTAAGTGTGCACGCAGAAAGGATGTAGAATGAGTGGGCTAGGGAGGGACATACTCGGGGAAAAAGGAAAAAGAATCCAAAAACAACCACTGCTTTCTCACAGTGTTTCACAGGGCCAACCTGAATGGAGTTTTGATTGTGTGACCTCTGTGGGAACTAAATAAATAATTATATTTGGGGATAAACATGGATTTAAGATCCCATGAAAAGTTAAAAGCACAGTGACCCAAGGCTTACCCAGTTCCTGGGCAACCAAAATGATTGTTTTCTGGAGTCACTAACAAATAACACAGAATTATAAGATGGCCCAGATGAATCGTCACTAGTTTAGGGTATCTCTGCCAAAAGCATCGTGCGAGATATATGATAGCACCATTGCCAAGGTACCGGGCAAAGCCACCAAATCAATGACTTTCTTGCTATGCCCCTCTGACCTTTCTCCGAGCTCCAGGAACCCAGTGTGCCTGTGCTGTTATCCACTCAATCAAATGTCTTTAATTCAGAATACTGGCTAAACATAAAGAATGCCAACAGCTAGATTTACTCAGATCCTAGAGTGTTAACAATTGGTGGCTCTAACACTTTTATGGAATATTTGCAATTTAAAAATGGAGCTGTATACATGAAACTCTGCAATATGGGAAGAAGAGGGAAGATGGGACAAGCAAGCGAGGAAAGAGGAGGCGCTTCCCGTGCTTCTTTAATCTCGCCGCCATTCCACCCAAACTACCAAACCTCCAAACAGTGGGCTTCAGCAACGTTGCCTCCAACAACACTGAACAAGTAGCTGCTACCCTGGAACTGAGACAGCAGTTGTACCCTCAGAGCACACAAAGAGGAGGATCCTCTAGAACTGACATGAGAGCCAACAGAGAAGGAGCCTGCAGAGAGCAATGATCGTGTCTAAATTCCAGCTCTCTAACCCTGGTCCAAATCGCTCGCCTCGCAAAGAGGTGAACTGAAAAGTGAGTGGCTTACCCAGTGTCACACAGGAACCCTGTAAAAGCCTGGGCCAAGACGGAGCCTGGGTCTCCCAAATCCCAGTCCACAGGCCTGCCCTAGTAAATCCCCATGAGTCCAACATGTCTTTGCTGCTGACACAGGCAGAAGGATCATGTCCTTCAAAGTCTAAAGCAGTATTTGGGTAATATCTGAGTAGTAATTTCCCCTTCCTGGACAATGGTCCGGTTCAGTGGGTCTGGGGAGACACAGGAATGTTAGCTTGTTCCCTGAGGGATTCTGATCAGTGAGGTGTAGGAACCACCCCTACCTGCTTCACCTGTTACTCCTCTCCTATCAGCACCATGCAGCCAGTTGGAAGATCCCCCGAGGGACCGCTCTGGGGACATCCACTGGAGCCTAAAGATCAAAGGACTCTGACCATTGGAGCACAAGTCACAACCCTGAGGGCAAACACCTGAGCCTCAAGCAAAGAATGCTTAAAATGCACAAGAAAGGTCTCCTCTCAGGCCCTGTTGACCTTAGTGACTGTGGTTAGCAATATCCCATAAATACCCTCCAGGGTCTTGCATAACCAATCTTCCCATGGGTGCTGAGCCCGTTTCGTGCCCAGGGCTGAGATGGACAAAGCAAAGTAAGGCCTAGTTATAAACAATCTATTAGGAAGATCAAACATGAATACTTTAGAAGAGTGTCAACATGATAGAGTAGTGTCCTTGAAGATGGCACACAACACCAAAGCTCAGTGTCATACAAGCCTGTCCACTGTAACTCAATCACTTCCACACCCACTGTCTGGCAGGGTCTTGGAGCAGGTCCTAACCCCAACCCCCCGGCCCCCTGGAGCTGCTGACTCAGTGAACTGAGGAAATGCTCAGGACCTGTATTTTTAACCAATTCCCAGGTGAACCCACAAATGGGCATTTGAAATCCTTATAGTGTTTTTGAGGGCTGGGCGGAGGGAAATTCCACAGGAATTAGCACGGTTGTATTTTATACTCATGGTTTATAGCCCCTCAACCTTCCCAGCTACTCTACTTGGCCCCTAAAACCCAGGTCTGTTTGTTTTTTTTCCTCTGAGGTTAGCCTTGGCTGATGCTTCCTTCCTACTTCTTATTTCCTACTTAGGGCCTCCTTTATCTTCCCAGTTGGAATTAGTTTTCTGGAAAAGGGTACAGCTTTGTTCTTCAGGGAAATACATGTACAGCCATCTACTGTATGATTCTACTTCTATGAAATATCTAGAATAGACAAATCCACAGAGACAGAAAGCAGATTCGTGGTTGCCAAGGGCTGGGATGAGAGATGATAGCTAAGGGTACAGGGATTCTTTTGGGGAATGACGGAAATGTTCTGGAATTAGATAGTTGTGATGATTGTACAACTTTGTGACTATATTAAAAAACCACTGGAGTGTACAATTTAAGAGGGTGAATTTTATGGTGTGTGAATTTTTGAAAAGCCCGTATAGACATGCAAGCACCACAGAGCACATACAGGTGGATGGCCTGTCTCCCCGGATCCTCACAACTGTCAGATGACATCACTGAGGCCACAGAGGCAAAGTGGTGCCAGGACAACTGATGACAATAATAGCTACCATTTACTGCCTACTTGTTATATGGCAGACACTGGTGATACACACAGCACAGTTATCTCAGATAATACATCACAGCCAGAGGTGTGGATGCTAGTATTATACTGTTATCATCAACATTTTACAGATGGTGAAATGGAAGCATATAATAAGATTAAATAACTTGACTAGGCCCACAGCTAGTAAATGGCACAACTGATAGTTAGGGAGGTGTGGTTAAACAGGCACCTAAGACTCTGCCCCAAACCATGCCCCTCATGGATCTGATAGTCCCACCATCAGATCTGGGAAAAACAGAAGAATAATCACAGTGATAACAATGTAGCTAAGATTTATTAACTGCTTTCCATGTGCCAATCCCCCTACTAAATCCTCTACACAGAGTATCTCAAAAACACTCTGTGAGATGCACACTATCGTCATCTCCAGTTCACAGAGGTAGAAAGGGAGGCAGAGAGAATACTTAAGTCACCTGCCAAAGCCACACAACCAGTGAGGGATGGGGTCAGGATTTGAACACATGCCCTTAGTGTTAAGATACTTTGTCAGAGGGTAAAAGCGTCAAGTGAGCCCTGTATCTTTCTTGAAATGCAAAACATTATCTTCCCACCTTTTATTTACCTGTGGAGGTACGGTATCATTTTCTCTTAACGTTATAAGGCCAAACAAAGTACAAGAGCAAGGACAAATAGCAAACGATACCTTGCCTCAGTGCTGGGGATGTAAACGGGTGCAGCAGAAACTATGGCCAATTGGAGAAGAGCCCACTTCATCTAAAGGGGCAGCCACTGTTCTACGGCAACCCTCTGTTGTCAAGTGGGTACATGGTGCAGTATTGCCATATTTTCTGACAGAAACTAGAAAAATGGATTTGTCTGGGAAATCTTTTAGTTTAAAAAAAAACAGCAAAGAATTCTACAGACTAGATTTGGCCTGCAGAAGTCCACTCTCAACCTCTGTCTATAGCAAAATGCCTCTTCAAGCAGTTCTGTGTGACTGGTATTTAGGACTGGGGTAAAAAAGTGACAGAGTAAATTTGGAATGGAGAGGCAGGGCCATGGGGTGAAGATTCTTGTTGCACTAAAGAAGGTAAATCTTATTCTACAGGCAGGGACAGCAGAGGCTTTGTTATTTTGTTTTGTCTAGGAAGAGGAAGGCATCAGAAAGACATCTCTGAAAACGACGTGAAGTGTGTCATAGCTGAGAGATGAAGCAGTGAGGCCAAGTGGGAGGTCACGACGATTGTCAGCATCAAACAAGGCAGTGGCGATGGAGGCAAGAGAGTGGACTTAAATCAACTAATAGGAAAGACCTTCCTTAATAAATGACAGAACTGCTGATATCAAAAGAGCGTGTGCATACGTTCCATTATATAGCCATTGCGTCACTTGAGAAAGAAAAGGACATCATGATGAAGAGGGAGACATTAGCAAATGCGAGACGAGAGTCAGGAGAGAAATACGAGAGGGGTTTCCGGATACAACTTGTTTGAGGGTTGTCTGGGTTTGGCATTTAAAAAGGAAAGAAAATGTTCTTGGCTGGGGAGGAAATAGTTTGAAAACTGCCTAGGAAAACAAAAAGTAAATGAGAGGAAAAGGACACATATAAGGAGGTCAGGCATCAAGAAATTAAGAAATACAGGAAACCAGCAGGGAAAAAAAATAATCAGGCAATGAAGAGCAGTGAAGGTCCCTAAAGTCCAGATTTAATGTAGATGAAAGAAATCAACGAAGGCATTTTAAAAGGATGTCATACTGAAGGTACCAAGGAGACTGCTTTAACAGAGACAGAACTCAAGAACGAAGACCACCGTGGAGGTTCTTACAAGGAGCAAAAGAAAAAGAGCCAAAATATGGGAAGGAATTTTAGCTGTTGGAGACCAATGGGAAAAGATGAGTTTTAGAGATGTCAGAGAGGAAGATATGACAGGATTTTGGAATATTCTCAGAGTGAAAATAAGGTCTGTTGTGTTTTTAAAAAGAGAGAGAAAAGGAGGGGAGGAGAAAAAAGAAAGGAAAGAAAAGAAATACACAGTTCTCTTCCCACCAGTGCTTAAGAAGCAGGCTCAAGGGCAGCCAAAGACAACACGACGCCGCATTCCGAGGGCGTGAAGAGGAGAATGCAGTTACCAAAAAATTCCAAAAGCGAAGAGAGCAAAGGGTTTTGTCCTTACCAACTTGGTTTTCATTGATTATAACATTGCCCAGACTGAAATAAAGTGTTCCACAGAACCAGCTTCTTCAGAGGGAACCCTGTAATGGCCCGGAACATTCTGGGAGAACTGTGGTAGTCATAAAGGCAGATGGGAAAAAACCAAGGCCCCTGTGCCATACACACTGACCAGGGATACAGAGGACGAACAATAGTAGCAACAGATCTTGTTTAAAAGCATAAAGTTGTACATTAAAGGAGGGGAAATACAAGTGGGGAGGAAGGAGTGTGACTGATAGCAACAGGGACAATCATTTAAATGTGTGTTGTATAATAACTGGCAGCTATGTACAGTGTTATAAGTCTAATATCAGATAGGTCAAGTTACTCCATTTTGCAGAAGACAGTGGGGGCGGGTATATAAAATAGTTACTTGCTAAAAGTCACATAGATAGTAAGTTTTAGAGCTAAGTCTTGCTGGATTCTCAAACTTATGCATTTTATGCTGTACCACACTGACTACAAGCCATCTTCCACCCGGATTACTGCAAAAGCCTTCCTAACTGGCATATTTCTCACCCTCACCGCCCCCCATTCAGTGCGAAGCCCAGCGAAGCCCAAGCAATGTTCTAAAATGCAAATGTCATTGGGGCACTCCCTTGCTCAAATCTCTTCAATAAACTCCCTTTGCTCTTCAGTGGAATCCAAACTACTTAGCATTCCTCACAAGGTCCTTCAGGATCTGGCCCTGCTCACCTCCACAGCCTCATCTTAAGCTCCTCTCATTGAAGATGACAATTCGATGACCGTGAATATGTTTAAGTCCCTGGAATGCACCAGGATCATTCTCTCCATGCCTTTGCACCCTGTCCCTGTGGCCTGGAGTACTCTTCTCCCTAACCTCCCCACCCCTTCCCTGGGGCAATCTAGGCAGCATTAGTGCTCCTTCCTCATAATGCTTAACATATTGTTGGAATCCTCTGTCTGTTCTGAGGTCCCTACATCCCCTCAGCTGCAAGCTACGTGAGGAAAGATCCTGTTTCTATCTTGTTCAGTCTTGAATCCACAATCAGAACATACGCTGGCCTATCATAGGTGCTAAACACATATATTTTGAAATGAATGAATAAATGATCGGGCAAGGGCTCACTGATTATTAAGTGGAGCTGTATCAGTAGATTCCACACCCGTAACTGGCCCCAAAGCCCCTGCTCCTGGTACCTGCAATTTACAGTCCAATGCTGTAGATTCTTTTCTTAGGCATTCCAAAATATTCACCAACATTTTATTGAACACATGCTCTACGTGCTTCCTGTGCTCGGAGCTGTAAAGAATTCCATGAACAAGGTTCGATGCTTGTCCTAAACGAGCTTACAGTCTAGTGGGCAAGCCTTCATTTTGCCATCATACTGAAACTCGCATTCTCTTTGAATCCTTGCAAGACTGAGCTGACAAGCGATCCTTGACAGTTTGTTAAGTATTGGTACAGGTAATTGCCAGTAGACCATCACTTGCACCTACAGGAGTACACTAGGTCTTGAGAGCCAAGGTCAAATTTCATTCTTTGTTATCATCCCAGTGATTAGCATGGTATGTAACAACAGGTTTAAAATGAATGAAAGAATAAACAAATGAATGAACAAGCAAACAAGCCAAGTCTTGTAATAAAGCTTTGGAGAACAGGTCAGAATCTCAGCAGGAATTCACTACACAGATGAATGACTTGGTTTTAAGTCCCCTAGGCAAGAGCCAGTCCGTTGTACACAGACTCATACTGGCCAGCCCGCGGAGCTAGAGGCGCGCGGGGACGGGAAAGGAGAGGCAGCGTAGGTTTTTAGGTGGCTTTCCACAGTGGGCTCCAGTTCTTCCCTGTGTCCCCAGGTTTGGGAGGGAAACATTGTGGGGCAGTCACAGTCACATAGAATGTTGAGACAGCTTCACATGGCTCCCCACAGCCCGAAACCTGATCAATGAGGCAGACCTTAGAGGAGGGTCAATAGATAAATAGATAGATAGATCATAGTATTCACCACACATTTTCACTACCTGGTAAGAAAACCCTTTGGTGGCATATTATTTACAGTGTATCTTAATAGTCACCGACAGGAGTAAATATCCAACTGAAACAAACACATTGGTAGTTTCTATACCTTTGAAAGGTTGAACCAAAAATCTGAACAGAAAGAGTTATCTAAAGTTAGCATCCATAAGTGGAACCTAATCAACAAAACCAACAAGCAAAATAGAACCAGCAACAGTGAAATAAAAAACAAACTGACAGTAACCAGAGCGGAGGAGGGGAAGGGTCATCAA